>JAHHUM010000696.1:0-261130 GCA_036173005.1 Crenichthys baileyi | reverse complement strand
GTTTTCAAAGTAAACTCCTTTACCCCTAGTTCCTTTAACCTTTCCCTCAAAATCTCCACATGTGCACTATAACCTCCACACCTTAACACCACATGCTCAACTGTCTCTTTCCCCTGGCAACCCCCACAACTACCTGGCTCACGTTTCCCTATTATGTATAGAGTACTATTAAGTGTGCAATGCCAAACCTTATTCTTGTAATAACGGATTCCTCTCTTCTATACTCTCCCTGCACTCTGGACTCAGCTATCCTGCTGTGAATGTTATACAAATGTCTCCCCTTCTTTCCATTATCCCACTCTCTTTGGCATTCCTGATTTATATGTTTCCAAATCATGTCCTTTACCTCAGATTTATTCAATTTAATATATGGGAGGGGCCGGCCCAGCCCTTCCAGTTTGTATAGGCCATAATGTCATTGCATCACTGAGTTGAACCAAATTAAGGATTTTCTCTTTTTTGTACAGTAATATTTATTTTCTTTAAAGGAATCTTTGGAGCTGCATGGCATAGATTGTTGTATTTTGTAAACAACTTATTTGTGTACAAATTAGAATAATTTTATAATTATATAATATATAATTTTATAATTATATAATTTTATAATTATATAATTTTATAATTTTTTATTTTATTTCTGTTTCTGTTTTATTTTTGTTCAGATTGTATTGTTTGGTGTGTGTGTGTTGGTGAGTAATAGTCTGTCTCACATGCTTCAAATGTTAAAACTTGAGTGCCACGGACATCCTATGACCCTGAAGTGAGTTCTGTTTTAGAGTTGACACTGTGACATTCCTTTATAATTCACTGTTCCATCTTTTCTCAGAGTTTATAGTTACTTTACAAAGTTTTTCACAGTACTTGCTGTAACACAATCATTTTATTGCTGAAAATGACAAATTTTTATTTTTGCTCTGTCTCACACTCAGTGGTTAAACAATAGCCTCCCACTAAGACTCTGCAGACACATTTTTACATTAATTACATGTTTACAGTAATTGTTCTTGTAAATAGTTTTTCCATGCAAAAATATGCAGTTTTAGACGCTGCAATAGAAAGACACTCAAGACTAAACTACAGGTTTCTGCAAGAAAAAAAACATTACAGGTCACATAGTTGCAGTGGGTCGTTATCTCTCTGAGTTTGTATTGATGTTTTAATTTTTCTTGTAAATCTGTGTCTTTAGTAAAGTTACAATAAGCATATTTCCAAAACAAGGTATCTGTGCATATCCTTGATTTGGAGTATATATTTTTTTATGTTTTCTAACCCAAATTGAGGAAAAACCTTGCAATTGTCATCGTTTTCTTAATGGTTTTGACCGACATGCAGAGAGACAGGAGAAAAGTTAAAAGGGTTTATTTTTACAGAGATGAATAGTGGAACTGGAACCGGGACTGGAAACACCAAACTGTATGGGAGAGATGAATGGGTACGTTACTCAGAGGAATGGATGAGGAAACAATAGTAGAATGACTTTAGATTTGCTTACTGGAGAAGGAGTTGAGTTTGGTTGAGGGAGAATGATGTGGAGCCTGGGAGAACGGTTAATGCCGCTTGCTGAGTCTACGATTCAGTCCGAGGAGGTAGTGAGTTCTCAGGAGAAAGTTCAGGTGAGCTCTTGACAGTTTGATTCATATGTGTTGTTACCTGGTGAGATTTGTGGAAGCTGCATGTGAAGGCAATGGTTGGGGGGTGAACAGGGTTTGCTTACTGAAGGAGGAAGGCTACAAGCTGTCAGCTAGTACTTGAGCCAGGTAAGTTTCTTGGAGGTTTGGAAGCTCAGACTAAAGCAGGATCCAGAGCTGCGAACTTGAGCCAGGGCTGAGGGTTACAGTAGCTTTGAGGTTTGGACTTGAAAGTCACCTAGGAAGGAGCACAAGAAGAGGTAAATAACTATGAGCTTCGGCAAGAACACAGAACATACAGCTTGGCCAGAAGACGTTACCACAAAGGCTAACACTCAGGCACTGGAGTGCTGAGAGCTCCACCTTCTTATACTCCTTCAGGCTGATGAGAATGAGGAACACCTGCTACCCTCAGCACCAGGGGATCTTGGCGGCATCTAGTGGTGAGTAAGTATTAGCAGCAGGCAAAAACAATACATGAAAACTCCCAGACTCCGACAGAAATAAGCTCATTTTGATCTACATGAAGCCAGTTTCAGTCAGCAGCACAGGAGCACCACAGGGGTCTGTATTTTCACCATTCTTTTTCACTCTGTACACCTCAGGCTTCTACGGCGCCCAGGAACTGACATGGGGAAAAAATATATATAAATAGCATTTGGACGAAATACTAATTTGTTCCTACAAAATTCCACAAAATACTAATTCGTCCCCACAAAATACTAATTTGTGCCAACCAAATATTAATTTGTGCCCACAAAATATATATATGTGCAGGAAATACTTATTCGTTCCCATGACATAGGAATAATGTGCACACGAAATACTAAAACAGCGCACTTTCTCAAACATACAGAGAAACAAAACAATAACTGAATGGACAGGGATAGTCTGATCGAGTTTTATTTTAGGCTGGGGAGGAGCTACAAAGAGATTCTGAAAAGCCTGACATCGCAAGGAATTCTCATTAGTGAGAGGCCTTTAAATAGAATATTGAGAGCCAGGTGTTAACCCTTCCTGCTGCCATTTTCTGCCGTGGTCAGGAAACACAGGTCCGAAATAGTTGTTCACTTCAGGGTTAACTCCCTCTACTTGCGTGTCACAGGGGTTGAGACTTCTATAATAATGAAGGGATCAGATTGCTGAAGCAGAGGAGTTTTTAAAAACTGTACTGCACACTGATTGCATGTTAAATCTACCGTGGCCAGCTGAACTTCCTCCCCGGTCGCTGTCGTGCATACTGCCTGTCGAGGTAGGAAAAATTCACTGGCCGTCCGTTAATTCTTTCATTACTCCTCACCTCTCATCGAGTCTTTTATTTCGCACCCCAAAGGACAATACTCAGTCAGAGATCAGTTGTACGTTTCCACAAGTTTATCAAAACCAATCTGAATTCAGAGAGGGAGACATCACACTTACACTGCCACCTGGAAACCTCTGTGTGTTGTCTGACTGGGGCTGCGTTCCATTCCGTTTTATACCTCACCGTTGCTGTGCTGCACCTTTTTTCAGTTACATACACAATCATTCTATCTGTGGATGTCTCCCCAACAACAGCATAAAAAAAAACAGAGATACATTTCATCATTTAATTAAAGAATTGTTTTGCACATATCTTCTAGACGTTTCTGGGTGGAATAGTTATCAGAAGTTTCGGTCTGTGCAGAGGAGTGGCACACCGCCCCACAAACACTCCTGGCTCCTCATGGTACAGACAGAAAACACCTGCAAGCCTTAACCATTAATAATGCACACTCTATGATTATGATACTAGAAGCTAATGTTAAGGTTCTTTTCTAGCTATCAAAAGCATGACTAAAACTCCTAATTAAAATCAGTCTATAAGCAGCAGAGTCCCAAATATATCTTAGTCTTAGCTACTAATAATAATGCATATTATGCACACATACAAATTTACACACCCACCATATACTGAGCTCCATCACTTATGAGTTACAGATCTCCTGCAACCCAGGTCACTTGATGCCTACTTCGTGGGAATGAATCAGTACTTCGGGGGGACAAATTAGTATTTTGTGGGAACGACTTAGTATTTCATGGGAATTAATTAGTATTTTGTGGGAATAAGGTAGCATTTTGTGGACACAAATTAGTATTTCGTGGGAACTAATTAGTATTTTGTGCACGCTATATATATTTTTTTCCCCACGTCTGTTCCTGGGCGCCTTAGACTTCCACTACAAGACAGACTCCTGTTATCTGCCGAAATACTCGGATGATTCTGCAGCTGTGTGGTGGATCAGAGATGGACAAGAAGCTGAGTACAGGGAAGTGGTGGAGGTAGTATTTTTGGTGGTAGTATTCAAGTATTTTTGAATTTAATTGAATTTCCAAATTAGGCTTTTTTTGAATTGTTTAATTTCCTGCCGAGACGTCTACTTCTAGAAGAGAGCCAAAGCTCAGCTTCAGAGATTACATAGCTGGCGTTTGGTCAGCCAGGCCTCTTCTGAAGTCTTGAATTTATACTGCTCTGAAAAAAATCGAAGGCCGGCAGGAGCACCAGCTCTGTAGTGACCACTGGCCACTGCGTGACTCAACACTGCAACTAGAAGAAGGGTAGCTTTTTGTTTAACTGATGTGGCGATAATTTATTTCTGTCCCAAGAAAATCAAAATTTTGTAGATTCCACTACAGGGTAACTTTTAAAGCCCTGTTTTATGACACAAATCAGTTAAAAGGTTTTTGATTAAGGAATTCCAGCTGACTGCCTTAAGTCAATAACTTTGTACCAGTCCCTTAGACTGTGCAAGCTTGCACCAACAGTTAAAAGAAACTACCTTTTACAAAAGGTACCTGTTTTACAAAAGGTATTTAAAATAATCTCAAGCAGAACCAGGCTCAGTAAGAGTGGTCATCTGATGCGACCAACTGGGAATTTGGAGGAAATGCCAAATGACGCTTCTATGGAGAGAATAAAAAACACACAGCTAACATATAGTTGTTAACAGCAGTAAATGCAGGTAATGCATAAATGGAGAGTAGTATAGAGTGTATAGCAGCACAACTAGTAGTTCTTGATACCATAAGCTGCTCCAACTATAAGCTTTTTGAAAAGAAAAGGTTTAAGCCTGATCTTAAAGGTATAGATCTCACTGCATAAACGTACTTCTGTACTGTATATTTTTGGCTGTATAGTATAAATCTGACATGTCTTCAACAGTTTATCGTCTGGGTTTGTAAAAAGTAACTAAATAAAGCTAATATGGAGATAGCCTAATAAATTCCTAGGTTGCCTAAGGCAGAAGGCTGTAAGGCTAGCAGTTTGTGTTACAGAGGAGGAACCTGGTTCTGCTGGAGGATTCTTCCTGTTCAAGGGGAGGTTTCCTTTCCACTGTCACTACATGCATGCTTGGCACGAGAATCAGAATCAGAATCAGAATCAGCTTTATTGCCAAGTTTGTACATACAAACAAGGAATTTGACTCCGGTACACTTTGCTTGAGGGAGTGCAAAGTCAATTCATGCTCATCCGGGAGGACGGAATGCTGCAAGTTAATGACTCGATGCAATCTGCTGTGTTTCCTTAGATAGAAAACAATTTAACCAATTTGAATAAACTGAATTTGATTGAATATGATCAATCAATTGGAATGTATGTTCTTGAATTGGAATCTGTCTCTATGATTGGATTGAACTGACTTTGTAGTCAGTCCCTTGAGACGGTATGTTGTGAATTGGTGCTATATAAATAAATTGAATTGAATTGAAGAATCTTTGGACTCAAAGGAAAGAAACTGGAACAAATGCAAAAGAAAGGTTAAAATGGGCTTTATTCCTTCCAATATGCAAAATACATTAAAATCAACACAATAAAACAAGCTATTAAAACATTGCATTACTTTTTAAGAGCAATGAATTATTATTATTTTCCCCAAATTAATTAATCCAATCTTTTTACACTCTTTCAGTATCTATAAATAATATTTTAATACTTGCTGTGAGCTTATCCGAACTCTCATTGATGCAGTGTGCACACATATAGGAACTTAAAGGTAACACAAAGGTAACGTAAAGGAGTAAAGGTCAGTCCCAGGTCACAGAATACTTTGTTTTTTTTATTCTCGCTTCCTAAAACTGACTTATTATATCATTCTTGTTTTTTCATGTACTTGTATAATTTTAACTGTTTTATCACTTGCTTGAACAGCATGTTTGTTTAAACTTATTTCAATCAAATATGTGATCCTTCATAGTAAGGATGAGTTTACTGTAGTTTCCCTGCAGCAATGTCAGAAAATATGGTGATGATAAGAGGACTGAATTGAGTGTCCTTTGGGGTTGTCAGGATAAATAGAGCTCAGTCTTAAGGATAGTTCTGGTTTTCACTCTGTATTGGGCTGTAAGCACTTTTGGACATGAATCTTTTATCAACATCAGCCTGTAAGTATTCCACAGGCCTGAACCCGTGCACTACAGGTTACTGACAATGCGTGTGGAATGTGTAGACTGGCAGCATATATGCAGTGATAAAGCTTTATTTAGATGGCATCAAGGACATAAAACACGTTTAGTATACTACGACTTTGAACACGTTTTATTGTGAGAGGGAAATCTTTGCTGGCCTTGTCTTCACAGGAAAACTTCAGTTGTCCGAAAGACCTGCCTCATTTGTGAGAAAAGGCTTAATAAAACTGCTCGACAAGTGCATATTTACCTGCACTGCTCTGCTCTGATAAAGTAGCCACAGAAAATTGGCTGCAAAAGGACAGGATGACTAATTCCTCCGCAAAATGTTGTGAGGGCCTTTGCACATCTGTGTGTGTGTGTGTGTGTGTGTGTGAGCATGCAGAGCACTATTACCAAAGGATATGTTTTATGAAAGCCCTCATACATGGGGATATTTCCATGATGGCATATATTTCACAGATTTGACAAAATGTAGACAGGAGTTGATATTGCATTTGGTTTACATGCTTGGTCGTCTGACGTATTCTGTTAATTCTGAAAACACAGAAAGAGGGTAAAAATAAAAATAAAAAGTAGTTTTTTATGATTATATTCTGATTATATTCTTCTGCCATATAATGTATGTCAGGATATGGACATAAAACAGCTACTTAACCATTTTTATAGCTTCTGAAGATTATATATTCCTGCTATTTTGTTGTACATAAAATACCAACTGGCTACTCAGCTAAAACTCTGTTGGCAATTTTATGTATTTGTTTCCTTCCACCTGCTTCAAAGTAATTTGAACTGTTAGTTTAACATTAATATAAAACTACTACTTGGAATAATAATATAAATATCATAAAGTGTTAATACTGTGATATTTCCTCTGGTCATTGTGTGTAGTGTAATTGTGCTAAATGCTGAGTTAAGCTTCACTGCAACTATTAACAAGTATGAAACACTGGTCTTATTTTTTATTACCAGGTCAACTGTCCACTGTTTCAACAGTAAGAGCTGGTAATTCACAAAGCATTGAAACTGAGTAAACAATAAGCTTATTTTCATATCTCCACCCTTTACTGACCATGTCAGACACCCACCTGAATACTTACCTTACCTTTGTTCAGCTGTCAACAACTCTTTCCAGGATCATCAACCACCTCCAGAGTCACAATCCTGCAACTAACAAGACTGACAACAAGCCTCCCAGAGCCGCTTTAACATTTATTTTTAAGTGAAGATTGTAGATCCATACTAATTGAAGCAGCAGCTGAACAATATTCATTTTCAATTAATAGTTCAAAACCTTTATCCCACATCTCCACAGTGTTTCCAGCATTTGACAGTTCTCTCTTTTTTTATGTGGTCTGTCTGGCAGAGTAACACTCAGAAGTGCTAAGAAGAAGCCCAAAAGATTACTTTTACATGTGGAACATTAAAGCTAAAGCTATAATGCACCACTTATACAAAGGGAACACTTAAACAACACAATATAACTCCAACTAAATCAAACTTCTGTGAAATCAAACTGTCCACTTAGGAAGCAACACTGATTGACAATCAATTTCACATGCTGTTGTGCAAATGGAATAGACAACAGGGGAAAATCTTTGGCAATTAGCAAGACACACTCAATAAAGGAGTGGTTCTGCAGGTGGGGACCACAAACCACTTCTCAGTACCTATGCTTTCGTGCTGATGTTTTGGTCACTTTTGAATGTTGGTGGTGCTTTGACACTCGTGGTAGCATGAGAAGGCCTCAACAACCCACACAAGTGGCTCAGGTAATGCAGCTCATCCAGGATGGCACATCAATGTGAGCTGTGGCAAGAAGATTTGCTGTGTCTGTCAGCACAGTGTTCAGAGCCTGGAGGTGCTACCAGGAGACAGCCCAGTACACCAGGAGACGTGGAGAAGGCCGTGCAAAATGACCTCCAGCACTCCACAAATGTGCATGTGTCAGCACAAACAGTTAGAAACCGACTCCATGAGGATGGTGTGAGGGCCGACGTCCACAAATGGGGGTTGTGCTCACAGCCCAACACCGTGCAGGACGCTTGGCATTTGCCAGAGAACACCAGGATTGGCAAATTCGCCACTGGCGCCCTGTGCTCTTACAGATGAAAGCAGGTGCACACTGAGCACATGTGACAGATGTGACAGAGTCTGGCGACACCGTGTAGAGCGATCTGCTGCTGCAATATCCTTCAGCACGACCGGTTTGGCAGTGGGTCAGTGGTGTGGGGTGGCGTTTCTTTGGAGGGCCGCATTGCCCTCCATGTGCTTGCCAGAGGTAGCCTGACTGCCTTTAGGTACCGAGATGAGATCCTCAGACCCCTTGCGAGTCCATATGCTGGTGCGGTTGGCCCTGGGTTCCTCCTAATGCAGGACAATGCTAGACCTCATGTGGCTGGAGTGTGTCAGCAGTTTCTGCAAGATGAAGACATTGAAGCTATGGACTGGTCCGCCCGTTCCCTAGACCTGAATCCGATTGAGCACATCTGGGACATCATGTGTCCCTCCATCCACCAACGTCACGTTGCACCACAGACTGTCCAGGAGTTGGCGGATGCTTTAGTCCAGGTCTGGGAGGAGATCCCTCAGGAGACAATCCGCCGTCTTATCAGGAGCATGCCCAGGCGTTGTAGGGAGGTCATACAGGCACGTGGAGGCCACACACAATACTGAGCCTCATTTTGACTTGTTTTAAGGACATTACATCAAAGTTGGATCAGCCTGTAGTGTTTTTTTCCACTTTAATTTTTTGTGTGACTCCAAATCCAGGCCTCCATTGGTTAATAAATTTGATGTCCATTGATGATTTTTGTGTTATTTTGTTGTCAGCACATTCAACAAAGTATTCAATGACAATATTTCATTCACTCAGATCTAAGATGTGTTATTTGAGTGTTCCCTTTATTTTTTTGAGCAGTATATATATATATATATATATATATATATATATATATATATATATAGCAAGAAAGAGAGGTCGGGCAAAATGGAAAAAGAGAGAAGGAGAGAAGAATAGAGAAGAGAAAGACGGATGTAGAGAATACAATATAACATCCTAGAAGACTGCATCTAAACTTGCAGAAACATATATAACACCAACTGAAAAGTGCACGGTACGAATGCAAGATGTATTTGGTGGCAACTGCAGTGCAATATAGAACATCTGTGCATCTGTTAACACCTGAATCTAAACCTGTGGGTTTAAGTGTGAACGTGCTTGTGTATACAAGGTTTCTCCACAAACAAAGTGCAAGAGTGAGTGTGAGGAGCCACAACCCTGACAACCCGGACCTGAGACAGACACGAAGAGACCTAAGCCACAGACATCCAAAGCCCCCCCCAGGGCACAGGAACCCCAGAAGGACCCCTCCGGGACTACCGCAACCCCCCCAGAGAAGAGCAGAAGAGAGCCCCAGGGGAACCACCAAGCAGCCACAGTGCAGAAGCCCCAGGAAGCTGCAGCTACGACCCCACAGGCCCCCACAGGCGGCCGTCTATGTTGGAGCAGATTCATGGACCCAGAGACCCGAGACCCCGGAACACATCACCCCGATTTATCAATGAATAGTCACTGTTATCTACTGACATTTACAGTTTGACACTGTTAGGATGACCGTGGCTAATCTGTCTTCCAATTTAATTTTCCAAGTGCATCCTGGTTCAACCTTTTTTTGTTAATGCTGAGTCTGCAAAATTTCCTGTTGCTCATTAAATGCCAGATTCCCGACTTTTTTAAAAAGTATTGGAATTTTATACTTTAGCAACTTAGCCTTCAACAATAAATTGCCTCGGTTGGATGGTGTTGCAAAAAACTCAAGGTCTAAAAATCAGTCATTTATCCTTGAGCAATCATCTGGTCTTAGAGATAATTTGTCATTGTCTTTAGGCTACCCGTTTTACAGTTTGTTTTCATTGCTTAGTGGGTGCAGACTGTCCCCTGTTAATTCGTTTTTCCTTGTATAATTATTTAGTGCAAATATTGTATTGATTTTCCAAAGTTAGTGGAAGTAAAACAGCTCTTCTTTGAGGCATTGTCAGAGCTTAGCCTGCCAATGTCTGACTTTAGCTCAAAGAACAAAAAAAACAGCTAACAATTGCAAAATAAATGGTTATATGCTGCAGTAATTTACTGCAAACTAGATGTGTGTTGGACAGTAGAAAGACTCCTAAAACATAAAAAAGTATTTATATACAGCTAAGTACAAAATTATTCTTGTGTCTGGAAGATATCGGTCAAAAGTAAGCTTTTAATTTTTCCAACATATTTTTCTGACCAAAAACATTAATGTTTTAGAGTGATCAAAGGTCAATGGTAATTTAATTATCTCAATAGGAACTTATATTGCATTATATTCACATATCAAACAGCACATTCATTGTATTACCTACAAACAGAAAAAAAATATTAACAGCTCAAGTTTGTTCATTCAGCATCAGGAAAGTGTAATGTATAGTAATAGAGGACAAAACATGCATTTAAAGGATATAAAGGAGACTTTATGTCTCTTGTTCTTCACTGCAGGCTCTTTATACCGCCAGAGTTCCAGCTTGTTTCTGATAAAGAATCTGTAGAAGGAGTTTAAGACTAGAGGGATGTCAAAGAGGTCTTCCAATCTCAGACTTGGAGCTCAGCACTCAAACATAAATCGTCAATAGCAGTGGAAACATGCAATAAGCTGGTCAGGACTTATAATTGTTTGATTGCTGTAATGCCAATACAGATCTTTCCATGAATTATTAACAAGAGTATAAATAATAATAATAAGACTGCAGCTGTCTGATTGACTTTCTGAGCAGACCTGTGAAGACACTGTTGCAGTAATCAATCTGACTGAAGGTAAACGCATGGATGAGTTTTTAGAGATCCTGGAAATGTTTTTCAGGTCAAGAAAGCTGACTTAGTCATTGACTTTATGAGCCTCTGAAAATTCAGGTCTGAGTCCCTCACTACACCCAGATTTCAGGACTGATGTGTGGTTTCAAGTTTTAGTAACTAAAACTGTGTGTTGACCCTGAAATGCTCTTCCTTTGGTCCAAAAATAAATACTTCAGTTTTATTTTTATTCAACTGAGTAAAATTATTGCACATCCTTGCATTGATTTGTTCTATGAATCTACTCATCGTTACCTGGTTACAGTGTAATATAGAGGTGTGTCATCTGGGTAGTTATGGCAACTTATGTAGTTGTTTTTTATGATTTGAGCTAGGGAGAGCATGTAGATATTAAATATGAGGGACCCCAGGATGGAACTTTGGGGAACCCAGCATGCTGATTTTGTCATCAAGTAAGACTCAAACCAGCTAAGTGCTGTACCAGAAAGCCCAACCTAGTTATCTAGTTGCTCCAGTAATATACTGTTATCAACAATCAGAATACTGCGCTAAGGTCCAATAATACCAGCAATGTCATTCTTCCACAGCCTGCATTTATGCCAAAAATCCTTTTAAATCCACAACTGCCAAGGGTAAAAAAGATTTTGGGAAAAACTGTACAATAGACTTGCAATAAGTATTGAGAACACATTGGCTACAGACTGGCTTATTTCCACTGAGAAACATTTATGTAAAATTGTAAAATGATTTTAAAATTCTGTGGTTAAGCCCTAACTGAAAGCTCAGATTGGATGCTGGCTCCCAAACACAAGATAGATATTTTTTTAAATTTGGCTCTTTATTAAAACCTCTTGCGAAAATGGTTTCAGCATAGATTTTACATTATCTAACATCTCGTAAGTGATTATTGATTATAAATATTTATCCAAATTATATTTAAAAATCCTAATTTAAAAGTAATACATTCTAACCAAAAATAATTTCCTACGAATAGAGATCAGAGATACACTCTTGTGGTATGATTATTGGGCTCACAACACTTAATAATTACAATTAGTTAATTATCAATAATAATTGATAATTATTAACCAAAACCATGCTAAATGTCACTGTGTTATCAACCATTTTACTGAATGGTGGGGAACACTAACCTTATTTTGACAGATAATCACTATTACCCAAAATAAAACTTTCTCTTTATCTATGTGAAAATTTATTAAACTCTTAAACACAACGTGCCCACCGGCGGCCCACTAGGCCATGCCCCTTTTTGGCGGTCTATAAAATTAGGTATAACTCAACCATTTTTTTTTCTAAAATATATCGCAAGAGGAGGCTTTAATCTTCATAAAACACTTCCCCAAATGAGTTTAGCATAAATACCTTTTAGTTTTACAGCAACCTAAACACAGGCAATGACATTTTAAGGTCCCTCAGACAATGCTGACTCTGTAAACAAAACGATACAAAAAGTGCCTTTTACTTTGCAGCATCCCCAAATCTCTCTTATCATAACAAACTAGAGAGACTCACCTTTCTAACAAGACATTACTTGTCTTTCTAGCACCTTCTCTGTTGATGTAATTTGCTTGCACATTACAGTCTGCTAGTTGCTGTCCACCGGCTGCAAGCTTGCCCACTACTCCGTTAGCTTCCAGTTTTGTTTGCAACTATACAGTTTGATGATATACAGAGTAAATTTCATAACAAAAGGCTATGTCATATGCAGAAGGACTCCTACAATGGAAATCACTACTTTTTATGAGGTGAAAAACACATTTGGCACCCTTTGCCTGACTGCCATTTCCACCTGGCACATTGCCCTCTAAAACTTTTGTGAAACATATGTGCTTCAACTTATTTAGTCCCAATTTGCTACAGTTATTGTGAAGATGTGGATAAATGCAACTTGGGGGTTCTCCTAGGAATTCCAAAGGATTTCCATAGTGTTTTGCAATGTTGATTTAGAAAAAACTTTTGGGGAGGCTCAAAATTTTTATTTTTTCTGTTTCATCACAAATAAATCAGACATAGTAACAGTTACAATAATGGTTACACTGGAAAAATATTTATACTTTTATGTCTTACCTGTACACAGGTACCAGAGGTTTTAATGTAGGCCTTATAACTGTGGAGCTATACTTGATTTATTTAAGGTATGTAATTTCAAGTGAAAATTGCTCTAAAACCTCTGAGGGCTTAACAGGTTAAGCCATTAGTCCCTTTTACAACCAATTATTCATGTTCAAGAACTTTCACCTAATTAAGCATGCCCTATTCTACAAAAGGGGTAAATTAGTAATCAAAAATAAGGATGTGGGCTAAGGGTAGATGGAGATTAAACCAGGAGTTTGTGGACTGAGTGGGAATGGATCAAACCTTTAGACTGAATTGGAATATTTATGAAAAAACCATCAGTGGGAGGCAATGAGTTTGCACATAGGCAGCACCTTCGGGAGTGGCTTAGCTCTTTACCTGCTAACAGAGCTACTCCAGCATTCAGTCATAAAACCCCCAAAGACGGGCACTTAGTGATATAACACAACGGGTAATAAAAAACTCTGAGGCACAAAGGGCCATAAACAATGGAACAATGGAAATGAACACGAGGCTCAGGTCGAAGCCTCAGTCTGCTTTAAAATCCACTTTAACTACAACTGAGTCAGCGCTCAGTTGTTTAAAACACGATAAACGCACCGGCATTCAACTTTGGTGTGCAGCTGCGCTTCAGAGTCCAACAGTATTAAACGGCAATCAGATGGTTCCGCAGAACTTCAATTAAACAATGCATGCAGCATACAACTTAAAACAAATTGGGTAAAATGAATCCCGATTCTCAATCACCCTAAGTATCCTACTTTATCCTGCCCAGGCAGTTTCTACAGCATCAACAAAAAGGAACGAAATTACTTGGTGTAGTCTTGTCTGAGCAGCAAGTAGAAGGGGGGGCTTCGTTTGTCATGCGTCCGTAACAAACTCAAGAACGGTCAACTTTTCCAACTTCCCCTAAAGGAGAAAAATGGACTGTTGACAGTCGACTGGAACAAACACAAAAGAGGAAAAATTCGTCTCCTTTGGAAAACCGCTGTGGGTTTTTCTTACTTGAGTTGCAGCTACAGACATGCCTTCGGTCAGTAAAGTAAATCTGCTTGTCTTATCCCAGCAAGATTTCTAGCTTTGTCAAGCTTCTCATAAGGTTGCCCAGTGATGAAGAATGGAGAGAAAACCTGCCTGTGAGCTTCTGATCTTCCAGGGATGTGCCACCATTGCAAAGTCGGAGCATTTCGCGAGCCCTTATTAAGCTCACCTTCTGTGATGTCGGAGCTGTGACTCCTGTTGAGCTGCGTAGTAGATTTTTGGCTCACAAAATGGACGATGACCCAACAATCTGATGATCTTACCTTAACCATTACACTCTGCCTTTCATGTGAATCATTCCACTAAAATAGCACTCAAAAATGTGTTGAATAATATTGAAATCAGAGTTTTGTTTGTTACCAGTTGCTGAACCAGGAGTCACACAGCTAAAGGACATCAAACTAGAAGCTCTTTCTCTTGTAGTTGACACTGTACCATCCTGGACCCAAAGTTCCTCCCAGTACAATAAATTGTATATATTGCAAATAGATCCTTCACTTCCTCCCTGCTGCTGATTCTGCATGTGGGTTAATAGATTATGTTAAGAAACACTCAGGTAGTCAGACGTTGTTTCTTGTTTACTCTGGATATGGGGATTCAAACAACCATTGGAAATACAACATAATGGCACCAATTAAAACAAATAAGGTCAAACTAGATGTTGCTGAGGTTGAAAGCCAAAGCATAAAAATGGATTTAAAGACAGGTTTTGACAGCAGACAACACACAGTGGCTGTTCAGCCGACATAAGCAGGTAAGTAGGGCTGAAGAAGCTCAGAGAGGTACAAAGGGGAAAGATCTTTAAAACATTAAAAAAAGAATTACCTTAAAATACAATGTAAAAGGAGGACTGCAAGATATTAGGAAATCTATCTATCACTATCATCTATCTAGCCTAACATGCAACATTTTTCTCCATATAGCAAAGAGCAGTACCTTTAAAAGGTACTCTTCTCAGGAAATGCGTTTAAAACCCTTTTTCAAATTCTACGAACTCTGATGGGGGTTTATTTCACCCACATTTCCAGACGCTATTCTAAACAGCAGAGCAACATATACAGTAAAAGGGCAAATATATAAAATGTCACTATGAATATATTTCTATTTTTCAACTGGTTTCTTATTCAGTACCTGTGTAAGGCATTTAGAACTAGATCTTGTATAGCAAAAGGGAAAGTAGATTCTTCCCACATACCAAAACATGAAGGACAGCAGCAACTTAGATGTCCAATGTTTCTATCTGTTTCATTCATTGTGCTTTCCTATTGACTACAGGGTGGTCTGAAAGGTGTTATCATTTCGAGATAGCAGATGGTGTGTTTCAGTACACATGCCATCTGGTGTTCACTGCTAGCAACTAATGACTTCTAAATGTGTTTAAGCTCACATGCTCACATTTAAGATCACTTGCTTTGATTTGGAGCTTCTGCGAGTCTGT
Organism: Crenichthys baileyi; assembly: GCA_036173005.1. Classification (NCBI taxonomy): domain Eukaryota; kingdom Metazoa; phylum Chordata; class Actinopteri; order Cyprinodontiformes; family Goodeidae; genus Crenichthys; species Crenichthys baileyi. The sequence goes on along the minus strand of JAHHUM010000696.1, from coordinate 245,664 downwards.
GTTGGCAAGTCCAGCATTTCTACAGTTAAATTCTGAGCCTTTGAAATGTTCTTTGTTGGTTAGTTTTGAGTCATTTTTCATTATTTTACTTTCAGCACAAGATTCTGTTGCCTAACCTCAGGAAGCTCTCAGCTGTTGTTGCTCAGAAGCAGCTTTTGGAGCAGTTGCTGAGCCAGCTATGTTGGTCTGTCTTTTCCTAATAGAAATATACTGGCCTGAAATGCCAGCACCATGTCAAAGCTAACCTTTTCAGTAAATGTTTGTTTGTGTCTCCCCTGTGGCAAAATAATACCCGTACTCGTACTCGTCGTCTTCCGCTTCATCTGGGACCCGGGTCGTGGGCAGACTCAGTAGAGACACCCAGATGTCCCTCTCCCCAGACACCTCCTCCAGCTCCTCCAGGGGTAGCCCAAGGTGTTCCCAGGCCAGCCGAGAGACATAGTCCCTCCAACGTGTCCTGGGCCGTCCCCTGGGCATCATCCCGGTGGGATGTGCCTGAAACATCTCTCAAAGAAGGCATCCAGGAGGTATCCGGCATAGATGCTCGAGCCATCTCAACTGGCTCTTCTCGATGTGCAGGGGCAGCAGCTCTACTCCGAGCCCCTCCCGGATGGCCAAGTTCCTCATCCTATCTCTAAAAGAGTGCCCAGCAGTGGCGGATGCTGGTCTTTCAAGGAGGGGAAGCTCAATTTCAAGATCGCTGATTTGCTCATTTCACTGTCAATCAATAAGGGATTCAGCCTCAGACAGATCATCCAATCATCATGCAGAAGCTGAGCGTCCGGGCAGCCGAGGCCAGCCCACTGCCCCATAGACCTCCAGAGAGGCTGAGCGTCCGATGGGGGGACAAAGTCCAGCATTTTTGCTTCGCTATTGAAATCACTGTTTAAAGCGCTGTGAAGCTGCGGGAATGAGTGAGAGGAAAGCCGCGTCGTTACCAGTGATAAGAAGCTGATTCTGAACAAAAGTTGAGCGCGTTGTAGCACATATTTAGTCAATAACATGTACACACAACAGTATATATTTGATCACTTATTTTTTGACATTTTAGGGGAAGCTGAGCTTCCCTTGCAGTCTTAGAGCAATCGCCACTGGTGCCCAGCCACCCTACGGAGGAAGCTCATTTCAGCCACTTGTATCCGGGATCTCGTTCTTTCGGTCATGACCCAAAGTTCATGGCTGTTGGGACCCCAGCCCTGGGTTATAAAATGAAAGGCCAGTAAGAACTTTTCTGGAACTTTCAAAATAAATTGTATTAACCTTCTTCCAGCACAGCCAGGAACAAACGTAACAGCGGACTTCCCGTGACGTCACTGTTCGAATAAAAACCCAGCTTTTCCAACAGACTGACCTCTTCCACGTAGGTCCCCAGCGGAACAGGATGGAGGGACACAGCACGCTAATGTCTCTTTGCTGGCAAATAGACATAACTCTTCAACTGGATCCAAGAGTGTCATATGATCACGCGATCATCTGCACTAAGTTAAGAAGGAATGAATTGCTGTTTGTGTATCCGGTGTTCATTCATGAACGGGGGGTAACAAGCAAACTGTGTTCCAGAGAGTTCCCAGCAGAGACCCTGTCTCTACAATGCCGAGTGGAGCAGTTTTTCCCGGTCTGAAGGAAGGACAACAGGACCGCATCACCGTGGCTACAGCAGTAACGTGCAGTTCAGCCAGCCCAGCGGCAGCATGAGCCGCCCCACCCCACAGCTCTGGAGGTTAGCTGAAAGTTAACCCCTTGTTCACTTGTACTAGCGACCTCAAGGATTAATATTATCATTCTTCTAGCACAGGATGAATTCCTTACCACAGAGGACTTAATTAGCTAATTACCTCTATTAGATATCTGGCAAATGTAATGTAAAGCACAGCTCAGCATATTGTTTACATTGTTTGATGTGGGTGGGCCCAAGGCTGGGCTTTTGGGTATCTGCTCCTTTTTTGTCTCCTCTCATCTTCCTCTCATTTACACCGGTTACCACACCCCTCTGTCACTCTCTTTTCTCTCTGTCACACACAAAAAGCACACTCACACACACACAAATATCTATTAACATAACCTTATATCTCTCACCCCCTCTTACCCTCAGCAGCCTCTTAATTTTTTGTCTTTTTCCCTGCCATATCTCTGCTTCTGGACTTCATATCAGGCAACCCCAAGCACTGACTATGATTTCACTTGGGTCTATCTGTTTCTGTGGTGACATTCGCTGTACAATTTTAGCGACACACGCACAACTATGGGCACACTAAGGTTTCTCATATGGAATGTGCATGGAGCCGGCACCAGAGAGAAAAAGTTAAAAATTTTAATCAGCTTAAAAGACTACAGGCAGACGTTGTCTTATTACAAGAGATTTATAAATCTGCCACAGCTGCAAATGATCTAAATCACCTGAGTTTCAAAATCTGTTTTTGCCTGCTATAATTCTAGGCAAAGGGGAGTAGCAATCTTAATTCACAAAAATTTTTAATTTTACAGTATTTAGACACAGTTACAGATCCAGAGGGGGCAGATTTATAATAATAAAAAATCTATATATAACCGAAAGATATGTATTGTTAGTATATATGCCCCAAATGTTGATGACCCCCCATTCTTCCACTCTTTTTTTTCTGCACTGCCTAAACACTTGGATTGCTCACTTCTTCTTGGGGGCGATCTCAACTTTGGTCTAAATGAAGAAATAGACAGGCGGAGTAAAACAGGGACTTAGCGCAGTTGGCAATCAATAAATATAGTTAAACAGTATGGACACATTAGGAGTGAATGCTACAAGTGTCTGACTCGATGCAATCTGCTGGGTTTCCTTAGATAGAAAAACTTTTTATCCAATTTGAACAAATAACTGAATCTAACTGCACTGCTCAATGGTTAGGATTAATTGGAATGTATGTATTCCTTGAGACAATATGTGTTGTGAATTAAATTACATGAGGGCTGCACGGTGGCACAGTTGGTAGCACTGTTGCCTTGCAGCAAGAAGGTCCTGGGTTCGAGTCCCAGCTGAGGCTCTTTCTGCATGGAGTTTGCATGTTCTTCCCATGCATGCGTGGTTTCTCACCGGGAACTTCGGTTTCCTCCCACAGTTCAAAGAAATGCCTGTTAGGTTGATTGGTCACTCTAAAATTATTGCCCTTATGTGTATGAATGAGTGTGTGCTTGGTTGTTTGTGTGTTGCCCTGGCGACCTGTCCAGTGCCCCGCCTCTCGCCCATAGACTGCTGGAGATAGGCACCAGCTCCCCCATGACCAACTATGGAATAAGTGGTAGAAAATGACTGACTGAATTACATGAGTGATTACAGACTTTGCAATGCATGGCAGTCTCTTCACCCTAATCACAGAGAATATACTTTCTTCTCACAAGTCCATCATCTGGATTATTTCTTAGTCAGCAGCTCGTTGTTGACTGACATTTCATACACTGAGATACACCCTATAGCTGACGAAGAATTTATTAAATATTTTTAAAAAGAGTGGACTTCATATTTGGAATTTAATGATATCCCAGGGACATCAACATCTGTTCTCTGGAAGGCAGGGAAAGCAGTGATGAGAGGTAAAATAATCTTATTCCCCTCCAAGAACAAAAAGAAACAAACGTAAAAAAAGGGAAATTTAAAAAAAAATTGTTAGATGCTTCCCCAAAAAGGAAAGCTGGGCAAACTACTTAAAGCCAAAAAAGAATTAAAAAGAAATCATCGAAAAAAAAAAAAACAATTCTTATACAAAGACTTGTATCAAATTTAAACTGGCAAAAAAACCGGGGAGCTTTTTAGCTAACCAACAAAAAAAAAGAAAGAAGAACAACATTTTGCTGTAAAAAAACTCGCTCGGAATACAGTTTTGTCCCGAAAAAAATAAAAAGCACTTTCAGAGTTTCTCAAAGTTTATACCACCACAATAGACCCTAAATAATGACATTTATCAATTTTTTGGGTAAAGTAAAATTCCTAAACTATCAGATAATCAAGAGATGGCCCTGGATGTACCACTGACTTCAGCCGAAATCCATGAAGCTCTAAAAAGCATGCCCAATAAAAAGGCTCCAGGTCCAGATGGATTCCCAACAGGGTTTTACAAAGAATTCTGGAATATTTTGGCCCAAATATTTCAAAGAATGGTGCAGGAAACCGAAGAAAATGGCAGACTTCCGCCAAATATAAATTCTGCCAACATCACTCTCTTGTTAAAACTAGTAAAAGACCCAGTACTTCCTACCAGCTACCGACCCATATCCCTTATTAACGTCGATCTCAAAATAATCTTTAAAGCCCTCACAAAAAGACTAGAAAAGGTTTCTCCTCTCATAATACATCCTGACCAAACTGGTTTTATTAAAGGTTCATCCACTAATTCACGCAGATTACTTAATTTAATATACTATTCCTACAGTAAAAATATTGAGACCAATATATTATCTCTAGATGCAGAAAAAGTATTTGATAGAGTTAACTGGAAATTCTTGTTTGCAACCTTGACTAAATTTGGTTTTGGAAGCTCTTTCATAAACTGGATAAAAATATTATACAGTTCCCCAGCGGCATGGATCAGAACAAATAACCAAACATCTTCCCACTTCTGTCTTCAGCGGGGCAGCGAACAGAGATGCCCACTTTCCCCCTCATTATTTGGTATATTTATTGAATCACTAGCAGCAGCAATCAGACAAACTAAAGATATTAAAGGCATAAAATGCAGGAATATTGAACATAAAATATGTCTTGATGCAGATGATGTATTACTCTTTCTCCAGCATTCACAAACCTCTGTCGCTCAGGTAATTGGATTGATAAATTCTTTCTCAAGAATTTCTGACTATTCTATAAATTGGTTAAAATCGACAGTTCTTCCAATTAATTGTTCTTTCCACAATTTTCCTAATATACAACTACAGTCAGGGAATATTACATATATGGGCATTAATGTGTCTCCTAGATTGGCAGATTTAACAAAACTAAACCACATCCAGCTCTTAAAAAAAGTGGAAGATGATCTCGCTAGATGGAAATCTCTACCCATATCACTCATGCACAGGGTTTGCTTCAATAAAAATTATGGTCTTGGTCTTATTCTCAATGATTCCGAATAAACTGTCATCTGACTGGTTCAGATCTCTGGACTCCTCCATCACTAAATTTCTCTGGAAAGATAAGCCCCCACGTATTAGCCTAAAAACACTACAAAAGACCAAAGATAAAGGAGGACTAGATCTGCCTAACTTTCATCTTTACTTCTTAGCTAACAGGCTACATTACATCTCAAAATGGTTTAAACACAGTCCTCTAGATGAACCCTGGCTAGACGTAGAACAGACATTATGCAATAATATAAAGATTTCCGATCTACCATTTATTAGCTCAAATACAAAATGGCATGTATGCTTCGAAAGCCTCAACGTCAGCACCTCTCTGACAGCATGGTGGGAATATCTAAAAATGACAGGGTTTTCACTAATCCCATGCAGACGTACACCCATCGAGAACAACCCTGACATTCTACAAAAAAATAATATGATAAATTTTCCATATTGGAGGAGTAAAGGAATTGAATACCTGGAACATATTTTTGAAGGAATTCAGTTCATCCCATTTAAAAGATTAATTTTACAATACGGGATGGAAAAGGGATACTTTTTGAATATCAACAAAAAAAAATTAAAATAAAAAATAATTTAGATTTAAAAAAATTTTGGGGTTACAAATCCCATCAAGTGTACGAGTTCCAAAACTCACCCCCCCAAAATTTAAATGTCTAAAATATACAGGACACTGTCTAATAAGATGAATAAATTTCCTTCCTATTACGAAATGGGGGGTGGACTTATCAGTTAATTTTGCCCAAAAACTTTCTGGCCCAGATAGTTCCAGAACTTTAAAGTGATATAACCCTTTTTGCAATTAATAAATAAAAAAAATCCTTCATAGAGTATACTATCAGGTCAAGGATGTTCGGAGGGCTTGGCACCTTCTAATACTTGTTTACCCCTGCAAAAGAAATATCCCCAGAAATTTTAATCCATGCATAGGTTATGTACCCCGTTCAGGGGTTTTCGGGGCCCCTGATATGTAAGCCCTTATCAAAGTATCTGAGATGCAATTTTCACCTTCCCCTTCAGTTTGCTTGTTTGGCAACTTAGATGATGTCACCATAGAGTCAGTTCACATGGTTTTCACTGCCTTATGCATCGCTAAGAAAACTTGTTAGGACTTGCGAGATATGGGACCCCAGAATGCAGACGAGCAGGCAGCGTGATGGTAGGTGACAAAAAGATTTAATAACAAAAAACTCACTCAAAGGAAGAGGCAGGAACAAAACAACAAACGGGCAAGCAAGACAGGCATGGCATGATCCAAACAAGACATGAACTAAACAACTAGACATGAGCATGATCTGAGAAAATATTTGCGCCTTGAACAACAGAAGAGGAGTGAATATATGGAGAGTAAACCAGGTGGAGCTAGGAGACAGATTAGTTTGGAGCAGGTGAACCGGATAAAGATAATTAACAGACAAGAACGTGGCTGACCAAAACAGAAACTCTTGAATACAAACAAAAAAATATAGCATGACCAGAAACCAAAAAAAACCCAAAATGACAAAAAAAAGATAAGACTAAAAAAGGCCGAAAAAATTTAAAAAAGCATGATTCAAAAACAGTGAGAGAAATGTAAGAAAAACTCAGAAACCAAAAACCAAACAACCCCAAATCATAACAAAACTATCCTCATGAACTGGAAAAATAAAAACCTTCTTAATATTAATCAGTATAGAAATTTTCTATACTGTTCTTTGGACACTCGGGTGAAGAGAGGGGCTGAGCTGTCACTGATCACCACCTGGTGGTGAGTTGGATCCGCTGGAGGAGGAGAAAGCCGGACAGACTTGGTAGGCCCAAGCGCATAGTGAGGGTCTGCTGGGAACGCCTGGCGGAGCCCTCGGCCAGGGATGTGTTCAACTCCCACCTCCGGGAGAGCTTTGACCAGATTCCGGGGGATGTTGGAGACATAGAGTCCGAGTGGACCATGTTCTCCGCAACTATTGTCGATGCTGCGGCCCGTAGCTGCGGCCGTAAGGTATGTGGTGCCTGTCGCGGCGGCAATCCCAGAACCCGGTGGTGGACACCAGCAGTAAGGGATGCTGTCAAGCTGAAGAAGGAGTCCTATCGGCTGTGGTTGGCTTGTGGGACTCCTGAGGCGGCTGACGGGTACCGTGAGGCCAAGCGTGCCACAGCCCGGGCTGTGGCAGAGGCAAAAACCCGGGCCTGGGAGGAGTTCGGTGAGCTCATGGAGAAGGACTACCGGTCGGCCTCGAAGCGATTCTGGCAAACCGTCCGGCGCCTCAGGAGGGGGAAGCAGTGCTTCGCCAACACTGTTTATAGTGGGGGTGGGAGGCTGCTGACCTCGACTGGGGGCATTATCGGGCGGTGGAAGGAGTACTTCGAGGATCTCCTTAATCCTGCCATCACGCATTCCGTGGTGGAAACAGAGGCCGGGGACTCGGGGTTGGACTCTTTCATCACCCAGGCTGAAGTCCCCGAGGTGGTTAAAAAGCTCCGCGGTGGCAAGGCTTCGGGGGTGGATGAGATCCGCCCTGAGTACCTCAAATCTCTGGATGTTGTGGGGCTGTCATGGTTGACACGCCTCTTCAACATTGCATGGCGGTCGGGGACAGTGCCTCTGGACTGGCAGACCGGGGTGGTGGTCCCCCTTCATAAGAAGGGGGACCGGAGGGTGTGTTCCAACTACAGGGGAATCACACTCCTCAGCCTCCCTGGTAAGGCCTACGCCAGGGTATTGGAGAGGAGAGTTCGGCCGATAGTCGAACCTCGGCTTCAGGAGGAGCAGTGTGGTTTTCGTCCCGGCCGTGGAACACTGGACCAGCTCTATACCCTCTACAGGGTACGGGAGGGCTCATGGGAGTTTGCCCAACCGGTTCACATGTGTTTTGTGGACCTGGAGAAGGCATTCGACTGTGTCCCTCGTGATGCTCCAGGAGTATGGAATCGGGGGCCCTTTATTAGGGGCCATCCGGTCCCTGTACGAGCGGAGCAGGAGTTTGGTCCGCATTGCCGGCACTAAGTCCGACCTGTTCCCGGTGCATGTTGGACTGTGGTAGGGCTGCCCTTTGTCACTGGTCCTGTTCATAACTTTTATGGACAGGATCTCTAGACGTAGCCAAGGGCCGGAGGGGGTCTGGTTTTGGGATCAGTGGATTTTGTCTCTTCTTTTTGCAGATAACGTGGTCCTGCTGGCCCCCTCTAGCCAAGACCTACAGCATGCGCTGGGGCGGTTCGCAGCCGAGTGTGAAGCGCCTGGGATGAATATCAGCTCCTCCAAGTCAGAGCCCATGGTACTCAACCGGAAAAGGGTGGCTTGTCCTCTTCAGGTTGGAGGGGAGTTCCTGCCTCAAGTGGAGGAGTTCAAGTATCTCAGGGTCTTGTTCACGAGTGAGGGAAGAATGGAGCGGGAGATCGACAGACGGATCGGTGCGGCTGCCGCAGTAATGGACTGCCTCCGGGCGCTGTGCCGGTCCGTTGTGGTGAAGAGAGAGCTGAGCCGAAAAGCGAAGCTCTCGATTTACCAATCGGTCTACATTCCTACCCTCACCTATGGCCATGAACTTTGGGTCATGACCGAAAGAACGAGATCCCGGATACAAGCGGCTGAAATGAGCTTCCTCCGTAGGGTGGCCGGGCACTCCCTTAGAGATAGGGTGAGGAGCTCAGCCATTCGGGAGGGGCTCGGAGTAGAGCCGCTGCTCCTCCACATCGAGAGGAGCCAGTTGAGGTGGCTCGGGCATCTATACCGGATGCCTCCTGGACGCCTTCCTCAGGAGGTGTTCCAGGCACGTCCCACCGTGAGGAGGCCCAAGGGACGGCCCAAGACACGCTGGAGGGACTATGTCTCTCGGCTGGCCTGGGAACGCCTTGGGCTCCCCCCGGAGGAGCTGGAGGAGGTGTCTGGGGAGAGGGACGTCTGGGTGTCTCTGCTGAGTCTGCTGCCCCCGCGACCCGGTTCCGGATAAGAGGAAGACGACGAGTACGAGTACGAGTACAAGTACGAAATTTTCTATTGGATTATATAAGCCTTGAGACAGCCTCTGCCTCCACGTCAGATCAGTCTCTCTGGGCTCCTTTAATCGGCTCTATCACCTGGTGGGGGTGGGGTGCCCTTGGCTTCATCCTGTGGGGCGTTGTGGCGGATTCGGGGGGGTGTCTGGGTGGGTCATTTGGGGTGTCCCTGGGCTGGGATCGTTGGGGGATCTGGCGCTGGGGGCTGTGGTCCCGGCCGGGGTGGGGCTTTGGTGGCTCTCGGGGGAGACATCTGGTAGCTGCAGGCGATGCTTTCGGGGGCCCTGCACCGACAGACATAGGTCACTGGCCTGGTGGCCGTGCTGATCCTGGGTGGGTCTGGGGTGGGCTTGGGGGCTCGGGGATCCTGGGGCATATCGCCCCTCGAGCTGGGGTCCTGGGTGGGCCTTGGGTGTCTTGGGTCCTGGCGGGTATGTCGCCGGGGTTTTGGGCTGGTGCATTCCCGGTATGGGCTGGGGATTTTGGTCCCGGTTTTCAGTTGGTTCTTGGGGCCTGTTACCTGTCCCTAGTCTTTTGCCCAGTAGATGTCCCTATGCCTCCCTTCTTTGTTGGGACTAGGCAAACGGGGGTGCCTATTGGGGTCAGCCGGGGAGCTGCCTCCCCTGGGAGTGTGCCCCTGTGGGGGGGGATTCGTGGCGTTTGGGTTCGGGGGCATGTGTTCGATACCGGTGTCTTGTTGGGGGTGGCCCTGTGGGGAGGTTCATGTTGGGGCTCACTGGGGGTGGGAGACTCATGGGGTTGGGATCGGAGCTCATTGGGGGGTCGGGACTGCTCCGTGCGTAACAATTGAAATATTTCCAAAGAAGTCTATAATAAAGTTTCTTTTATAAATATCAAGCAGAGCTTTAAAGCATTAGCTGTGATGCTCCGCTTGTGAAAGTAAATCTGTTGGGCAATTTCTTGGCACTCAGACAACAATTCTGAGTGCTACTCTGCCGGACAGGACACGGTAAAAAAAAAAAAAAATAGAAAGATTGGATTAGAACCAGCTCTTACCAGTAAACCCCCAAGGATTATTAATGTCATTTGATTTGTTTTTCTGTGTTTGATTTTCTGTATCATTGTAATGCTTTTCCTCGTGTACAGTGCTTTAAGTGCCTTGTTGCTGAAAAGCACTGTATAAATAAATTTGACTTGACTTGACTTTCCTCAACTTTGTCGCCCCGGACAACTTTTCCTCAGCAAGGTTCACATAAGAGGTAGTGTTTTGGGGAGAGAGAAGTAGTTTAGAATGAAATAATCTAAACATTTTTCATTTTATATGACGTTTGGTTTTGTTTGTGTTGAAAACTCCTTAGTGCTAGCAGATTAGCGGTCAGCACATGTGCTCATTTTTTTTGTTCTGTGTTTGTGTTTTTAAAGTTAAGACAAACTTCATTAAACACAGAAGATCGACCATAACATGCCGTCCGCGCTAATGCATTTTAACCCTTTTATTAGTGGTATTCCAAAGGTACTGTATGTTTGATTCTGATGATAAGCTACAAGTTTCTTTTGTTAGCCCCAAGGTTAGTTTTATTCAGCAAATCATTCTTTACAATATTATTTTATTAAAATAATGTTTTATCTGATCTTTCATTGTGAATGGTTGTTTAAAGGTATACCAATTATTGCTTAAGTTAGTTCCAAGACTAACTTAACTTCATTTCCAGATTCTTCAAGATAATCCTTGGTTCTCAAACATATAACATTGAATGGTATTGTTGTATCACTTTATTGACCATGGTTTTTAACCATCTTTGATTCACATGTTGATATTGTATATAGTTGGTCTTCCTTATTCTTTCATTTTCCTTAGTAGTTTAGTTGAATTGTTCCAGTATAATAAAGCATTTGTCGATTATAATATGTTTGACTTTGAGTTGACTTATATTTGTTCATAAATTCTTGTATTTTAAAACATTGTGTGAATTCATTCAATGTGTGTGCAGAGTTTTGCAGAGTGTGCAGAGTTTTGCTTGAGCCAAGCTCATGTCAGAGCTTGGCTAATCCCTTTCAATTTTGTCCTAATACCACCGCCTTATTGGGCTGGTATTCACAGGACAACCCTTAACAGACCGAAATATTATTTAATAAAATAATAATAAGTATTAATATTAAATAATATATTCATATTCATAATCACAACAATGGCCATAGGTGAGGGTAGGAACGTAGACCGACCGGAAAATAGAGCGCTTTGCTTTTCGGCTCAGCTCTCTCTTCACCACAACGGACCAGCACAGCATCCCCATCATTGCGGCAGCCACACCGATCCGTCTATCGATCTCCCGCTCCATTCTCCCCTCACCCGTGAACAAGACCCCAGGATACTTGAACTCCTCCACTTGAGGTAGGAACTCCCCTCCAACCTGTAGACGACAAGCTACCCTTTTCCATCGAGAACCATGGCCTCGGACTTGGAGGAGCTGATCTTTATCCCAGCCGCTTCAAACACAGCTGCGAACCACCCCAGTGCATGCTGTAGGTCTTGGCTAGAGAGGGCCATCAAGACCACGTCATCTGCACAAAGAACAGGCGAAAGAAGAGACAAAATACCAACTTTCTTTAAAGCCTGAGTCTGCTGTGAAGACTGAGGAATACATTGAGTAAAGAATGCTGCTTAACTGTCTCAATCAAAGTGTCCCATGGCGGAACAACTGATGTACTGATCTCCATATGACTGTCAGTAATTGTATGCAGATGGTGGTGTATAAAGCACTTTGAGTGGTCAGTGAGACCATTAGTAAAGTGATACATTTACATATACATCATATATGATACATTTACAATCTTCATAATGAAAATCCATTTAATACTTGTCCAACAAAATAGGCTTGGCAGATTAATAATAAATTTTTTTTACAATGTTTCACAGCTAATAAGGGAAATAGATGAGGCTGCCTTTATCTCTAAACAATTGGAAAATTTTAATCAAAACTGTAAGATAAAAAGATGTTGACATACTGCAAGCACTGATCAAATGGACAAGCGTTCTCCACAAAAATATGCAATAGCTAGTGTGAGGACCCACCGACCTGCCCCGTGGTCCCAGGGCGGACACTGAGGAGATCCGAGCCACAGACATCCAAAGGCCCCCCAAAGCACAGGAACCCCAGGAGAACCACCGCCGGGACTACCGCAACCCCCCCAGAGAAGAGCAATGGAGGGTCCCAGGGAAGCCACCCAGCAGCGACAGTGCAGAAGCCCCAGGTAACCGCAGCGACGAGCCCACAGGCCCCGCCGGCAGCCGTCCACGCCTGAGCAGATCCAGCCATGGACCCAGAGACCCAAGACCCCGGGACACACCACCCCCAAGGCAGAGGCCCGACAGAGCCCAGGGGTCCAGGCCCCGGCAGGCAGCGACCGGGAGTGAGCCAGCACACACCCTAGCACCCAGCCCCGGGCACCGAGAACCACAAGTACACCAGCAGAGACTCCAACCACCGGCAGGCAGGGTGGCGGGGATGAAATAAGCCCCCCATAATATGGGGGGGCCTAAGCTGATCCAGGAGAGGGAGCAGTCCAAGACCCAACCTGTCACAAAAAAAAACAAAAAAAACAGGCCCTCACAGTCACAATCACCCACTCCCACCCTCATCCACACACATAAAATCACTCGCTCCCAGCGTAAAGACAAACAACAATGGACCTCATACACTCACTCACACTCCCCATGCATACTCTATACTCCAAGTTCCGGGGGCTGGTAGCCCCTAGGGGCTGCCGGTGCCCAGGAGGTGGTCCCCTTCCCTCCTGGGGCAGAGACAGGCAGACAGGCCCAAACCCGGGCGGTCCCGGCCCGGCCCGGCCCAGCCCGGCCCCCGCCCAGAACCCAGTCCCCAACAACCCCCATCCACCTCCGCAGAGGGGGCTATGTACAAAAGAGGGGTTCACATGGCCCAAACCAGCCAGAGCCACAGGCATGATAAAAGTGATGCTATTCCATTGTATTCGTCATCTCACTGTTGATTCAATTTTATATATTGGAGTAGGTAGAGAAATGTATTGTTACATCAGCCCCACCAAAAAATATTTTTCACCAGCCACCACTGGTTCAAACAGGTCTATTTCAGTCTGTCTAACTCAACTTCAATGAAATACTCAAGCATGTTACATACACAGGATCACCAGGATACAAAGATGTCATTTTCTGTCTGGCAAAATAACAAGAGCGGAATCAAGATGCTTGAACAACAAAACGTTAACACCATAACCTTCACAAAGTTGGTATTTACTGCAGGACTGTTAATTTGCATTTGTTTTATATAATTATTTTAGCATTTGTAGTCATGTGGTCAAGTTGAGATTAATATCTCTATTTCAAGACAGAACAAGAAAATAATATTTATTAACAATAATATATCAACATCAATAAATAACTGTAGAACAGTAACTAAAAAAACATTATTAAAGTATTACAGGTAACACTGCTGCAATTGCATGGTAAGTAAATGAACCTGTAAAGGGTTTATGTAAATATACATTTTTATATTTATAAACATTTTGTACAAAAGCAACAATATAGGGATATGTACAATTACACTCTAAACTTTTCTCTTGGTCGACTTTCAAAATCTTGATTAGTATTCTTAATTTTCTTCCAATTATTTCCTTCAAAGCAACACATTTTACCACTTTTTTCACTCTGACTTTGCAGCTGTGACAGATTATTTCTGATGCCTCTGAACTGTTGCTCTATTGTTGTTTTCAGGGAGGTTAGCAGATGTGTTGGTCACTGCTATCAGTGATGACCCAGGAGGTTGTCCCCCTTCCTTCCGGGGACAGGCAGACTGCACAAGCCCAGACTAGTGCCGGCATCGCCCAAACCCAATTGACCCCAACACAGACAGTGACCGCCCACTCAGACCCCAGCCCTCAATGACCTCCGTCCCTGTCCAGAGAGGGGGCCACGAACAAAAGAGGGTTCTACCTGGTCCAAACGAAACCGCCAACCAGAGCTGTCCCAGGACGAAACAGTCCCAATCCCCCAATGAATTCCAATCTCAACCCCATGAGCCCCTTATCGCCCACAAACCACATCATGAATTCCCCCACAGGGCCACTCCTATCCAAGACACAGATATCAAGTGCATGCCCCTGAACCCAAACGCCATTAATCCCCTCCCCACAGGGGCACATCCCCACAGATGATCTCCACCACCAAAAACTAATAAAGACACATCCACCCAGCGCAAGTTCAACACACGGCCCAACTCCAAGCGCCTCTGCTGCATCCTGTCCCCCACCACACAGCACACTGCGACAGCATGGCAAGGGAACCACGCAAAGCCACCCCATCCCACAAGTGCAACAAAGCAGATACCACTGAGCGACGTACTCACCCCAAGATGGGACAAACTCACCCGGCAAGAGATCCCCAGCCAGCGGCACGCACCCGGGGCCGGCGGCCCCCACCAAGCCCATGCACCCACACAAACACACCACAACATCACCACTGCAACGACAGCCCAGGGAGAAAAGCCAACCAGCTTAGTTTCACTGCCACTGCTCAGCCGTTCCAAATACCGGTGACAACACATCCGTCTACCATATGTTGTAAGCAGAGCTAGTATATTGTTAGCCGCTAGTGGAGACAACCTTTGGCATGCCTAAGCAAATATTCAACCTAATTTTAGCAGATTAGTTTAAGGAGAATAAGAAAAAACACAGTGGAGTGTTGGGACCCAGCCATGGATGACTCTGAACTGTACACCTGCCAGTATGAAAGTTTTTACACATTTTACATGTGTCACACTGACTTCCACTTCACCCCAGGGAGAGGAGGAGTCAGAGCTGAACAAATACACCGTAGTGTTTCCATGCCACATGGTGGCCCTTTCCATGCGGGTCTCAGATGGGAATTGGACAGGAGAGGCACGACGCGCAAATGTCTCCTTGCTGGCAAGCAGGCATTACTGTTCAACTTGGATCCAAAAGTGACTATGATCACGGTGATCGTATGCAACAAAGTTAAGTAATGATTTGCTGTTTGTGTATGCAGCATTCATTCATAAAAACGGTGTAATAAGACAAGCGTGGCTTGACTTTTCTTCTGAAGCCTACGCACGCCAGCAAATCATTCTTTAAAATATTATTTTATTAAAATAATGGTTTATCTGATCTTGCATTGTGAATGGTTGTTTGAAGGTATGCCAATCTATTGTAAGTTGGAAATGAAGTTAAGTTAGACTAACTTAACTTCATTTCCAGATTCTTCAAGATAATCCTTGGTTCTCAAACATATAACATTGAATGGTAATGTTGCATCACTTTATTGACCATGGTTTTTAACCATCTTTGATTCACATGTTCGTATTGTATATAGTTGGTCTTCCTTATTCTTTCATTTTCCTTAGTAGTTTAGTTGAATTGTTCCAGTATAATAAAGCATTTGTCGATTATTCAATTCAGTTTCAATTCAGTTTATTTATATAGCGCCAATTCACAACACATGTCGTCTCAAGGCACTTCACAAAAGTCAGGTACATGCATTACAATTAATCCGAATCATTGAACAGTGCAGTCAGATTCTGTTATTTATTCAAATTGGATAAAAGTTTGTCTATCTAAGAAACCCAGCAGATTGCATCCAGTCAGTGACTTGCAGCATTCAATCCTCCCGGATGAGCATGTAGAGACAGTGGACAGTCACTGGCGTTTACTTTGCAGCAATCCCTCATACTGAGCATGCATGTAGCGACAGTGGAGAGGAAAAACTCCCTTTTAACAGGAAGAAACCTCCAGCAGAACCAGGCTCAGTGTGAGCGGCCATCTGCCACGACCGACTGGGGGTTAGAGAGAACAGAGCAGAGACACAAAGAGAACAAAGAAGCACTGATCCAGGAGTACTTTCTATGGGAAGGAAAAGGTAAATGTTATGTTAATGGATGTAGCTCCTTTAGTCGTTTCACCTAGAAAGAAAGAACAGATAAACTCTGAGCCAGTTTTCAATGTTAGAGTCTGAAGAGAGCACATAGAGTTAGTTACAGTAAAAGCTCCGTCAGTAGCTATGTCTAGGAGAGAGAAAGGGTTAAACACTGAAAGACAGGGCCATGTGGATCATCGGCAGAGGGCGAGCACCAAGCCGTCGCCAGCAGAAGCCCGGACGACACCCCTCTCCAGACAGTTGTCACAGGTAGACACAGAGTCTGGCCAGGTGTAGCTTCTAGGAAGAGAAAAGAGAGAGAACAAAGTTAAAAGCTGAAATAACAGCAAATAATACAAAATTGAAGAGTAGTGTGAGAAAGTAGCGAAGAGGGTGAAAGTGGTCATTATGTATTACAATATGTTTGACTTTGACTTGACTTATTTTTGTTAACAAATTCTTTTGTTCTTAATTTTAAGAAATTGCAAGAATTATTGTGTGTGTGCAGAGTTTTGCTGTTCAGTAATGTCAGAGTTTGGCTCACCCCTTTCTCTATTGTTCTAACACCACTGCCTGATTGGGCTGGTATTCACAGGAATTTAAATTTTCTTCATCAACAGCAAAGTGGAAACAAATTTAAATTTGTTGTGTGCATAAGTTATACTGATTCTGACAGTGATTGAGGAGACAATTTCGCATTAAATTTGTTTATTTTCTGCCATATTTCATCTTTTTTTTATACAGACTGGCACTTACTGGCACCAATCTGACCAAAAATTACATTGCCACGAAAGTACAAAATTAAATTTAAGCCTTCAGAAACAGATATAGTGAATGGCAGCTAAATGGCCAAAAGGCCCAAAAGTGCAGCTTTACAGTTATTATATGTGGCATGTGTTGATATTTGGACCTTGGAAGCAGCACCCAATCCTAAAACAAAGCATAGGACATTACCTATCCTTACAAAGCATCCATATTGGGGATGTAACAGATAAGTGCTACTTTTAGAACAAAATATCTGCAAGAAAACCACATGTAAAACTTCATCTAGCAAACTGATAATACACTAATAGACTGAAGTCTGCTTTTTAGAAATCACCACCTAATTACTCCTTTCCACCCGTACATTTATTATAATACTTAACCCACCTGCCCCCACGTTTGAGCGAATGTGCAAAGTAGTTCTGTTTTTCTTTCATTCCTTTTGATGGTCTAATACTCTTACATTAAAAAATAAATCCTGCGAGGAATTTATAATGAAGGACATGGGGGTTGGGGGGGGTTGATGGTTAGGTCAAAAAGAGACTGAAATAAGATTTCAAACAAATAACTAAAGTAGACTTTCAAAGCAGGAGGGAAAGGATGTACAGCATGTTTTATGTGTGAACGTGTTCATGTTCAGAGGATGCTGAGAAGGTGACAACCTTGATCTACAGGGAAGAACACATCCTTCACTTCCTGGAAGGCAGAGTGCTCCACAGCGGAACAAAACGTTCAGTTATAGTATGTCTTCAAATCATCTCAATAATTCATTTGTCTGCAAAGTGCTTTAAAGACGAAGGCTCTTTTGAAGTGGTAAAGGCACAGATGGCTCAGCTAAGGCACAACACAAAAAAACAAGTGCAGCTGTACGGACATTAAACTTGATTTATAAGCTTATTCATATGCACATATCCAACTTCATGCTGTATGAGAGTATACTCAAACAATTTTTTCACAGCCTTCTTACCCTCTGACTCATTCACACACACACACACACACACACACACACACACACACACACACACACACACAGTAAGAGTTATGACATCAATCTTCAAGGTGGCAAATTTTTACACAGACAAAGGAAATCAGAGGCAGACACACACATGGGTACATTAACTAAGAATTCTTTAACACACGAGTTTTAACAGTATACTGTAAATCTGTATGTGCTTCATGGCTTCAGGGTTAAAAATTGCATTTCCACATTATATGCATAATTAGAAAGTAGTGCAAGCAAAGCAAACAAAAACATCTTATTGTGTATGTTTCTGTAAAAGTATTCATACCCCTTGGACTTTACCACATATTGTCATCAAACCACAAACGTAAATATATTTTATTTGAATTTTAAGACCAGAGATCAACACAAAATGGTATACAATTGTGAAGTGGAAAGAAAACACACCCTCCATTTCTGCTACCTGTAGAACCCCTTCTCTTTTCCAATGGTTATAATCAGTCTGACAGAGAGAGGTATTCCAATCCTTGTGGTTTTTAGTATAACAGTGACCATCAGTGGGAACCTTTTTGGGGTGCCTTGAAACGACATTGTTGAAAGTAAGCGCTGTTTAACTAAATAATCTGAACTGAAACTTTCTGTGTAGTTATGCTGCTATAGGCTTAGGCTGCTGGAGGACATAATGACCACTTTCACCCTCTTCGCTAATTTCCCACACTACTCTCCTTTTTGGATTATTTGCTGTTATTTTCAGCTTTTAACTTTGTTCTCTCTTTTTTTCTCTTCCTAGAAGCTACACCTGGCCTGACTCTGTGTCTACCTGTGACACCTTTCCTGGAGAGGGGGCATCGTCCGAGCTTCTGCTGGCAAAAACTTAATGCTCACCCTCTACTGATGATCTACATGGCCCTCTCTTTCAGTGTTTAACCCCTTTTTCTCTCTCCTAGACATGGCGATTGGCTGAGCTTTTACTGTAACTAATTATATGTGCTCTCATTCAGACTCAACCCCTTGAAAAATGGCTCAGAGTTTATCAGTTTTTTTTCTTTCTAGGGGAAACGACTAAAGGAGCTACATCCATTTAAATTTTTTTTTTTTCCTTCCCATTGAAAGTACTCCTGGATCAGTGCTTCTTTTTCTCTTTTTTCCTGCTCTGTTTTTCCCCCTAAAAAACCCCCGTCGGTCATGGCAAAGGGTGCTCACAAAGGCCTGGTTCCCCTGGAGGTTTCTTCCTGTTAAAAGGGAGTTTTTTTCTTCCCCCTTTTTCCATACATGCATGCTCAGTATGAGGGATTGCTGCAAAGTCAACGCCACTGACTGTCCACTGTCTCTACATGCTCATCCGGGAGGAGGGAATGCTGCAAGTCACTGACTGGATGCAATCTGCTGGGTTCCTTTAAAAAAATAACTTTTACCAATTTGAATAAATAACTAACTCTGACTGCACTGTTCAGTGGTTAGGACTAATTGGAATGTATGTACCTGACTTTTGTGAAGTGCCTTGAGACAATATGTGTTGTGAATTGGTG
Organism: Crenichthys baileyi; assembly: GCA_036173005.1. Taxonomy (NCBI): domain Eukaryota; kingdom Metazoa; phylum Chordata; class Actinopteri; order Cyprinodontiformes; family Goodeidae; genus Crenichthys; species Crenichthys baileyi. The sequence continues at coordinate 226,466 of JAHHUM010000696.1, read as the reverse complement.
CTATATAAATAAAACTGAATTGAATTGAATTTAATTGAATTGAAAGAAAATTATACATGATTTCTTTTTTTTTTTTTACAAAAAAACCGAAAAGTTTATTGTGCAAAAGTATTCAGCCCCCTTTACTCTGAGTGCAAGCAATTGCCTTCAGAAGTTGCCTGATGAATGCTAATGACCACCAGCGCAAGTCCACCTGCGTGTAATCTCAGTACAAATGCAGCTGCTCTGTGATGGCTCTGGATGAACTGCAGAGATCCACAGCTCAGGTGGGGGAATCTGTCCACGGGACAACTATTAGTCGTGCACTGCACAAACGTGGATCTTTATGGAAGAGTGGCAAGAAGAAAGCCATTGTTAAACGAAAACCATGAGAAGTTGCATTTGCAGTTTGCCAGAAGCCATGTTGTGACCTAGCAGACAAGTGGAAGAAGATGCTTTGGTCCGACGAGACCAAACTTTGGCCAAAATGCAAAACGCTATGTGTGGCAGAGAACTAACACTGCACATCACTCTGAACACACCATCCCCACTATCAAATATGGTGGCGATAGCATTATTATGAGCTCAGCTGACAAACGAGGAGGAACACAGCCGAAGGTCCTTTAAAAACAAGGTGTCGGAAGGCGATAGGATGATGAATCAGGCGGACAGGATGCTGATTGGAAGGCCGGGAGATGCACAGGGAAGTCATTGGACGGTGAGACGGCGAGGGTGAGTCTTTCATTCTGAATTTTCGTTAAACTCCATTTGTATGTATATTGGTCTTTCACATAGAGTTCTAATAAAATATATTTATGTTTGTGGTTGTAATGTGACAATAGGTGGAAGGGTTCAAGGGCTATGAATACTTTTACAAGCCACTGTATGTTGTGGTTTCTGTATCTTGGGAGATACAGACATATTACAGGCTGGGGACAAGACGGCTATTAAGCACCTGGACTTTACATCACTGGATACATTTTTCTTTTGGTGGGGTCGAAGGGTCAGGGCAAATACTGAGGTCAAGTGACTTTATGCCAGCAGTTAAACTGAATAAACAGATACATTTCTATAAATTCTAAGATTGCAGACCTTATGGAAAAAGACATATTAAGGAGTTATTTTGCATATACATACTAATATGAGAGAATTTACCTAACGGCTGTTCTTTGATTTATACTAATAAAAAAAACTTGCGAAATCGCATTTAAACAGCTTAGATAATTAGACATAAAACGTCTGTAACCTAGAGAATATATTGCTAAGGATAGGGGTACAAAACAGAAATAGTTACTTTCATTATTTACGAGAGTGCATTATTGATAAAATTTACCATTTTTCCTATATGTGTTGGAAATTTTGGTGCGTATTTTATATGGTCCGAGTAAAAGAGAACTGACTTTGCTATCTGATGGCCCATCAGGCTCAGAGAAGGGAACTAGTCATGCAGAAAAGAAAATTCATTGCATGTAGAGGGCCAGTCAGAGCATAACAGCCTCAGTGAATGTTTCACTGGTAGCTCTAATAAGGAAGTAGAAGAAGTTGCAAGAAAAAAAAAACACAGGAAGTTGTTCAGGTAGTTATTGGAGTTATTTTGTTTTAAAGTTAGGACAACTTTACTTAAAGGGTCATTTTCAAGAACAGAACGGCCATAACGCTTTATGTATTTTGATCCTTAAATTACTGTTATTTTAAGGTACATGTTTGACTTTTAGGAAGCTATAGGTTTTCCTTTGTTAGCTGAAAGGGCTAATGGCTAACGCCAATCAAGTTAGGGGTCGCGTCCATCTTATGAGTCCATAGGCTTCCTCATCACCAGGTGAGGACTAGTTAAGAATAATTTATTCAGAAAGGTTGTTAGTTTCCAATCGAGGAAAGAATATTTCCCTAAATATCATTTTAAAAATGTTCTAAATGTGATAGCTAATTAAACACAGTTAAGAGTCATTTATCCAGAAAGGTTGTTGAATATTTCCTTAATAGTATTTCCTTAAATATTACTCCACAAAATAAAAAGTGCTAATTAAACACCATTGAGAGTCACCCAGAAGGTTGGTTGTATTCAGCAAAATATTCTTTGAAGTATTATTTTATTAAAATAATGTTTTATCTGATGTTGCATTGTGATTGGTGATTTGAAGGTATACCGATTATTGTTTTATTGTATTGTAAATTGCTTCCAAGATTAACCTCATTTCCAGATTTCTCAAGATAATCCTTGGTTCTCCGACATAAATAACATTGAATGGTAATGTCGCGTCACTCTATTGGTCATGGTTTTTAACCATCTTCGATTCTCATGTTCATATTGTATTTAGTTCATTGGTCTTCCTTATTCTTTCATTTTGCTTGGTGGTTGAATTGTTCTTGTAAATAGTTTGTTGGTAGAAATATGTTTGACTTTCAGTTGAATTATTTTTGTTAATGCTTGTATTTTAAGAAATTGTGTGAATTTATTGACACAATTATTATAAACTCATTTCCATGCACACATTTATTATAACAATTGTTATAAATACATTATTTAATGATTTCTGCGATGGACTGGCACCCTGTCCAGGGTGTACCTCGCCTCCTCTCCATAGACTGCTGGAAATAGGCACCAGCTTCCTTGTGAGCCACTATGGAGGAAGCGATAGAAAATGACTGACCGACTGAGAATTTATTTATTTATGTGTATGCAGAGTTTTGCTGTTCAGTATTGCCAAAGCTTGATTTACCATTTTCTCTATTGTCCTAATACAGGATAACACTTAACAGACCAAATTATAATTTAATTAAATATTAAATAATATAATCATAACAATAATCACAACATCTGCTTGTTCAAAAAATCCACGGTTTTCTCAGAACTCCCAACTGCAGCTTTAATTAAAAAGAGCTAACAGAAAATTTCAAGAACAACAAACCAAATTAACAAATCCTTATAGAACAGTATGAACAACTCAGTCTTATGGATGCACACTCTCAAAGATTCTACATAAACTGCATCCAAAATTGGCTTCTGTTGTTTCTCACTACTTTGTTTACATCTGTTCTTAACATTACTCAGAAACTGGTCGCGCTCCTAGTGGAGAGCTTGGAAACTGCATCACAGTCCTGCCTTTAGAACATTAACATTATCATGCATTCTGTAGCTTTACATGTCATAAAAAGCAAAAAAAGGGCAAATAAACCAGATAATGTGTGCCACGCTTGCGTTGAAAGTCATGAAAACAAAACACTTTTATATAGAATAACATGCAAAGTTCCTCACATGTAACATTAGGAAGAATATAAATCTATTACATGACATCACTTTGCTTGCTAAGATTGCAAAACGTCTGCAAAAATGTAAACAGTGGGTCTCTCACAGGACGAATACAGCTAGCTGGAGTCATCATGAGAGCTAAATTACCACTGAATAGCACAGTCCAAAATAGTTCTTGTTTGATTTGATTACTTTATTATTGTGGATGTTGCAGTTACATTTGATGCATTTTGAACAATCTTTAAAAAATACAAATACAAATTATCTGCCTTCACAGCATTCTGGACTAAAACATTTTTGTATAATCGCTATATCCCAGATGTCAGTCATCTTGTGATTCTATTGCACTGATTAAGTTACTTCAAGGATACATTGTTGGCACTATAGCTTCAGTAAGTAGGTGCCTCTTTTTTAAATCAAACAGATCCATTTGCTTTTCTCCATATATATATATATATATATATATATAATATATATATATATTATAAATATGTCTGTTTTTTTCATGTAAATGAGCTCTCCACCCGCTCTGTAATGTTTTCATCTTTGAGTCTCTGTCCCAGAACAAGGTGGGATTTCTCCGTGGGGATTATAACTACTTCGCCTGTCAGCAGACAGACGTAATCATTGCTTTGTACTGCTGCCCTGTTATCTTCAAGTGTGTGATAAGGAACTATACAGAGTTCCCCTATCTGGAGGAAGAAGAAAGACGACTCCAAGGTAAGCTCATATTACAACAAGGATTCATCATTGCCATTGTCACTATATACATTGACTTTGTTCTATCTTACATATACTCGCAGACAGACAAATGCATACATGCTAACTTGGACGCTCATATGTTACAAGCCCAGATAGACATGTAAGGATTTGTAGAAGAAGGGTTTATTCTAAGTTTCATTTGCAATGTTATTTTTCATAGATGCAAAAAATCTGACCTATTCTTACTGGCTGAACTGACTCATCTACGCTACTCTACCTTCCAACATTTGCATCTCTCTCTCTCTAAGTCATTGTATCCTGACAGGTTGGCTGAATGGTCCCAGTCCAAATCTGATAAAAATAACATTTGCAGTGATACTTCAGAATTTATGACTCATGTTGCTTTATTTGATTCCTTTTAAATAAAATGTATTATATTAAAAATAAAATCATTGGCATACACCCGAACATGATTACTTCATCCTCAGTGAGACAGCATTGGAAGTAACTGTAGAACCTGATCTGTGTTTGGACTGCTTTCATCCAGTGGACCTTCCTGAGTTATCAAAAATAGTAGCTTCATCTCAACCTTTAACTTGTATGTTAGACCCAATCCCAACCAAATTATTAAGTGTTCCCTTTGATTACCAGCCCCATTCTAGATTTGATTATTCTATCCTTAGTACATAGATATGTACCACAGGCTTTTAAGGTAGCTGTAATTAAACCTTTACTTAAAAAACCTTCGCTTGATCAAGATGATTTACTAAATTACAGACCTATATCCAGTCTTCCATTTTTATCTAAAATTCTTGAGAAATAGAAAGAGTTGCTAATCAAGTATGTGAGCATTTAGACAACAATGATCTTTTTGAAAAGTTTCAGTCACATTTCAGAGCTCATCATAGCACAGAAACGGCACTAGTAAAAGTCACTAATGATATTCTTATGGCATCAGATAATGGACTTGTGCCTGTACTTGTTCTCTTAGATCTTAGTGCAGCATTTGATACAGTCGATCACAACATTTTATTGTAAAGGCTGGAACATGCTGTAGGGATCAGGGGAACAGCACTAGGCTGGTTTAAATCTTATTTCTCTGACAGATTCAAGTTTGTTCATGTAAATGATAAATCTTTAAACTCCAGGGTTAATTGTAATTGAAGTACTACAGGGTTCAGAGCTTGGGCCAATTCTCTGTACTACATATATGCTTCCAATAGGTAAAATTATCAGGCAGCATGGGATACATTTTCATTGTTATGCTGATGATACTCAGCTTTATTTATCTATAAATCTTGATGAGCCCAACCAGTTAGATCCACTACAGGCATGTCTTGAAGATTGGATGAAAAACTTGGATGACTTTAAATTTTCTGCTCTAAAATTTAAACAAGACAGAAGTTGTCTTCTCTGGATTTTTTGAAAAGAAACTGCTTAATCAATCAATTAATGTGCAGCAACATTAAATTGACCTCTGGTAATAAAGGAAAACCCTTGGTGTTATTTTTGACCAGGACATGTCATTTAAACCCCATTCAAGACTGGACTATTGTAATTCTTTATTGTCAGGATGTCCACAAAATACAGTTAAAAGCTTTCAGCTGATCCAAAATGCTGCAGCAAACGTTCTGATGAAAATTAAAAAGAGAGATCATATTTCATATAATTCATATAATTTGAAATTCTCCTTCTCTCATATAAAGCCCTTAATGATCTAGCTCCATCATACATCAGAGACTAAATGTACATTCTTCAATCAAACGAGGTGTGAAAATTTTGACAGGGGGGCGTGACTTCCGGTGGCGGGACATACTAGGGCGGGACTTCCTGTGGCGTAACCGGATATCGTCATTAACCGGAAATCGTCATCAACCGGATTTTGTCATCACAAGGGAGCGAATCTTTCTAATTGTATGTTTTTTAGATGTTTTTACATAAAAAAAAAATATGTAGTTTCTCCACTTTAAAGGTGACTCAGATTAATGCAGGCACGTCACACAAAATTCTGATAAAAAGAGAACCTGACAGAATTGTAAATTCATTTTGTTTTAACGCAGGGGTTATTTAGAGGATGTTTTAAACCTAAAAACAAGGAAGACAAAAAGTAAATATACAGAACTTTCTTCTTGCTCCAAATGTTGAGTAATCTAATCTGCACCAGCAAAACTTGTAGAGATGATCTAAAACAGAGAACCAAATGAACTGAAAAAAATAGTTAAAAAGTAAGCCAAACATGGAATTATCTAAAATTTTATGAGTGCTCAGTATGCTGTTTCCAAAATTCTACAGCTAAAAGACTTTGTTTGGAATCATGAGAGACTCCATTTGGTAAAAAGGATGATAATTTTAGTTACCTTAAGCTTTTCTTCTTTCATCATAGAGTAATAGTTATTGAGGATTTAGAGAAAACAGTTTTCTCCACATCCCACGTGGGAGCCAGAGGTTGTATCCTGTAGGTGTGGTCTATGTTAAAGGTCACAAGAAACTGAAAAATAAAAAAATAAAAGTTATGTAGTCCTCAGACATGTCACTGTTTATTGTGGAATGTCTCAGACAAAGTCTTCACACCAACTGTAGTCAAAGTAATTAAGATGACCATGCTCCTTCCTGACCTAAAGTGTCGAGCATTGTCTCAGTCAATACACATCCTATGTTTATTGAATTAATGCGTCTGCGGCTTTGCTGAAGTGTCTTGGGGGAGGGTGTGGCCAAGGGGCGTAGCCCTGCACGTTGATTGGATTTCGTCATTGGAAACAGAGAAACTGGCGTAGTTAATCATCCTGGTTCTATCGAGAGATACAACGCAATCTTTACTGGGAGATCGGCTTCAAATCTGGTAGCTAAAGTTATTTTTAACACAGTAACTGAACTATGTTGAACACTTGTAAAGAGAAACAAAAAAATGTGGAACATATTCAGGAAACGAAGAAGTTGGGTGAACAGCTGCTTCTATCGCAGAAATACAAGCCAATGTCTTCAGTCAGTAAGTATCCATCGTAAGAATTCCTTAGTGCTTGTTGAATGATCATGGATAATAATAAGTTTAACTTAATTCTTAGAACCACAATTGATGAGTGGATGGTACGTTTTCACACAGGTCTGAACTACGGTAATTATTAACTGCAACAACATCTGATTTAGTTCAAACTAGGTGAAAGCTTATTTGTGATATTTTAAAAAATAAATGAAATAAATTCTATACTTTACAGATCAACGAGAGCGTATTCCGAATGTTGGAGAGGTCAGGTTGTAAAAACCGTCTGCCTCCGAAAATGAGACGAAATAAGCTCTTTTTTAAAAAAGACAATTCGATCCCAGCTAAACATATCCGTGAAGGAGAGGGTGAAGCCATTAATGCGCCACAGTCCCCTGACCGTGCGCCGGAAAAATTAACAGCTCCGGAAGAGGAGAGTAAGTAAAAAAATATATATTTTTCTATGCATATTTTTTCATGTATGCGATATTGCAGACTTGTTTTAACCCATGAATAAATATTTTACAGCTATATCGAATGATTTAAACCAGAACCCAAAGCCCCTGGAATAACATTCAGCAGAACTGTACGAGTTCAGTGCAGAAAGAGTTGAAACCGCCCGGAACCGTTCAAATACCCCGTGTACGGAGTAAGTTATAGTATTTCAAATTCTGTTCCATCCAAATCTTCACAGAAACCAGATTTTTTTTTCAAAAGACTTGCATTGTAAGGTAACTTTATTTTTGTTTCACAGAATATCTTAAATTGAGGAAAAGACGGCGACTCTGTGCTCTGTATACCAGGGCGAAGCTTGTTAGAGGTTTAGCAAATGGTACGTTTAATTCTTATACTCATTTACCTACTGAATTAATTCGAATATTTCATTAATTTCTTTTTCTTTATCTTTCCAGAGGCAATGTTGATGGTGGAGCAGATTTCATCGAGACCAGGACAGCAACAGCGCAGACAGAGACTTTATCGTTATGTGACCGTTGTAATAAAGCATCAAGCTTAACGCTTTTGGCTGCATGCCAGACTCTGTTACTGAAACATTGTGCTGATATCAAGGTAATTTAAACTGTTCCCTGGGTCTTATTCTTCTTCTTCTTCGTATACTCATGTTAATATGGATAGCCAGATCACACATGCACTGAATGAGATAAGGAATGTTGTTGCTCAGCTCAGTGAAATTCCCGTTAATACAGAAGTAGCAGATAACATCGGGTTAAATGCCTGTCCTGCTAACAATTCAATTCAATTCAATTCAATTCAGTTTATTTATATAGCCCCAATTCACAACATATGTCGTCTCGAGGCACTTCACAAAAGTCAGGTACATACATTCTAATTAGTCCTAACCATTGAACAGTGCAGCCAGATTCAGTTATTTATTCAAATTGGATAAAAAAAATTTCTACAACAGTGAAAATGTAATAAATCAAAATATGCACGGTGACTTTCTACGCTCATTAGAACAGGCTGTTCAAGATTTAAATAGAGCACCGTCTCCACCCAGCATTCATCACAATGAATCAGCTGACATACAAATACCTTCAACGTCACATGCCGCTGATCATACTGGGCAGCATGGAGGTCATTTCAATCCAGAGGTAGCAGTCAATCCTGATCAGATTGAGGTAAATCCTCCTGAGACTGTAGAACGTGAACGTTTTAATAACATTGAAAAAAGGAGATCTTTCACCATCCCACCTCCCTGCCCTGGTAATGTCCCTGATCTTGCTGCAGTCTATATAAACATCATGCATATTCTCACTGAATTAGCTGATACTGCAAGATCTTTAGCCAGACGTAATGATGTTGTACAGCTAGAATTAGTTGGGGAAAATCTCAACCGTAGTGTCACGTTTTCCGTTACCGATGATGGAAATATGATTCTGCCTGCTATCTAGGATTTTTTAGATGAGTTAGTACAGTCCAACGCTGAAATGCCTGCAGATAATAACCTGGAATTTGTTCTACAGGTAGTTACAGACCCTGCAGGAGGGTCGAAACAGACCGTAAGAGGTATAAAGGAACGGTTAGACTGTGAACTGATTCAATAAGAAAAAAGCATCACCTGTATATTGTAGATAATACCGGTAATCAGTTAGCTTTGCCATCAGTCTTGCACACGTCTCTGACCCTAACCTTACTGATAATCAGGCTTTAGAGCTTGGTAGGATGTTGGCAACACAGGGTTGGTTTAGATGATCAGACAGCAGTAACTTCAGTGAAAATGGTTAAATTTGAAAAAATTCTAAGAGAAAAATTGTAGTGTTTCACAGACCGATACAGGCTCTACAGCTCTGTGTAAAATTTGAAACCAGTTCCCTGATCAATCGAACCCTCTTTCTGGTATTTCAAGGTCACTACTATGGGATAAAAAAATCTCAAGGGGTTTTATAGGATCGAGATACATCTGTGCATACTGTTACGGGAGCTATGAAAAGCCAGACACACACCACTGTGAAGGCTATTGTCCGGTTTGTCACTCATACCCGTGTATGCATGAAATTAGCGAACCTGTCGCCTGTGCAAGTTGTCACAGAATCTTTCGTAATTCTTCATGTTTCAGCAGACCTGGGGAACCCTGCAACAGACCTAGTGCTGACAGGCCTATGACTGTGAGTTGGTAAAACTGTGTAAGGTGTGCAAAAGGATATACGTTATTCCAATCAGCAAGCAGGATAAACCACACGTTTGTAATGTAAAATGCCGTATTTGCGGTGAGAATAATATACTAAGCCTGTAATCAGTTAGATGATAAACTGATTTCTTATGATTTTCAATGCTTCATCAACGAGAACGGTTTGCAAATCCCCTATCTGGTCTGTGTTAAAACGTTGAAAGGTAAGGAATGCCACGCTTATGGATTGAATTGCACCCAAAAATTTCTTCTCCATTTCAGGAGACGATGTAACAGAGGCTTCACCGTAATAGCGCACAACGCAAGTGGGTATGAACAGCTACCTGATTCTCACAAGCTTATGTTGAAGTTAGCATTAGACCTTATCTCATTCAAGCAGGGAAGGAAAGTTCTCTGTTTAACAGACCCTGATTACAGGTTAAAAATCTTGATGTCTGTCCTTCAGTGTATGAAGCTTAGTGCGATGCCAAAAGCATTAGGTTTTAGTGATCAGACCAAGGTTTTTCCCCCACCTACCTCCTCGACAACGGCTCCAGTATGGTACGGGTCCTTTCCTCTCTCCATCTGCTACGCTGTAGAACGCATGAGCCTTCAAGAACAAACAGGTGTTAACAGCGGTTACAGAGAAGTGAGCAAAGGGGTGTTTGACTTTGAGAAGGAACGCTCTTCGTTTATTGTAAAAATGATGTGGATCATCTATTCAAGTTGTGGTAAATTCAGGGCTGAGTTCTTTAAGGAGACAAGTGCGGATCCGCTTAAATGCGTCACGATCGACCCTGCAGCCGCATGAAGGTTTTTGTAACATTTTCTTCCTCCTAAAAACCTTGGCATCCCCTATAACCTCTGTACTACAGGCGTAGTAGTCAAGGCGTTTTCCAGCGTGTCCATTCAATGGCTTGTTGGATTCAGACAGCAGAAAAATAGACCACGAACAGGCAGTAAACAATGGGGGAAAAGAAAAATTAGGCTCATATTAGTGGTGGGTTTGTGGAGATTAACGGTGGAAAGGTTGCATTTGAATTTTTACGGCTGTTTTTTCCACGGCTGTAAAAAGTGTTACATGCCTCATGACAAGTGTCCTTTGAGAGGGATAGCATTTGAACAGTTTTATGCAGCCACTGTTGAGAGAAGCAAAGTACTCCAAACTATGTATGGCCTTCGTCTTGAGGTTTTTGGGAGCATGAGTGGACTGAAATGAAAAAATCAGACCCGGGGGCTGATCAGCTTTCTTGAGAAAGTTATTGCACCCGAACCGCTATCTCCCCGAGATGCTCTGTATGGTGGTCGCATCTGCGCTATGAGGTTGAGGTACACAGCGGGGCCAGGTGAAACTGTACACTATGTGGATAACACATCTTTGTACCCTTATGTAAATGCTAACTGCGTCTTTCCCCTCGGACACCCCACCATCATTTACAAAGATTTTGATGACCCCAGCAGCCGTTTTGCCTTACAGAACATCCCATGGTAAACTTGTGTTTACTCTCTGCCACACATGTGCTGAAATAAATAACCAGTCAGGTCTCTGCAGGCATAATGATGAGGACAGAGCTCTGACGGGTTGTGGGGAGGTAGAGTATGTTAAGCGTTGCAAGTGTGGTTATCGCCTTGTAAAATCAGTGAAGTTTGGAATTTTGAGAAGAGCAGTCAACACATCTTTAAAGGTTACATTCATTGCTTTTAAAGGGTAAGCAGGAGGCTTCAAGGCAATATTATGAAGCAGTGGATGGAGAGAGCAGAACTACTTCCATTTCTTTCAACCCTGAAATGTGTCGTAGTCAGTGGAAAAACAGCAAAACGTGTCATCTTCCATCCCCCAAAGCCAGGTCAACAATGTGTTTATTGCCAGCTTCACCACCGCTTATGCATTGTGTGATACCCACTTCTCAGCAGCATGAACACAATTGCGAGGACAGATTGATTTTATATTGACACGGACAGTTGATTTAGTCGACAAAAAGTGGCAAAACTCCTTTGGAATGGGAAAATTATCTGGGGGATTCTACTGACGAGCGCGTGGGAGACACAGCATTTGGAGTTTGCATCAAACAGGACCCAAGAGTTATGCATACCAAACAAAAAACCAGAAAAAGTTAGTGATACAGTGGCTAAAGCATCACTCGACGCATGAATGAATGCATCAAGAGGTAATTTGACAGCATCAAAGGACTGGTTGAGGGTTACTTAGTCACGGATTCCAGGGAGGGGTCTCACTAAATCCACAGCACACGATCAGGAGAGATAAAGAGATCTGCTTAATAGATAATGCTGCATTTGTAACAAGGTTGTGGTTGGTGAAGATAAAGAGACGTCTTTTTCTGACGGGACAACTCTGCACCCTTTCTGGTTATTAGAGCAATAAGGAAGAAGATGAAAGAAAGATAAAAATCTTTAATAATTTACAGGAGATTGATTTGATCCTCGATTTAGAGCGCTATCTCGTGTATGATTGTCGGACCAGCCGGCTGCGAGAAAACATTTTTGTAAAAAGTGCTTTGCAAAAGTGTAACCATGTCATGGATGTTATGTCAGAAAATTTTTGTATGGATTTACACCCCATCTTTTCAGCACATGGATGCTGAATTGAAGAAGTATTATATATTAAATTGTGGAAGAATATGCTCATTCTTTGAAGAAGTTTCCTCCTGATCAGAATCGTGATATATTTCTAGAGAATGTTATGCTCAAGCCTTTGGATGAGAAACCGTGAAGGTAATGCACCAGTTTCGCTCACCATCGTAATAAGGGGTACATGCTGTGAATAAGGGATGTATTTCATCAGGAACGTTCAGTTGCACTATTATTTGAACTGTAATGTATAGGTGTTGTTAAGAACCCGAGAGATTCAACTGCAGCTGGAATATACGGCCCGCCAATGTTTCCATCGCAAAAAAGGGTGTATCTTCCTGGAGAGTTTTGAGATGCAACGTGAGAAGCGTCATGGTATTAATTCACGCCTACCTGCCCAGAACATTTCAGAGAGATACAGGGCAACTTCCCTCACCAGTGGACCTGCCTGATGTACGTGCCAAAACAAAGTAAGTCATCATGTCTGCGCGTATAAAAAGAATGTCCACACATTATCAGAGTCTGTACCATGCAGTCCACAGAAAACGTAAAGATTATTTTCGCACACTGCTCACCTGGACTTCTTCAGCTCTGTGGAGAATTGCCTGAATATTTTAAAAAGGAACATTAAATATCACCTCTCAACGCCAGAAATTGAAGAAGCAGAAAAAGCACATCAAGGTAGGTGGCTGAGTAAAAGAAACTGGTATAAAACGTAAACAGCTGGACCTCTCAAAAAACCAGGAGGTGGGGTTTTATCCTCCCCATCCTGCGGCTCTTGCTCCACTTGACGGTGATCTCGTGGGTGGAATCATCAGGAGATAATGTCTCTCAGAACATTTGCAGAAGATGTTTTCGATTTCCCCTCATCAGTTCAGGTGATCTTGACCAGTCAGAAACGTCTATCAGACACACGGCGAGAGGAGAATTTGGATGTGAAATGAGAGCGATACTTGAATGGACCCCGGATTTGACTTCTTTTGAAAAAATAAAAACAAAATATGATGCGACACTCTGTTGACACGAGGTATCTACTCTACTCAAGCAGGGTGTGAAGAAGAACCCACCGGGTGTATTTGATCGCTTCAGCGTGACACGATCAAGCGAGATCTACAAGAGCATGAGCGCGACTAGGTATAAAGCACAACAAACAGTGCTCGGTGCCTGACCGGATTGCCTTCGGACATCAGATGTTATGGATGTACTGTGAAAAGCCTGCAAAGCATAAACGTAAAAATGCTGAGGTACATTTGAAGAATGGCCGGGAAAAGATTTGTCTGGGGACGTGGAAACAGGCATGACAGCTGTATGACCGATGAAAATCCTCACGTTTCCACCACATATAGACCTTCGTGATGCTTCACCTCCTGTCATTATCCAACGTGACATGATGGAGTTGCAGGCCACATCAGATGGCGACCTCGATCTAGACTCCCGTCCTCCATCCAGCTAGCAGGTCAAGCACGGTAAATCAGCACACAGTCAGCCAAGTCAACTCGCAGTCCATCAGCTCAGCCGGAGTCACCCACACATCCACACCCTGCGCTGCAGGCTCGATCTCACCTTGCCAAACAGCCGGCACCCAAGCGGGGACAGAGGAGGAGTGTGATCATACGACCTCCTTCTCCTCTACCCATCCCTCATCTAAGATAAAAATGCCTATAGAAATGAGCTAGCGACGGGATCACTCGAAGGACTTGGAAATCCCACCCTTTTTGATTCTACTCTCCTATTACCTATTCCTGAGTTTGGCATGGGCTACGAAGTGGAAATCAGCGAGGTGATGACCAAAAAAGAGGGGGAAAGAGGTATCAATGGCCCATGTGGAAGTAGCCGGAACGAATGAGCCTCAGTTGGTGGTTCGACCGGGACTGCAGCAGACATCCAAGCCAGTGTCTGCATTGCTTTCAGATCAGTAGAAGACGGAGAAAGTTTCGCCAACTGAATTTACAAATCATTTATGCCACGAGAAGAGGCCGACTGGAACGAGAAATCGCCGGCTCCTGCAGCAAAAAATATAACCGGAGATTTAGTGTTGGTTATGAGATCTGCCAGATATACCTGAACTTTGCGGACTTGGACGTGACAACCGGTGTGAAGATGGTGATTTGAAGCACCCGTAAGTGGCATGGATTCTAATGCCGTGGAAACATTTGTGCAAGATTTGATCACAAAATTTTCACAGAGGATGATGGTGCCCTGCTACAACAAGTCCAAAACAACGTCATGACGAGGGGACTCGCTGATTTTTCTTTACAGGATGAAAGAGGCAATAAATAAAAACATTCCCCCCCTTGTCACATGGAACGACCGCTACCTACTGTTGGCCCCTGGGAGAAGATGTTGTGTTGATACATAGAGAGGAATTTCCTTGAGATCGCACAGCACAAAAACGAAGGACTCTTTATGTTGGCTGGCAGGACATGTGGTTTCCCGCTCTCGAGAGCTGAAAAGATCATTGCTTACACAGCGAAGACGTTATCAACGACCGAAAGGATGAAAAAAAGTGACAAAAGAGAGGGGGACTGATTTGCATCAACGCTGCTTGGACACTGCTAAAACAGTACAATCAACGTTGGTTCTTTTCCTCAGAGACGAGGCCGGGGACGCTGGGGGCAGAGGTCGGGGAAAGGGGACAAGTGGGTCAAACGCTCCCGAGCTTGCCATAACTGTGGACAGATGGGTCACTGGCAAAAGAATGAATGCTACGGAGAATAAACTGCAGCGGCCTGACGGCGGTATACTGACAAGGAGGATAGGACTCTGGATCGGGCTGCCATTCGCTTGAGGATGGGTCTCTTAAGGAGCGTGAGGTTCACAAAAAAAACACACAGTTGCATGATGATACTGATTCACATAGGTTGCTTACAGAGGCTATACTACACACTTAGAAGGTGCCTCCGTAGTTTACCAGGCAAGTATCTTCCATTCACAGAACCCTGCTTTAAAAGAATTGCCTATGTTTTCTATGATGAGTGGACGGAGAAGAAATTCTTTTGTTGTAGATTTCAGGAGTGGACACATTAGTTTTTATCAGCTAAAGGATCAAAAAGCAGCCAAAACCTGAATGTGTGTCGTTAGTTTTCATTCTGTCTCTGCTTCGGTGAAACAGTAGGAAAAGGTTTTTCTTGTTCCTCTAAAGTGTCCACTCCACAAGGAGTGCAGTTAAAACATCTTTTTTGGTGTTCTCCTTTGTGTCCTTTGTAAACTTGATGGGTAGAGCAGATTTGATGAGCGTGTTATAGAGTTGAATATTGCTATTACTTCCAAAACCCTGATGGACTGACACAGTTCACACGCAGAATACGACTTTGACTATGACTACACTGCACAGTACATTGGGTCCCAGATAAAACCTTGTATGCTATATCAGTGGAAGCATTCCAGTTTGACATTGCCTGTACCTAAACATTTTGTCACATTGGCAGTGTAAATGTTGTGACACCGGGCAGTGAGATAATGAGTGAGCAGATGATCTGCATTGTACTTACAAATGTATCTGAAGGACCTGATTTTGGGGACTATGAGGAACAGTTGGATTTACCAAAAGATTTAACAAAATAGAGAGAGTGCACCTCTCTGCACATGTACTGGAATGATCACCACAGCAGCATTTATCTGTGACTTGTGACCTCTGAACAGCTGCATTCTTTCGAGTTTCTGGTTCGGTAACACATGTATCGTTGGACCACAAAAGTCTGAAAATATGAATGGAAGGATGTGGTTTTTTGTGTTAGGCCGTTGCCTTCCTTGCCACAGGATTGGAGGGAGACAGACGTCCATATATGTGTTTGTGTCTCCTTCTCAAAAATGCTTTCAAAGAACAATGTTCCCACTGTTGTTGCCTGTAATCGTACAGCACGATATAGTCAATAGTTTTTAGCTACTGCTTCTCCTGCGGATGCAGATCTTTTGCGAAGCTGCAGGATTTCATTGTGGGCTGCTCACAAATATGATGTTGGTATTATACAGAGTGTGATGGCCAGTATGCGTATTATTCCTAAATCAAACTACAGGCCATGTCAGAGAACAAATACTTATTGAAAAAGGAAGCTTTGGAGGGGATTCGTCCTGTTTTGATCCCTCCTTAAGGCTGGGTAATTGTACCCTGTCCAAATTCACCTATGAGAAAACCAACGTTGTTCCCTGTAAAGCAAAAATGGCGCCCTGAAGAACCTGATGAATGGAGATTTGTCATGGACCTGCAGGCTGTCAAAACCAGTCTGTTGGGGCCCGCGCCACCATCAGCTTCCGAACCCTTCTACGATTTTGTCAAAATCTCAACCAGAAGCTAAATATTTTTCAGTGATAGACCTGGCAAATGCATTTTTCTGTCCTTGTCCACAAGGACAGTCAGTATTGGTTTGCTTTTGAATTTGATGGAAAGCCATATTGTTTTATTCGTCTTTGTCAGGGCTACACTGAGAGTCCGAACATTTTTTAACAAAGCTCTGAAAGACTCTTTGGCTGATTTGGACTCTGTGTCTCCTGGAACTGTTCTTACACAGTATGTGGATTATTTATTATTATCAGCAGGATGAGCGGATCAATGTAGGAAAGACACCTTGAAGCTGCTTCAACATCTTTATGAAAAGGGACACAAAGTTTCTAAATCTAAAATGCAGTTTGTGCAGGAAGAAGTGACATTTCTTGGTCATGTTCTCTCACATAAAAGCAGAAAACTCAGCGCATTGAAGCAGTTCTGAAAATCCCAAAACCTGTCACAAAGAAACAAATGATGTCATTTTTGGGTATAACAGGCTATTGCAGAGCTCACATTCTGAATTACTCTGAGCTGGAAGCGCCTTTGGCCAGTTTAATATATGGGAGGAGCCTGGCAGCTGCAGATAAAATTAAATGGACAGATGAGGCAGAACTGGCTTTCATTGATTTAAAAACAGCCCTGTCTTCTGCACCTGCATTGGCTTTACTGAACTCTAAAAGCCATTTATTCAAATGGTGGATGAAAAATCTGGTTTCATGTCATCTGTGTTGTTGCAATCCCATGCTGATAAATTGCGACCTGTGGCTTATTATTCCAGTAAGCTTGATCCAGTGGCAGCTGGGTTGCCTGGTTGTTTGCGGGCTATTGCAGCAGCTGAGAAAGCAGTGTTAGCGTCACGGGATATTGTTGGATATAATCCATTGACAGTTTTTGTTCCACATTCTGTTTCCATCATCCTCCTGGAACAAAAGACGTCTCATTTATCAGAATCAGGATCAGAATCAGAATTCTTTATTTGTCATTGCTCCACATGGGTGCAACGAAATTTCCAAAAAAACCAGAACAAAACAGTGCAGGCAAGTAGTGCAAATTTAAGAAAATAAATACAAACAAAAGTTTAAAAAAAAAGGGCTGTGCCGGTGGAAACAGATATATATATATAAAAATATATATATTATAAAATATATATATATATATACAGAATATTTACAGATTATTGCACGTGAGGTAGCATAATGCAAAAGGAAAAATTGCACGGAATGTATTTAGTGTTTGTCATTTAACAATGTACATGAGTACATGAGGCGTTCAGGGCAACAACAGCTCTAGGAACGAAGCTGTTTTTCAGTCTGTATGTTTTTGTCCTTATTGCCCTGAAACGCCTCCCAGAGGGGAGCAGTTCAAAAAGATGGTGACCAGGGTGTGAGGGGTCCCTGATGATGCTGCGGGGCTCTCCTGAGGCAGCGGGTGGAGTAAATCTCCTCCAGGGAGGGGAGAGGGCAGCCAGTCAGTCTCTGGGCGGTGTTGATGACCCGTTGGAGCTGCTTCTTCTCTGCTGCAGTGCAGCTGGGAGAACCACAGCGAGATGCCGCAGCTCAGCACCGACTCCACCGTGCAGCGGTAGAAGGACAGCAGCAGCTCTGGTTGTAGGTTGTTCTTCCTGAGAGTCCTCAGGAAGTACAGTCTCTGCTGTGCCTTCTTCAGGATCGCCGTGGAGTTAGAAGTCCACGTCAGATCCTCGCTGATGTGGGTGCCCAAGAACCTGAAGACTGGCAGCATCTCCACCCTGTCCCCGTTGATGATGATGGGCTGTGTGTCCTGTTTACACCTCCGAAAGTCAACGATGAGTTCCTTTGACTTGGAGGTGTTCAGAGTCAGATTATTGTCCATGCACCATGCTGACAGATGCTTCATGTCCGTCCTGTAAGCCGTCTCATCTCCTCCTGAGATGAGCCCCACCACCGTGGTGTCATCCGCGAACTTGATGATGCTGTTGCTGGGGTAGGTGGGGGTGCAGTCGTGGGTGTAGAGGGTGTAGAGCAGGGGGCTCAGCACACAGCCCTGTGGAGAACCCGTGTTGGTCCTCAATGGAGAGGACAGGTGGTGTCCTACTCTCACCCTCTGGGAGCGGTCTGTCAGAAAGTCCATAATCCAACTACAGGTGCTGTTGGGGAGACCCAGGTGTCCCAGTTTGCTCACCAGCCGGCTCCACGTGGGTTAATGTGGTGTGCAGGGCGGTGGCGATGGCATCCTCCGTGGACCGGTTGGCCCTGTAGGCAAACTGGTGGGGGTCGAGTGTGGGGGACAGATGTGAAGTGATATGACCCCGTACCAGTTTCTCGAAGCACTTCATGACGATGGGTGTGAGTGCTACTGGCCGGTAGTCATTCAGGCTGGTGATATTTTTCTGTTTAGGCAGAGGGACAGTGGTGGAGGACTTCAGGCAAGGTGGGATGGAGCACTGGGAGAGGGACTGGTTGAAGATGGCAGGGAAAATCCCCGCCAGCTGGTCTGCGCAGTCCCTCAACACCAGTAGCAAGGTGGCTTAGGTATTCCGCAATATTATTGGACATGCCTAACATTACAGGTAAATGTTGTAACACTTTAAGCCCAGCCACACTTCTGCCTTCTGAGGAGGATGGTGAGAGTCATGACTGCGCAGCTGTCTTAAATGTTGTTTGTACCCCTTTTCCTGACTTTCAAGACACCCCTTTGACTAACCCTGATCTTGTTTTGTATGTAGATGGGTCCCACAGGTGATTTCCAGTGATAACGGAACACATTTTGTTAACAAAGCTTTACAGGAAATTAGTAAGCTTCTAGGTTTCCAGTTGAAGACACATTGTGCTTACCACCCACAATCAGGTGGAGCAGTAGAACGAGAAAATGGAACAATAAAGAATAAATTGGCTAAATGCTGTGAAGAAACAGGGTTGTCCTGGCCAAAAGCTCTCCCTCTGGTTCTTATGTATATGAGGATGAGAAATAGATCCAGAGCTAATTTGAGTCCTTTTGAAATCCTTTTTGGGAGACCTGCAAATTCAGGGGGAAGACCAAGTACTAACCCAAGTACACTAACAACTGCTCATTTTGAACATTCCAATTTGGAATATTGTAAGGTTCTGTCACGTTCTCTTTGTCTCTCCCATCAGACGGTGAAAGCTGCCTTACCCCCAGTAGCTGACAGACCCCTGCACCAGTTCCAGCCAGGAGAGTGGGTGCTGATTAGAGATACCAGGAGACGTCACTGGAGGCACAAATGGTGGAGAGGTCCGTTTCAAATTCTGCTGGTGACTCACACTGCCATGAAGGTCCAGGGACAGGACACCTGGGTCCATATTACACACTGCAAGGTGTTCACTGGAACACCACCTGAGCAGCATCCTGGTTCTGAACCTCCTGCCTAGAGGGGCTTCCAACGACCGCCCACCTGTACCAGTTTGGTAACAGGGCAGCTTGAAGCGCAGAAGCCACTCTGGAGAGGCAGCAGGATTTGTTTTTTAAGTTTTGTTTATGATTTGTTTTCTTTGAAAAAACTGTTTGTTTTCAGTACTAGAAGAACGGACATTACACTTCAAGGTCACGATGCAGCTGTATGGAAGATGGTCTGTTTTGATGCTGATGGTTGGTATTGGGAGTATTTTTATTACTTCTGTTTTCATTTGGGAAAAGATACAGCAAAGACAATGTGTGGCTAATCTGAGTAATTTTGCTAAAAAACTCATCAGCTGATTCGAAGAGAGATTCATCACTTCTCTGACTACCATGATCATACTGATAATGTCTGGTGGCAACTGATGCATCAAACTGTGAGGAAGATAAAAAATGACAGTTGCTATGTTTGTTGTTTGATTCCACATGCTATTAATGATCAACCATTTCTGGTACCTTTTTCTATTGATAATGCTTATACTCTAGCTACTTTCTTTCCAGATAACCAATTGGTGGAGGTCCTTTTTCCTTGGGTGAGGAATTATACTGTAAGGGAACGTAGAAATGTTAGTAGATTTTCTAGTGAGACTAATTTAACATGTGCTAATTCAGGAACTCTTTATAGGTTCAGGGGTAATAGGAATCCGATTAAAGATCCAAATATTTGTAAAGCACAGGAGGAAAACACACCTTATTTCCTTGGAAATACAGAGGGTTGTAAAACTATTAAACCAGTCTCATGTGCTCTAACCCACAGAAATACATCTGGGTCATGTCCTATCAGAGCTGATCCTTATACCATTTCAGGATCTTCGGCCCCAGTGCCTTTTGTGTTAACTCTTAATCTGACAGCCTTACCGAATGGAAGTAAATTGTATGGCCAGGCAGGTAAATTAACCAGGGTTCTTGTTACTTTTCCTAGTAGAGATGGGTATTCATGTCCTAAGAACATGGTTTGGATGTGTGGAAATAGATCATATCTGTATCTGCCTGCTAATTGGTCTGGAGTATGTTATTTAGCTCATTTACTACCTACAGTCACTACTTATGATTCAGTCACCCCATTATTAGAAAGGAAGACAATGTTCAAATGGCAAAAGAGAGCTAGGATTCCATATTGGAAAGGGATTTTGGGTACACTCATTCCTAGTTATGGGGCTGCTAATGCAGCTCATAGGATTAATGAGTTGTCAGTTGAGTTAGAAAGTCTTACTGCTTTAACTGAAGAAGGTTTCACTGTTCTGACCAAGGAGCAACAAGCTCTTAGAACGATGAGTTTGCAAAATAGAATGGCTTTGGATTACCTGTTAGCTGAGAAGGGTGGTGTTTGTCATTTAATTGTAGAACACTGTTGCACTTTTATTCCTGATGTGTCTAGCAACATGACAAGTATCCATGATAAATTTGGAGAATTGCTGACAACCCAACAGAAAGAAAATATGGGTTCCTCTTGGAATCCATGGACCTGGATTATTACTGGTGGTTGGACATCCTGGTTACTGAAGATTGGAGTAATTATTTTATTTTTCTTTTTGATTCTAATGTTTCTTTCATGTTGTATTATTCCAATGGTTAAAGGAATGGTAATTAGAGTGATTAATGTTTCCATGGTAAAGGTTGATATGGATGTAGATTTGGATGTAATTTCTGTTTGTAATGACTGTGATGATCCTGCATTTGAGATAACAGTTGGTATGGATAATGACGGCTTTTATACTGCTTGAGATGTTATAATGATGTAATAACTAAACTGTTTGGGGAGTTCATACTGATGTTCAACATTCTAGTGGTATAAATAGAGATTTGGAGATTTATTCTTTTCATATGTGGTTATCCTTATTATTTTGTGTTTGTTTTGCTAGTACTTTGAGGTACTTTGTTCTTGGAGAAAAACCGTGGAAAACCGTGGAAAACCATGGAAATGACACCTGTATTTGTTATATATGGAATTATCCGAAAGAAGTGACGGCTGGACATAGCGAGGAGAATTTGTATTTTGCAATGGGAATTCTTTCTTAAGTGCTATGAACTTCATTCACCTTTCTCCTCTGACCTATGTGTTTTATTAGTGTTCTGTCTTCTTAGAGCAGATGGCCTCTCTAGCCATTTGCTTAAGATTTATGGTTAACACTTCCTAAGGGAGGGCAGATGGGGTCCTCATTAATAATTGTCTTATCTCTGTCCTGGGAAGGTTTAGGGGCCATAAAGTTAAACTCTTTGAAGTTGAGACAACATCCTCGTTCTCTTTGAAGTTGAGACAACACCCTCATTCTGCTATAAATGTGATCTGTACTTTGCGTTCGGGGCTCTGTTCAACCTGACTTGCTTGCTAACAGAGTCTTCAAACGCTGTATGCCTTTGAATAAACCTTTTAAAGATAAAGTCCGGCCTTTGTCTATTAAATGAGTTAACTTCTCTCTCACTTTGATAAGAAATTCCATCACATCATCCTCTCTAATGGAATTTAGTATAAAGAATAGTTCCTTAACCCCCCCCTAATACCCTCTTCTGAATCCTGTCGGGACTCAGCTATCTAAAATCTTAGAGTAGAAAACACATTGAGGAAAGTAAAATCCCAACAGCCAACCACCAATTTCAATATATTCCTTTGGTATTTTTTTGAAAAGATTAATGGAATGAAGTAAATATTAACTATTTTATGGAGTTGAAGAAAAAAAAAGGATACATGTTTTTTAAAAATCTGAGAAGTGTGGAGTGCTAGTTTAGGATTATAATGCATGGTCTAAGGGAATCGCTCTCACCTCTGGGGAATGTGTTTTCTTTTTGAATTTCACTTGTTTAAGGGAGGTTTCTTTCCTTCATCACTTGATGGTAATACAAGAATGCTTGTTCTTGCTCTTATTGCAAGAGCTCGCTGATCAGGTATACGTAAAGGTGTAGGCCTTTGACTGACACTTAGAATCTACTGAAATGGGTTTTGGTAAAGGTAACAAGAAAAATAACGTAAGATCTAAAAGAATCACTAACAAAGTGAGCATTGTATAATAATAATAATAATAATAAATAATCAGATAACCGGGAAAAAAATTGCTCCTCCTTTATCTTGTGAAACAAATGACAGCTGCAGCTTAAACCTAGACAAGCCCTACAGTTTGTTTCCGTCAAAAACCTAAATAGTATTTAGTTTGAAACCTAACCAGGCACAGATCAAAAAACTATTACATTTTATAATCATACTAATTTTTCTGTCCTAGGTATTCTATCTGAATGCTGGCTTACATGCTTAGTCCCCTGTAAGGTTCATCAAAGGTCAACCCTTCAAAACTAAAGAGGCATTTATGTGGAACTGATAAAGGGCTCCCAGCTGAGGAGTTCTGATCCCAGAGCTCACAGGATTAATAAAGATCAGTATTTGAAATTCAACTTTCTACCACAGTGTTTCCTCAAAAAACAATATATTTTATCTGTATTATGCTGATAGAAAAAACACAAAAAGGTACAGAGTTGATTAGCAATACGAAAAAGAAGAGAAAGCATAGCTTTTTTTTCAGACATCTGAAAAGTGTTGTGTGTTCATATATATCTATACTCTATACTCTCATACTAATAAAAAAACAAAGGCGCAGAGATGAGAAAGGAATCAGAAAAACATTCAAGGTAACTGTGGTGAGACAATCTTGCAGCTTTCTTTAACGAAGAAGGGTAGCAAATATATATATTGTATTTTTTGGAAGAAAATCTTGAAAATAAAAGAATGGGGATGGATCTGTGAAATACTTCTACATAGGGGAGGAGCAGCACTAAACACAAACATACTACAAACGATGAAGACGGCGCTGTATCAAGGGGCGAGAGCTTGTGCTTTAACCCTTTCCCACAGCAAGGACTCATGGGAGTTCAACCTGTCAACCAGTTACTTAAGCTGTCAAAAAGTTTGATGAGAACTACCTACTACCAACCTACCCACCAACCTCTCTATCTAAACAGTGTGTGCTGGATGTTTTTTTTTTTTGTTTTTTTTAATGCTGCGTGCCCTCCCCCCACAAAGTTGTCCATGGAGGGGAGGTTGGAGAAAATAGTTTTGTCTGCAGCTCTGATGACTCACTGCAGAGCCCTCCTTTCAGTCTGGATAGTGTTCCCATACCAAACCGTGCTGCTCTCAATCAGCCCTTCATACACCACAGTGAGAAGTTGCAGCCTGATACTATAGGAGAGGAAAATGTTCTTGGCATGAAAAAAGATTAATTGCTTTGTTATTTCCGAAGTAGCACACAACCCTGTCCAAGAACATTTTCATAACTAAACTGTTCTTGAGCAGGGTTGCGTGCTTGGTTGGAAATAACAAAGAATTAATTTTTTCCTCATGCCAAGAACAGAGAGAGAGAAAATAAGCCCTGCCCCTGCAGGCCCCTGCCCAAAGTGCAGGGGCCTCTCAACTTTCTTCACAGTTGTAGTAGTGTGCTTAGTCCAGATCATGTTGTTGGAGAGGTTAAAGCTGAGGAACTTGTAGCTTTCAGCCCTGTACTTTCACATCAAATCTTTGGAACGCGTTGTACCGTGCTAGAGTCCAGTTTCTAGAGTGGATCAGGCTGGTGTGAAAAAATTCCTGACCCTGAAACAGACCAGAGAACTGTACCCAGGCATGGTTCCAACTGCCAGTTTTGGCACAGTTTATCCACACCCTGGAGCCATTCACTTGCGGTGTGACCGCATGCTGGGCCAGCGTACCAAAAGCAGGAAGAGAGGATGTAACGTAAGAGCAGCGCATTTGAGTAGAAGATAGGAGAAGAAGGAGAGCAAAAACAAAGTGCGCAAATCCGAAGACAAAAGATTATGAAAATGTCTTGTGGGGCCACGTGGACTTGAGAAGAGGACAACTGCATTTGAAAGCCAAAGTGGCAACAGAAACCCTTATGAAATGGACCATCTTTGGCTTTTGTTCTTCTCAGTCAGTGCAACGCTAGAGCAACACTGCCCCCGAAACAATCCAGTCCAAAACTTCATGACGTTTTTTGGCCCAGTCTGAAAAATCTGTGTGAAAGCAAACTGTGCAAACTGAAGGTGTGATTTTTCTCAGTTTTACCGATCCCTGGACCGAAGCAGCAGTGCAAGTAAAATCCACTGTGAGCTCCTTCATCTTCTCTATGTTGAGGACAAGGTCATTGTCCTCCCCATATTGGACGACTCTTTGTTTCTAGCCTGCTTGTACAGTTCCTGGTCCCTGCTGCTGCAGGCCTCGTCTTCGGACCGACGGTCTTTGTACAGCGCTTTAATCTATTTTACAGATAAAAGTGCTGTTGACTCTCATATTAATGTCCCAGTACATGGTATTCAGTCTTTAGCGTGACTGAGCTTCTTTCTATCTATTGTCCACTACCTCGAATTGTCTTTTCTGTGGATTTTTGCCAGTCTTTTTCTTTGTCCATGTTTTCATTATATAGATTTCCTAAACAAGTTGAATCCATGACACCAAGAAGGCCGGGTACTCCGCACTACCGCTTGGCCCGTAGGCCGAAACGACAGTCAGAGACCTGTCCCCGATCCGAAGGCGCAGGGATGCGACCCTCTCATCCACTGGGGTAAACCCCAACACGAGACGGCTGAGTTGGGGGGCAACAAGCAAACCCACCCCAGCCCGCTGCCTCTGCCTGTGGGCCACTCCAGAGTAGAAGAGAGTCCAGCCCCTCTCGAGGAGATGGATTCCAGAGCGCAGTCTGTGCGTGGAGGTGAGCCCGACTATTTCTAGTTGATATCTCTCAACCTCCTGCACAAGCTCAGGCTCTTTCCCCCCCAGCGAGGTGACATTCCTACGCATCCGGAGATCGAGCCGCCAATGTCACCACCTTCGTCCGCTGCCCAATCCTCTTTGCACCAGTCCCTCATGGTTCCCCCAGCAGGTGGTGGGGCCACTGAGGGATGGCCTCGCATCTCTCATTTGGGCTTGGCCCGGCCGGGTCCCGCGAGGAGCAACCCAGCCACCAGGCACTCTCCGACGAGTCACGACCCCAGGCCTGGCTCCAAGGCAGGACCCCGGCTCCGCCGTACCGGGCGACGTCATGTGCCCCGATTTTGTAGTCCTCATGAGGGTGTCTTGAACCGCTCTTTATCTGACCCTTCACCTAGAGACTGTTTGCCAAGGGAGACTCTACGGGGGCGTTTAAGCCCCAGACAACATAGCCTCGAGGATCATTCGAGCATTCAAACCCCTCCACCACGTTAAGGTGGCAGTTCAATGAGGGGTATCTACGTATATATAATGAAAAAAAAAATTTCATATACAATATCTGATGTACACAATACTAAGATCTAACGTCAGTAAACTGGATAAACTGTATGCTTTTATCATTATTATCCCATCATTCTGGTCATAACTTTCTGTTGAAAACACAATCAGTCTCTGCAAACAAACCTATTACAAGTTATTTGCTGTATTATTATTTTAATTTCCACCCTTTTAATATTTATATTCTGTTGACCTACTTAAGATAAGGGTTTAATATATAGAGTAGGGTACAGGCAGTGGTTATCTCTCATTTGTCGCTGTAGAATAAATTTCCTCATGTTATTAGTAACTGTTCATTTTGCATTGCTTCTCCGGAGCTCTTTGCCCTCCTTTTTTATTCCCTAAAGTTTATATGCTACCTCAACAATCAAAGTGTTCACTCGTTATGTTTTAAATCACTGAAATTATTCCAACATACATTCCCCAACTGAGACTGTCACCTTTTCACTTTAAAAGAAGATTCCTGCTTAAAATTCCTGTTGCTGTCGTGCGTGAACTGCCAGCAGGACTGAATCATTTTGTTCCTGATAATAAACAACCAAACCAAATTGCTACTTTGTGAAAAGCCCTTTGATCACACATGCGCAGGCTATTTTTTCTGAAAGTGAATAATTAAAATGATAAGATTATAATAAAAAAGATAAAAAATGAAATATTTATGATAAAACGATTGATAAGAAATTAAAAGGAATGTAGGACTGAAAACTTCACTAATAATGTTTAGATAGTTTTAGGGAGCCCCCCTTACTGGATGGAGTAAGGGGGAGTCAGGTTTAGCCTAAACCGGCTCAGTTATGGTTGAGGTGCAAACACACCCTCCATTTCTGCTACCTGTATGACCCCTTCTCTTTTCCAATAGTTATAATCAGTCTGACAGAGAGAGGTATCCCAAACGTTGTGGTTTTTAGTATAACAATGACCATCAGTGGGACCCTTTGTGGGGTGCCTTGAAACAACATTGTTGAAAATAAGCGCCGTCTAACTAAATAATCTGAACTGAAACTTTCTGCGTAGTTATGTTGCTATAGGCTTAGGCTGCTGGAGGACATAATGACCACTTTCACCCTCTTCGCTACATTCTCACACTACTCTCCAAATTTGCATTATTTGCTGCTATTTCAGCTTTTAACTTTGTTCTCTCTCTTTTCTCTTCCTAGAAGCTACACCTGGCCTGGCTCTGTGTCTACCTGTGACACCTTTCTGGAGAGGGGCATCGTCCGAGCTTCTGCTGCCAACAACTTAATGCTCACCCTCTACCGATGATCCACATGGCCCTGTCTTTTATTGTTTAAACCTTTCTCTCTCCTAGACATGGCGATTGACTGAGCTTTACTGTGACTAACTCTATGTGCTCTCTTTCAGACTCTAACCTTGAAAACTGGCTCAGAGTTTATATGTTCTTTCTTTCTAAAGGACGACTAAAGGAGCTACATCCATTACTTTTCCTTCCCATAGAAAGTACTCCTGGATCAGTGCTTCTTTGTTCTCTTTGTGTCTCTGCTCTGTTCTCTCTAACCCCCAGTCGGTCGTGGCAGATGGCCGCTCACACTGAGCCTGGTTCTGCTGGAGGTTTCTTCCTGTTTAAAGGGAATTTTTCCTCTCCACTGTCACTACATGCATGCTCAGTATGAGGGATTGCTGCAAAGTCATCGCCAGTGACTGTCCACTGTCTCTACATGCTCATCCGGGAGGAGTGAATGCTGCAAGTCACTGACTGGATGCAATCTGCTGGGTTTCCTTAGCTAGAAAAACTTTTTATCCAATTTGAATAAATAACAGAATCTGACTGCACTGTTCAATGGTTAGGATTAATTGTAATGTATGTACCTGACTTTTGTGAAGTGCCTTGAGACGACATGTGTTGTGAATTGGCGCTATATAAATAAACTGAATTGAATTGAATTGAATTTAAGGGTGTAACGGGGAAGGCCTTAAATGAACCAATGAAAACACAGGGGTATGTATGATATGAATAAAACAAGACAAATATGGTATTATCAGAAACTGTATGGCATCAGCAGCAATTAAAATAGAGGGATGTGTGTTTAAGGGTGTTATTATAGAATTGTATGTTTTTCAGGAGTTATTACATCTAAAAAATACATGCAGCCTTTATACTTTAAAGGTATACTGAACTTAATGCTGACCTGTCACATGAAATCCTAATAAAATGAACTGTAAGTTCATTTTGCTTTACAGCAGGACCTATTTGCTGAATCTATGAGTCAGTTTAAATCGGTTCAAAATAGACTGACTGACAATCTGCACCAACCACTTGTAAAGAGCTGGGGGAAAAGCAGGGTGTGTGTGTGTGTGTGTGCGCGTGTGTGTGTGCGTGTGTGTGTGTGTGTGTGTGTGTGTGTGTGGTGTGTGTGTGTGTGTGTGTGTGTGTTTGAGTGTGTGTGTTGGTGTGAATGTGAGTGTGTGTATGTATTGATTTGAGCTCTGGCTACCTGTCCAAAGTGCCAAGGCAGATGTTCATGAAAAAGTTGGGGCATTGGCTAATTGCCTATGTCAAAGTGGTCCTGCAGCAGTGTCAGAGGTCACCGGTGTCTCACCATTATCACATGCTTTTTCGATATCTAGGGGTTATGTGTGTGTGTGTGTGTTTGCGTGTGTGTGTGTGTGTGTGTGCATGCTTCTATCACATGCTTCTATCACATGTGTCTTTCCATATGTAGGGGGAATTCCACATAAACAAGTTTTACATTGAATATCCGCTGCATGTCAAAGGTCACTGGTGTCTCACCATTATCACATGCGTTTTCGCACAAGTAAGTGAGTTATATACCTTAAGTACAATCCTTTCCATATGTGGGGGGGATAGGAGAGACATCAGTGGTTTCATCAAGCTCTGCAGAGTCAACTCAGGCCTAAAAAGGTTCAAACTTGTTACACTGAAAATACTTGTAGAACTCTAGTTTAAACTTGTTGCATTGAAAATACCAGTACAGAAAAAAAACAAATGTCGATATATATTTCAGGAAACGAAATTTCTGGAGTTCTTCTTCAACCTGCTTCTAACGATTCACAGAAGTACAATCCTGTCTTGACAAGTAAGTAATCATCTTTAAGAAATCATTAATTGCATGTGAGTGTTCTCTATTGTTAATTTTTATATTATATATATATTTATATATATATATAATATATATATATATATATATTTTTCTTTTTCTTAGGCCCCGCCGATGAATTTGAGGATTTTTATCTTGACACAGAGCGAATACGGTATTTAATGTTAAATGCAACAACATTTTTTAGTTAACGAATAAATCAGCTAACACTGAACGAATCTTCTCATAGATTTGATGACAGACGTAAAACCGAATGAACACGTTGGAGGGGTCGCAGGCCTGAATCGTGCTTCTCCAAAAACTATTTGTTTTGCGGTTGAATGTGGAATATTAGAGAATTGTTTAAGCCACAGATAAAAACTGTTTACAGATTTAACGGAGAACCTGAAAGCAGAAAAACCAGCTTTGATCAAGCAAACTAATAAAGAACTTGGAATAAGCAATGCAGAGCCATCAGCTGTTGAACGGGAATGTAAAAATATAAAATAAAAAAAAATTATATATATTTATATAATATATATATATATATATTATATATATTTTTTTTTTTTTTTTTAAGCAAGCATAGTTCAATAAAATTATATAATAGTAAATCTGTTTACAGATTCACCCAAAGATGCGGCCCTGAAGCCCGCCCGTCAAAAGGTCACTTTTCAAAGATCAAGACGGTGTTTCACAGAAACGCATCAGTCCACTGCAACAAGAAGCGAAATCTGGAGCTATTTTCGCACAGAACCGCCCTCCAAGTAAGTTAAAGTATTTCAAAATTCGTTTATAAGCCTGCAAGTATTAAATGTATTGGGAATCACTTCCTCCTTAAAAACTCGCTTATTTTAAAAACTATTACTATGGTTTATTTATGAACGCTGTGATGCGCAGCGTAAGGTAACTTTATTTTATTTTGTTTTCACAGAATATCTAACACCAGCGAAAAGGCTGCGGCTCTCTGCGTTGCATACCAGAGCAACCCTTGTTAAAGGATTAATGAACGGTACGTTTAATTCTTACCTACTAGATTAATTCGAATTCCTTTTGTTTATTTCAACTTTAATGTGTTTATTTCAATATATATATTTTTTTGTCCATTCTCTTTACAGAGGTAACGTTGATGATAAAGAAGATTCGGTCCGGAACTGCACAGCAGCGCAGAAAGAAGGCATCGCAAGCTGCACGGGACCGTCGAAATAAAGCTTCATCCTTGGCGCTTTTGAACGCATGTCAGGTTCTGATACAGAAGCAGTTCGGTGACATCAAGGTGATTTTAAACTGAACTGATCACTGTGTTTTTTTTTTTTTGTTTTGTTTTTTTTTTCTTATGCTCATATTAATGGATAACCGAATCAGACTTGCCCTGGATGAAATAAGGGATTTAGTAGCTGAGCTTAATGAAATCCCAATAGCTGCACGTTTTAGACGAGAGGAGGAGGAGGAGGAGGGCAGGATGAAGCATCTCTTGTTAACAAACCACGGTGACTTTTTTAAAGCTTACTACAACAAGCTCTCGATGATTTAATAGACCATCGTCTCTCCCTGGCAGTCATCAAACCGGGTCAGATAATTTAGAAAACCCCTTCAACATCACACAGTGTGGCGCAGCATGGGGGTAATGTCAATCAGGAGGTAGCGGTCAGCTCTTGATCAGTTTGAACGTGAACGTTTTAATAACATTGAAATAAGGAGGACCTTTTAGAATTCCACCCCCTTGTCTCGGGTAACGTTCCAGATCTAGCAGCATTCTATACAAACATCATGCGTGTTGTCATTGAATTTACCAACTTGCAAGATCATTAACCAGACGTAACGACGTTGTACAGCTGGAATTAGTGGGTGAAAATCTCAATCGTCACGTCACATTTACTGTTACCCGATGATGGTAATATGATCCTGCCTGCTTTCGAGGAAGTTTTTGACGACTTAGAACAATCAAATGCTGATTTTGCCTGTAGACAATAAATTGGAATTCGTTCTACAGGTAGTAAATGATCCAGAAGGTGGTTTTAAAACGTAAGGCAACAGGAACATTAGACAGTGAACTGTTTAATAAGAAAAAAGCGTCACCTGTATGTTGTAGATATTCTGGTAATCAGTTACGCTTTGCCATCTGCCTTCACACGTCTCTGACCCTGAGCTTACTGATAGTCAGGCTTTAGAGCTGGGGAGGAAATGGCCCGCATCAGGCAGGGTTCAATGAGCAAACAGCTATTACTTTTAGTGACATTGGTAAAATTTGAAAACCATTCTAAAGAGAAAATTGTAGTGTTTTTACAGAACCAAAGGGCTCTACAGCTCTGTGTAAATTTGAAACCGGTTTTCCTGATCGTTCAAACCTCTCTTTCTGCTGTTATTTCAAGGTCACTACTATGGAATAAAAAATCTCAAAGGGTTTATAGGTTCCAGACATGTCTGTGCATATTGTTACAGCGGTTATGAAAACGCACACACACACCATTGTGAAGGGTATTGTCCAGTGTGTCATACATATCAATGTGTGCAAGAAATTAACGAACCTGTCGTCTGTGCAGGTTGTCACAGAATCCGTCGCAATTCTTTATGTCTCGCTAGACACAATGAACCCCGCAACAGATCTAATTCTGACAGACCTATGAGTGACTGTGAGTTGGTAAAATTGTGCAAGGCGTGCAAAAGAATATACGTTATTCCGATCAGTAATCCAGGTAAACCACACGTGTGTCATGTAAAATGCAGTATTTTCCCTTTCTGGTCTGTGCTAAAACGTTGAAAGGTGATGAATGGCACGCTTATGGGTTAGACTGCGCCCAAAAATTTGTTCTCCACTTCAGAAGGCCGATGTATAGAGGTTTCTGCTTAATAGCACACAATGCTCGCGGTTATGACAGCTACCTTATTCTCACGGCTATGGTGGGATTAGGTATTAAGCCTCATCTCATCATGCTAGGAAGTAAAGTTCTCTGTTTAACCGACCCTGATTACAGGTTAAAATACATTGATAGTTGTCAAAATAAGGTGAGATCATTCCATGTAATCCATGCAGCATTCATGAAGTACTTACAGATAAATCCATAAAAATTACAATAGATATATTTCTGTGTAATCCATGCAACAATTATTAAAAAATACAGTTGAAGCAGTGCAGAGTGAAACAGGCGTGTTGTCATATTCTGGAGCTGAGAAGACTGGAGAGGCCTGTGTGGAGATAAATATTAACTGTCTTATCTTTTGCAGAATTATAAACAAGTGTATCAAAAGAAATTATGTATGATGATTTTCCATTCTTTTACAAGTAATAAATGAAATGAGTAATCTTTGATTTTCAAGTTAGAACATAAATGATTGAAATATGATTGAGAACTGATAATGAATACAAAACAGTAAGGTTTAAATTTCTCAATCAACCATATATGCAAGATATAATGTTGATTATTAGTGATGGATAAAAAGAATGAAGTGATGCTTTTATAACTGTGTCTTGAAGTAAATGTATAAAGCTGAGAATGGAATGTGTGATACTGTGTAAAGTTTAAGACTGAGCAGATTAGGGAGAGAAGTACAGGATGACTAAGAGTTACAAGAAGCCAGCTGTATGCTGACAGAGGACCTTTGACGGACATGGGAGGAAGGGAGGATGCGCCTGTAACAGGCTCCAAGTCCGAAAAAACGGGAACCAGTAGGTCACCATGACCATGACTAAAGTATTGTGCAATAACCAAGAAGTTGAGCTGAATAGATTGAGCAATAACTGGAAATCCTAATAAGGAGCTGACTGGTGAAAGCGTCAAGCACTATAAAAGACAAAGCTGAAGGGAGGAACGGGGTTGTTTTCCTCGCAGAAGACCAGTGAATAAGATCGGACGGAGAAAAAGATGCTTAGATGGAAGAAGTACCAGAGACACAGCCCTGCTGATCGACTGCATTAAAAAGAGGATCAACCCGTGAGCCCTGAAGGACTGTGCCTCAAAATTAAGAATCTGATTTCATCTTCAGCCTTTTTATCCAGACAACAGAAGTGAACTTGATCGGTGAACAGCTGATTGCTCCAAGTCTCAGGCTCCTGGAAGTCCTGAATCAACCTCAATTATGTCCCCGGGGTTTCCTTCAACTCTTCAGCCTCTGGAAGCCATTGTCCCCTGAGACATATGTCAGCAAAGTTTCTGTTTAACCATCGAAGCCTGGAGCATCAGAGCCTGTCACTTAAAGGAGGAAAACTGAAGATCAAGTCGTATCCCCCTCAAGAAGCCACTCGTTGTTACCCTAAGGAACAGCTCCATCGGGTGCATGGACGAGCCTCCGTCTTCAAAGCCTCTCCAAACTCACTAAGTTCAGCATCAGGGAAAGACAGGTTGAGTTGATTGATTTATTTCTATTATTGAATTTATTGTGTTGCTGAATTTAAGCTGTTACTGACCCCTGCTAAAGCGTTACTAATTAAAGGAAGCATATAAAATTCTAGTTAAATCGTGGACATTCAATATTTGAGTCACCTTATTTTTGGTTTTCATTGGTGGTAAAAAGTCTTGTTGCCTGGTTCTAAGAAAATTATAGGAGGTTTTTTTATGGGTTGGCTTTTAGCCAAGTTTTTTTAAAAACAACGCCTTGGGGCTCGTGCCTAGTCACTAAAAATTAACCTAGCCCATTATACCAAGTGCCAGTTTTTAAAAATTAGGGAATGAGCAGCCGTTAAAAAGGGGGGGATTGTCGGACTGTGATCGACTGCGTTTGGCTACTCAGTCGTCCAGACCCCCCGTTTGGGGAAAAAAGGGCGAGACTTCTGGATGTAGGCTGTCAGAGGCTAGGCGAGTCATTTCCCCGACACCAGCTTAAACAGAACTTTCAGTGAACCTGCTTAGTAAGACTTTTCAGGTTTAGGGAAGTCCGGACCCTTGGATGGAGAGCTGGATTGAGCAATCCCCTTAGAAAATAGGAAGTAGGTGGGAGGGGTTAGCTCATCGGACAACGAAATAGTCTTTCCTTTCTTTGTATGAAGTTGAGTGCCATTCTGAAAGCGTTAGGTTTTACCGATCAAAGCAAGGGTTTTTTCCCCCACCTCTTCTCCTCTGAACAGCGCGTCCAGTACGTGGGGTCATATCCTGCTCCATCCTCCTACGTAGTGGAACGCATGAGTTTTTCAAACCCCCAAAACAGGCTTTTAACAGCTGGTACAGAGAAGCGAGCAAAGGGGTCTTTGACTTTAAGAAAGAAGCTATTCGTTATTGTGAAAAAAATGACGTTGAAATTTCTTTCTCAAGGCTGCTTAAAATTCAAGACGAGTTCTTTAAGGAGACAAGTGTGGATCCTTTTAAATGCAATCATGATAGCATCAGCTTGCATGAAGGTTTTTTTGGAAACCAATTTTCCCTTCCTCCTAAGACCTGGGAATCCCATCACCTCTGGACTATAAACGTAGCAACATAACGTTCTCCAGCGTGTCTATTCAGTGGCTGGAGTGGATTGCATACAGCAGAAAAATAGACATTGAACATTTTTTGCGTTACGTAAAGGGTGAAAAAAAAAATTGGCCCGTATTATGTGGATGGGTTTTTGCAGAGATTAACGGTGTCAAAGTCGCGTTTGAATTTTACGGCTTTTTTTTTGTTTTTTCCACGGTTGTAAATTGTTTTTCACCTCATGAAAAGTGTCCTTTGAGAGGGTTAGCGTTTTTGAAATTTTTTACGCAGCCCTTTTGAGAGAAGCAAGGTGCCCAAACTGTTTATGGGCCCCAGACCCGAAGTAATCTGGGGAGCATCAGTGGGAACTGAAATGAAAAACCCACCAGGGGGGATCAGCTTTTTTTTGAGAAAGTTAACGCACCCGAACCGTTTATCACCCCGAGATGCTCTGTATGGTGGGACGCACCTGCGCAATGAGACTGAGGAAACAAAACCCGGGGCCGGGTGAAAAACTGTGCATTATGTGGATTACACATCTCTGTATCCTTATTGAAATGCTAACTGCGTTTCCCCCCCTCGATCACCCCACCATCATTTACAAAGATTTTTGATGACACCTGCAGCTACTTTGGAATGATCAGAGCCGTGGTGTACCCCCCCTGGGTTTTTTTTTTCCCTGTTTTGCCTTACAGGACTTCCAGAGGTAAACTTTTTTTTTACTCCCCTGCCGCACATGCGCTGAAATAAATAATCAAACAGGCTCCTGCGCGCATAGTGATGAGGACAGAGCTCTGACAGGTGTGTGGGTTGAGTGTAGAGTTTTTTAAAGCTTTGCAGTGTGGTTATCGCCTTGTAAAATCACAGAGGTGTGGCATTTTGGAAAGAGTAGTGACACAATCTTCAAAAGGGGTTATTTTTTTAACACTTTTTCAAACAAAAGGGAGGAGGCGGTTTAGGTTAAAAAAGGGTCTGAAAAAGGTTGGGGATTTTTTAGAAAGGGGGCAAAGCAAGTAAAGTTAAACAGAAACCCTTTCAAAATCCTTTTTAGGGGTTTTCCCAATTAAACCCCGAAAAACGGGTTTTAAACCCAGCCCCCAAAGGGCAAGGGGGCAAAATTTTGGGGTTTTAAACCCCCTTTTCCTTTTTTTGGGGGAAATTTTTACACCAAATCTTTCTAGAGAAAATGTGGGTGATTAATTCACAGTTTACATAAGTTTTTTCAATGGATTTGGGGGAACACACCCTGGACATCACCAATCCATGCTTAAACACAGAATTTTACAGACTGAAAACACACTGCACCTTTTTGGGTAAAAACCAAACGGTCAATTTAGAGAGACAAATTCATTTAAACAGCATTTTTTTGCCCTGGGAGTAGCCAAAAGCTCAAAAACAAAAGAACCTAGACGCATTACGGGGAGAAATAAAATCCACAAAAACCCCCTTAAACTGTCTAAAGTTAGGTGTTCTTCTGCAAAGCAAAACAGTGTTTAACTGCATTACTGTGGAAATAGTTTAAAATAATATTTAAGGAAATATTATTTTGA
This sequence comes from Crenichthys baileyi, assembly GCA_036173005.1. Lineage (NCBI taxonomy): Eukaryota > Metazoa > Chordata > Actinopteri > Cyprinodontiformes > Goodeidae > Crenichthys > Crenichthys baileyi. The sequence continues at coordinate 190,452 of JAHHUM010000696.1, read as the reverse complement.
ATAAGAACCAAACCTTTCTGGATAAATGGGTCTTAATGGTGTTTAATTAGTCATCAAGTTTAGTAAAATAATATTTAAAAAAAACAGATCATTATTCAAAACTTTTTCTGCCCTAGATTGGAAACCAAAACTGAAAAACAGCAGACACAAAAATGATCTTCAGCTGATTCGGGCAAGCACAATCTTAGCACGGTTTTTAGCTTAGCTGACATTTGGAGCTACACAAAAAGAACTTATAGCTGGTTACCAGAACAAAAACACAAACCTTTAAAATACCACTAATAAAAGGGTTGAAATGCATAAGCTGTGGACAACGCGTCTTACTCTGTGTTTAAAAACCACCCTTTAAATAAAGTTTTTGTCGAAAGCTTTAAAACACAACACAGAACAAGGGTTTACCTGAGTTTTCTCCTCACTTAACTGAAAACCGGTTTAAACAAACTTATTTGATTATTTAACTCAAACTGATCTTTGCCCAAACACCTCTTCATGTCAATTGTGCTGAAAGACTTGTCCTGGTCTCCGTTGAAAACATCCACGCTGTGGGTAAACAAAGGATTAGCTTGCAGCTAACCTCCGTACTGAAAACAAGCTTTTTAGCTGCCCGTCCAGAACAGTATGACAAAGCTCAAGCCCAAGCTTTTGGAACCGGAGGAATTTATGCCCCGTTCATGTGAATACCGGCACAAACAGCAATTTTCATGTACTTAACTTAGGGCATATGATCGCTTGACTTCGTATGACACTCTTGGATCCAGTTTGAAGAACACCTTCTTGCCAGCCAGACTTGGAGCACCATTGTCTATCCTTAACTGGGCACCTGTGTGGAAGACTTGGTCAAGATGTCGTTGAATTTACCATTTTCTCCAACAGCTCTTGTTAACATATCCATAACTCCTCATAGTTTACTCCAAAGCTTGGTTTTTGTTGTGTTGCCCAGTTTCAATCAGTCAAGCTCCTGTGTAATTTTTTACTATGCTAAGAAAACTCCTCCAACTTAAAAGTTCCAGGTGGAGACCGAAATAAATTGCTCTCATACAGGCCAAAGAACAGGGTTGTACAAAACACAACTTGATCAAAGATGGTTGAAAACCATGACCAAAACAGTGATGCAATATTACCAGGCAATATTTATGTTTGAGAATCAGAGATTATCTTGAAGAATCTGGAAATGAGTCTATTTAGTCTTGGAACTAACTTAAGCAATAATTGGTATACCTTCAAACAACCATTCACAATGCATGATCAGATAAAATATTATTTTATTAAAATAATATTTTAAAGAATGATTTCCTGAATAAAACCAACCTTCTGGATGACCAACCCCCCGGGTTTTTTTTTTTTATTTTTAAAAGTATTTTTTAAAAAAATATTATTAAGGAAATAGTAAAAGGAAATATTTTAAGGAAATATTGTTTTCAATAAGAACCAAATCTTTCTGGATACATGGGTATGGTGTTTAATTAGTTATCTAGTAAAATAATATTTAAGGAAATATTATTTCCTCGATTGAAACGAACAACCTTTTTGGGTAAATGATCTTCCGCTGACTCCTAGGCAAGCACGTGTTCTTAGCGTTAGCAGTTGGGGCTAACAAAATAACTTGTAGCTTATCATCAAATCAAACACGTACCTTTAAATACCACTAATAAAGGGTTTAAAAAGCATAAGCGTGAGGGCACATTATGGCACATTATTTTAAAAATCCCCTTTTAAAAAGGGGGGGTTGCCCCTTAACTTTAAAAAACAGAAACACAGAACACATAAACTGAGCACAGGTGCCGAACAGCTAATCTGCTAGCACTAAGATAGCTGAGTTCTCAACACAAACAAAACCAAACTTCATAAAACGAACCTTGTTTAAATTATTTCATTCTAAACTACTTCTCTCTGCCCAAAACACTACCTCTTACGTGAACCGTGCTGAGGAACAGTTGTCCAGGGCGACGAAGTTGAGGAAAACATCCACAGTGAACAAAGGGTTAACTTGCCGCCAACCGCCGTAGCTGTGGTTGGGGGTGCGTCTCGTTCTGCCGGGTCGGCTGAACTGCACGTTACTGCCACGGTGATGCGTGCCCAACACAGAGGGAGGTCATCATACCAATCCTGCTGATGGGTTAAGGACCTCTGACGTCCCTGTCCAGCTCTCCTAGAGTAACTGTCTGTCTCCTGGAATCTTCTCCATGCTCTTGAATCTGTGCTGGGAGGCACAGCAGACCTTCTGGCAATAGCACGTATTGATGTACCATCCTGGTGGAGTTGGACTGCCTGTCCAGCCCCTGTAGGGTCCAAGAATTGCCTCATGCTACCAGTAGTGACACTGACCCTGACAGTGATTAACAACCCCTCTACAACTGAACTGACACCCAGGCCATCCCCACAATGCCAGTCCCTGCCGAACAGGCACAGGGTCCGTGGTGGGAGCCAGGAGACCATGCCGTGCTCCCCGAGCACATCCCCCCTCCGTGGTGTACGAGTGTGTGTCTGTGGTAATGTGAAGTGTTGTGATGAATGCAGGTGCATATTTCTAAAGTGCATTAAAATTGGGGCTGTGGCTGGGGTGTGCAAGACCCCAATGTTTGTTGACAGCAGAGTCTCCCCCATTCAAACAAGAAAGCCCAAAGTGTCTCTAGTGCATTAAAATTGAGGTGCAGGACAGGGCCAAATATAGCACAGGGGGGACACTGCATTGTGCTCCAGTGATAATCATTGATTAAGATGTTTTTGTCTTGTTTTTGTCTTGTTGATAACCTTTACTTGACAGTGAAGGTTATCTCCATAATATCTTCCAGTGATAAATCCTGTCTGATCAGGGTGAATGATTTACGTAACTACAAGACAGCTGTTCATATGCACATGTGTCCATGTTCACAGTAATATTGGTTTGTAGAGTTTGTAGAGTGCGGACACATGAGAAAGGACAAACAAATTGTCCTCCTTCGCTCAAATTTCACTCTACCTATACAAATTATACATCAAAACATAGGATTTTCTGTTGCGGTTCAAAAAATGTTTCCCTCATTGACGTTAGACCAACAGATTTCAAACAACACGCCCCAAAGCAACACAAAGTTAACACACCTTAAATGGGCCACCTATTGGAATTTGAGAAAAAAATCAGAGCAGATAATCCTTAAAAGTTTTCGAATCGTCGCCCCTCATAAACCGTTCATGGTAGAGACGTGAGCCTTGTGCCGATTTATCTTTAGACCTTGCTGGCGCTCACAGTGAAGGAATTTGTTAGATAGGTTTTACCATTTTGTCATAAAAAAGGTTTGTTTAGGGTACCAAATCTGTTCTTTCCAAAAACATTACATTAATAACGTTCAAAATTATCGACTTTTCTACACTGTTGCATGTCCTACACGGATTATAGTAAACACATGAAAATATCCAGGATTGTTCACCAATGCCTGCTGATACCTACGGTCCAAAAATGTTTTGGTTACCTTTGATTGTTTTCTCGTGAAGTAGGGTTGTCGTAGGGTGTATTCACACTTGCCACTTTTGGTCCGCTTTAATCGGACCAGAGTTCGTTTCCCCCCTTGGTCCAGACCTTTTGTGCAGGTGTGAATACACTCAAGCGAACCCTGGTCCGGACCAAACAACCGGACTAAGACCCACTTTTTGAGGTGGTCTTGGTCCGCTTCCAAACGGACTCTGGTGCGGTTCGCTTATGGTCTGAATACGAACCGGCCCCGATCCGAACCAACTGCAGAAAATGTAGGTCTCTTTGGACTTAACAAGCCACTGTAGCCGATAGCAAAGGTGTACGTTATACTGAAATCATACCTGGCCAGCTGATTGTTGCAACACCGGGCATGTGGGACCGGGCACGCAGAGCACACCGTCTTCTTCGGCGTTCAGCACGCATTCTCCAATGCTGTTCCACACGTATAAATAGAATGTCGCAAAATCTGTGTTGAATGAGCTGCTCTTCACCCTCACAATAATATTGCAGCTGTAATAACGGCACAAATATGCAGAACAGAGGTGCTGCACGCAGCACGTGTACAGCTGTTTTCCTAAATTTCCGGGTCTGTGCTCTGTCCCGTGCCCATCATTTCTGTCCAATGGGAGCAATGATCGTCACCAGTGTGGCTTTGTTTACAAGTAATAGTTCACTTGCAAAAAGTACAATGTGAAAGCAAACCGCACCAAACAAAAAAAAAAAGTCAGCTTTTGCTCCGGACCAAAGGACCTTCCTGGTGTGAATACACCCTTAGAGTAAAAAAATCTGCCTTTCACACAGATTATAAATGGTCAAAATGATGCACTTTTTTACAAGGTTACACCTCTCAGACAGATTTTTGTAGAAACTTGAAAAGCTCCATCATCTTCAAGGCTTGCTGATTCATAGGGTGCATGAATCAAATCGATAGCCCTTATAGTTTCTGAGTTATCAGACATTGTTTGAGGGTAGTTTCGTCTATTTCTCGACTTTTCCCTTTCCTTTCACCTAGTGTTGTGCCTTTTAATATTATATTTTGAACAAAAAAGGATTGATATCATTGTTCCCTTGTCCGTTCTGATAAAAACAATCCAAGAATGACGTTGATGGCCCTTACGTTTTCCAACTTATGGGCAGTACTTCAGGAGCATGCGCCTCCATGTTAAAAAGCCAGGCCTGGATGAGATGCAGAGTGTTGTGCTGCGAGAGTGAGAAACGGCAGGTGTCAAGTTACACTAACAGTCTGCTGATTGGCTGATGCATTCCTCATTGTTCTATTTATATCTCTGTGTGTCTTCCACTGTATGTCTGTCTGTGATTCTGTCTTTCTTTCTGCCTCTCTTTTCTCCCTGTCTCACACTCGAACACACACACGCACACACACACACACATCCATGGATTTCTATCTTTTTGAGGACTTTGCATTGACTTTCATTCATGTCTATGGACTAAAACTGACCCTACAACTAATCCTTTGACTATCTTCATAGTAGGCAACTACGTGGCAGCCGTTTTGTGTTGGGTACTTAAACAGCATGTAATGCTGTTCCAACATCAAGACAACATGGTCTATCTGTGATTCTCTCCCTTTCTGCTCTTACCATCTTTCACTATTATACACCCACCCACACACACACACACACACACACACGCACACACACACACACACACACACATCCCTGTTTGACTTTTTGATAAGTTTGCATCGACTTCCATTCATTTTCATTCATTACTGTGGCCTAACCCTGACCCTCCCACTAACCCTGTGACCATCTTCAAAATTGACCATTACTTAAACAGTACTGCTGTTCCAACAGCTACACAGCAGTGATTAATCTTAAAGGGCAATTTCATAGACCTTTGCATACAGGTGATTGTAAGCATCCTATATGGATTAAGTTAATGTTAGCCAACATGCTAGTGATAGCCCACATGCTAATGTTAGCATTTAAGCCAACATTAGCATGTAGGCTAATTTTTAATTATAGAGCTAAATTAAGATATTGAATGGATTGAGCCAACGTTAGCCAACATGCTAGTGTCAGCCAACAGGCTAATGTTAACACCTCAGCTAACATTACCATTTAGGGTAAATTTTAAGGCTAAATTGACATATTGAATGGAATGAGTCAGTGTTTGCCAACGCGCTAGTGTTAGCCTCAATTCTAATGCTGGCATTTAAGCTAATCTTAGCTTTTAGTATAATTTTAGTTTATGAGGCTAAACTGACATACTGAATCAAATGACTGAATGTTAGCCAACATGCTAGTGTTGGCCCACATGCTAATGTTAGCATTTAAGCTAACATTGACATATAGGGTAATTTTAGCTCATAAGGCTAAATTGACATATTGAATGGAATGAGTCAATGTTAGCCAACATGCTAGTTATAACCAACATGCTAATGTTAGCATTCAAGCTGATATTAGCATTTAGACTAATTTTAGCTTACAAAGTTAAATTGACATTGAATGAGCCAGTGTAAGCCAACATGCTAGTGTTAGCCCACATGCTAATGTTAGAATTTAGGCTAATTTTCACTTCTAAGGCTAAATTGACATATTGAATGGAATGAGTCAATGTTATCCAACATGCTAGTGATAGCATTTAGGTTTATTTTCAGATATAAGTCTAAATTTATAATATTGGTTGGAGTGAGATAATGTTAGCCTACATGCTAGTGTTAGCCAGCATGCTAATGTTAGCATTTAAGCTAACATTGACATATAGGGTAATTTTAGCTCATAAGGCTAAATTGACATATTGAATGGAATGAGTCAATGTTGGCCAACATGCTAGTTATAACCAACATGCTAATGTTAGCATTTAAGCTGATATTAGCATTTAGGCTAATTTTCATTTCTAAGGCTAAATTGACATATTGAATGGAATGAGTCAATGTTATCTAACATGCTAGTGATAACATTTAGGTTTATTTTCAGATATAATATTGGTTGGAGTGAGATAATGTTAGCCTACATGCTACATGCTACATGCTATTGTTAGCCAGCATGCTAATGTTAGCTTTTAAGCTAACATTAGCATGTAGGCTAGTGTTAGCTTATAAGGCTAAATTGACATATTGATGAAGTGAATGTTAGCAAATATGCTAGTGTTGGCCCACATGCTTATGTTACCATTTAAGCTAACATTGACATTTAAGTTAATTTTAGCTTATAAGGCTAAACTGACATTGAATGGAATGAGTCAGTGTTAGCCAACATGCTAGTGTTAGCCTACATGCTAATTTTAGGATTTAAGCTAACATTGCCATTTAGGTTAATATGCACTTATAAGTCTAAATTAACATATTGGATGGAATGAGTTCATGTAAGCCAACATGCTCATGTTAGCATTTAAGCTAATATTGGTATTAAGGCTAGTATTCATTTATAAGGCTAAATTAACATATTGAATGGAGTGTGGTAATGTTATCCAATATGCTGGTGTTAGCCAAGGTGCTAATGCTAGCATTTAAGCTAATCTTAGTGTTTAGGCTAAAATTCACCCTACAAGGCTAAATCAATATATTGAATAGATTGAGAAAACATTAGCCAACATGCTAGTACTAGCCAAAATACTACTGTTAGCATTTTAGCTAGCATTAGCCTTAGTTAAGTTTAGCTCATAAACTGCTGTTATAATACTCTTGTTCAACAACAAGTAGTTTTAATGCAACCTTAGCATGTTTGGCTGTTTTTTATCTCATAGTCTTCCTACTTGAACAGCTCAGATGACAATTTTTTGCTAATGTTTCTCCTACTACTGTAATTTGTCAGATTTTTGCTGATTTTCTGCTGTCAACTTAATCTTCTGTCTACTAACTCCTAGTCCTTCATTACATTTTAGCCGACATTCTGCTATCAACCTTAGCTTCTTTCTGCCAGCTTTCAGCAGAGAAGTTTAGCATTTCTGTTTTCTTGCTAATTAGTTACATTTCAGCAAATTTTTTGCCTTGTACAGTAGGCACTTGGCATGATGGGTGCATCACTTCACCTGCCTCTCTTCTTACCCTGATCTGCCCATCACTCTGGAACAGAGTATATCTGGACTCATCAGACCATATGACCCTTCTTCCATTGCTCCAGAGTCCAATCTTTATGCTCCCCAGCAAAGTGAAGCCTTTTTTTCCGGTTAGCCTCACTGATTAGTGGTTTTCTTAAGGCTACACAGCTGTTCGGTCCCAATCCCTTGAGTTCCCGTCGCATTGTGCATGTGAAAATGCTCTTACTTTCACTAATACACATAGCCCGGAGTTCTACTGTTGTTTTTCTTCGATTTGATTTTACCAAAACGTTTAAGTGATCGCCGATAATGATCATTCAATGGGTCCCCATTAACCTTCCAGTTTTTAATAATGCTTTGGACAGTTCTTAACCCAATTCTGGTTCTTTCTGCAATCTCTGTAGATGTTTTCTCTGCTTGATGCATGACAATGATTTGACCCTTCTGAAACAGACTGACATCTTTTCCATGACCACAGGATGTGTCTTTCGACAAGGTTGCTTAGGAAATGAGAAGCATTTTAAACGTGAGCTAAAAGTTCAAGAGATGTGAGTACTTTTAAAAGGCCATGTATGTGTGAATCGGATTGATCATGTTATTTTCTCTCTTGTGTGTCTCAGGCCCTGCGCCAGTTTTTCGAGCGTGTCTCATGGGAGCTGAGCTACCCTCTGCTATTCTGCTCCTGCCTGGATCAAGCGTGTGCTGAGCGCCGTCGCCGCACCATCGTCCCATCCTGCTCCCACCAGGAGAGACACAAACCCACCTGCCTAGAACTGCGACGCACCTGCCGCTCCGATGCCCTGTGCAGGTGAGCAGCACTCAGCGACCCAGCAGATATCAGAGAGCACTTAAAGGAGCACCACGCCACGCATTGATGGCAATCATAATTCCCTTGAATTGAAAACATTGTTGGTTGGTTTTCTTCATGTGATTAGGCTGACTGAGATTAGGTCATGAAGGGAAAACTCCAAGAGAAAGAAATTTAGAAGAGTGCAACAAAAATGAGGAGCTTTTACTGCTCATCTGCACAGATTTTTTTTTAACGCAGCGTCCCATATTTTAGAGACAGTAAGAACTGGCAGACAAAAACAGTTACAATAAGTAGCCGGTAATAAAGGCTGGAAAACCAAATACAGCGTGAAGGAATTACGTTGAATTTATCAGTTTTTCTGGATTTTAAGTTTGTGAAGTTTTTAAAGCCTTATATTTATTTGACCCCAGGTACAGTCCATTTCAGACTTTCTGTGGCTCATACCATAGGCTGATTAGCTAAAATGAGGAGGAAAACACAGTTGAGCTGTTGCAACTGTGTTTTCCTCCTCATGTCGAGAGTGAGTCCTTACCATGTTTAGGTTTAGAGGCAGAATCAATAGAATGCAATATGTTACAATTGTTCTGATTTCCATCAAAAAGACAAGAAAAAAGTTGGATGTTCTGACTTAATAGGATTCATCGGTAAGGAGAGAATATTCATAGTGCTTGCTGTCAGTAGCCAGACATTGCTAAAAGGGGTTTCATAAAATGCTGGTTTTCCTTCCCTTTAAAATTTTCTGGGTTTTTTCACCAGATTTTTTTTTTTAAAACAGCTTTTCCCCCGTAACATGCATGATATCACGGGGGGGGGGGGGTTCAGCCTTCAAATGGTCATTTTTTTAAAAAAACCAAAAATGTTGGTAAAAATGAAAAAACCAAATGGGGATTTTTGTGTTCATTATAGATTTTTTCTAATTTTATTTGTTGTCTCCCTGTTTCAGATCATCAAACAAATGTTTTCATCAGACAAAGAGAACCTGAATTAATACAAACCGTTTACAAGATGACCTACCAAAGTTTCTGGGGCGAAAACCGCTGCTTACTTAAAAGAACACAACAACCCTGTTGTGAAAAAAATCTGATTTACCAAAGGAGATCAATGTTTATCACTCAATCAGCTTCATTAATTTAGCTCTATAAGAGACACAGTTTACAGGTCAGACGTGCTGTTGAGCTAAGCCAAAACTGTTCTCTAGACCAAGCTAGAGCAATGGGCCTCTCATATAAACTCCATGCAGCAAGGAGGGGGGAGCGTAAGCCTTTGTTTAGGCCAACCAGAGCGTCAGCGTAGAACAAAGGCACTTGTTTAAATTTTCGTCACATTTCACCCTTTTGATTATAAATTAAACTTGTTGCATAGGTAATAGACACTGATTAAAACAAAAGGCAAGCAATTGTGACAATGAAAAAACAAGTCGGAAAAAAAAGTAATAATACCTATAATAGTAAAAGAAAAAATGACATAGTCATCTCCCCTGTGTGAGCGAAAAACCTGTCAAATTAAAGTACATTTGTGCATTGACAAATAATCAGGCAAAGACTGGTGCAAAGAGGATTGGGCAGAAGACGAAGGTGGAGACGGCTTGTGGGGGAGGTGGAGAGATATTGACTAGAAAAAGTAGGGCTCATCTCAAGGCACTTCGTGGGCTCTGGAACCCTTCTCATTGAGAGGCGTTGGTCTCTCTTCTACTCTGGAGTGGCCCACGGGGAGAGGCGGCGGGCTGGGGTGGGTCAGCTCAGCCATCTCGTGTTGGGGTTTACCCCAGAGGATGAGAGGGTCGCATCCCTGCGCCTTCGGGATGGGGACAGGTCTCTGACTGTCGTTTCCGCCTAAGGGCCGAGCAGTTGTGCGGAGTACCCGGCCTTCCAGGTGTTCCTGTCGGGGGTGCTGGATAGTGCTCCTCCTGGGGACTCCATTATTCTGCTGGGGGACTTCAACGCCCACGTGGGAAACGACAGTGACACCTGGAGAGGCGTGATTGGGAGGAATGGCCTCCCTGATCTGAATCCGAGTGGGGTTTTGTTATTGGACTTCTGTGCTAGTCACGGATTGTCCATAATGAACACCATGTTCAAGCATAAGGGTGTTCATCAGTGCACTGGGCACCAGGACACCCTAGGCAGCAGGTCGATGATCGACTTTGTTGTAATGTCGTCAGAACTTTTTTTGGACACTCGGGTGAAGAGAGGGGATGAGCTGTCCACTGATCACCACCTGGTGGTGAGTTGGATCCGCTGGAAGAGGAGAAAGCCGGACAGACTTGGCAGGCTTATCAAGCTGAAGAAGGAGTCCTATCGGCTGTGGTTGGCTTGTGGGAGTCCCGAGGCAGCTGACGGGTAGCGTGAGGCCAAGCGTGCCGCGGCCTGGGCTATGGTAGAGGCAAAAACTCGGGCCTGGGAGGAGTTTGGTGAGGCCATGGAGAAGGACTAACGGTTGGCCTCGAAGCAACTCTGGCAAACCATCTGGCGCCTCAGGAGGGGGAAGCAGTGCTTTGCCAACACTGTTTACAGAGGGGGTGGGAGGCTTTAGATCTCCAATCTGCCATCAGAAGTTCCCGGTGGAAGCAAGCTGGGGACTGGTTTGGCTCATTCACACCCCGGACCAGTCACCGAGGTGGTTAAAAAGCTCCGCGGTGGCAGGGCTTTCGGGGGTGGATGAGATCCGCCCTAGTACCTCAAGTCTCGGGATTGGTGGGGCTGTCAGGGTTTAACCCTCTTCAAATTGCGTGGCTTTTGGGGGAAGTTCCCCGGACTTGCAGCTGGGGGTGGCCCCCCTTCATAAAAAAGGGTCCCGGGGGGGGGAAAGGGTTTGTTGTTTTTTTATAGATAAAAACACATCAGGACAATTCTTGATGAACTCCCCCCTTACAACTCACATAGGTAAAACAAACGAACAGTGTTTTCTGAACTTTTATTTCTTAGGGGATGAACACATGCTTGGGCCCCATGGGAAAACCCTTTTTGTCGAGGAAAAAGGAGGGGTTTTAACTAAAATTCATATTGAAAATTTAAAAAAAAAAAGACAATAGGTCCAATCAAAATGCAAAAAACAAATGGCAAGTTTTAGAATGGCCCAGTGACGATCCAGACTTGTGTTGTTTAATTTAAAAAAATAAAAAGACAGGGGTCATTTTATCTGGTAAATCTGATTTTGATGGGGGGGGTCCACCCTGCGGGCCTGGCTCTTCCTCTGTGTCTGTGTTTTTTTGGGCACAATACTTTTTCGTTTTTTAAATTCAAAAAACATCAGTGCAGTCCAGTCTGGCTTTTTCACTGGGGCTCTTTATAAAGTAAAAGATCAGGGTTCCCTGATCCTTAGAGATTTTATTCAAAAACTTCATTACTTCTAGACGGGACTACTGCAACTGCCTCTATTGTAGGGTTGACCAGTCTCTCCTTCTGCCTCTTCAGCTGGTCTGTAAGACAAGACGTACATATTCCCCCGATTTTGTATTACCTCAACTGGCTGGCCATTTACTTTAGATTCTTTTTAAGATTTCGCTTTTAGTTTTCAAATGTCGAAATGTTCTGGCACCTTGCCATAAAGAGCTTCTACATGCATTCATGCCTTGTAGAACTCTACGATCTCAAGCCCTAATGCCAGATTTAAATGCCAGAATATTTATGCCGATATTTGACCTAATATTCCCCTTTGACACCCCCGTCACATGATGTTTTTAAGAAAACTTATAGATATTGCGTGGTTTGTGTGTTTTAAAAAAAGGATCTAGTCTGCTCAGAAGTACGTTGGGACCGCTCCGACCTCAAACAGGGATATTAAACATGTTGGATTTTCTTGGCCCGGAATCCTACCTTTTATACCTACTGAATCCGACTGCACTGTTTAATAGTTAAGATTAATTGTATGTACCTGACTTGAAATGGTAAATGGCCTGCTGACACACAGACAGTGGTAAGCTACATTGTAGTTGACAGAAGTGAGGCTGCCACACACATGCGCCACCGAGCCCTCTGTCCAACCTCAGCAAGTAAGGGGATGAAGTTCCCCCAAGGAAAAATGAATGAGACAGACAGAGCGGGTATTCAAGCCGGCAACCCACTAGTTACAGGACAAACCCTTACCACTGCCCCCCAATCGCCCCAATTTTATTCATTGAATAATTTTGAAAAGGTTTTGAATGACGTGTTGGGAAATTTGGCGAATTAGCTGATTTTACTACCTATATTGTCAACTTCATATCTCACCAGCATTTTCTTCTCTACTGTGGTTTCAAGGCCACCCCTTACAGACATTTTTTTGAAAATTTAAAAAAGCAAACTTTAAATAGGTTTTGAAACTCACCTTTTTCCCTTTAAAACGTCCCTTAAAAACTTGGGAGAGAAAATATGATGTAAAAAGTTTTATGCCTCTAATAACTCAGGGACAGACTTTAAAAGTTGTGGGACTTTTTTTCACCTGGAAAAGTAGCATGTGTGGGAGTCAGAGTCAAACTCTGTGATCTCTTAATGTCTTTTGAATAATTATGTATGATATTTCCCTGCAGCAAAGGGTTTGCTCTCAAAGAGTGGAGGTTAAGCACTTAACGCATTTGTTTTTATATAAAAATGAGCACACTTGTTTTGCACATCATTTCCATTAGCAGGAAACATTGTTATAAATTAAAATTTTATGTGAATCTGGCATGAAACAGACATATTTATTTGATCTGAAAGGAATTTGAAGTTTTCTTCAAGCTAAAAAAGAAATTTTCCCCCGATAAAAGAATTGAAATCTCTTGCTTTTACGTGTCCAAAGGGAACAAAGCAAAAAAGGGGGGATAAGAGACATTAATACAAGTTAAAAGCCATGAACTAAAACCAGAAGGGATTTTAATATCCCCCAACTTCAACGTTTTTATTGAAATTAGACTCTTTCAGGAAAACATTTTTTTAACAATGACTTTTATCACTGACCATAATCTTTATGTTTTTTGTTTTTTCAGAAAAATGGTTTTCATGAATTTAATGAGCACCCATTCTGATAGGGGACGCCCGAACTACAATTTTTTTGTGGGAAAAGGAGACAGCAAAAAAAGGTGGGGGGGTGGGCCCTTTGTTTTAAAGATTCACTAAAGTGTAAAAAGGGTATTTTTTGGGAAATTTAACTCCTGAATAAAAGGCTCTCAAGGTAAAGAGCCCAGTCCGAACCATTTTTTGTATTTTCAGGCCTCCTAATCCCAAAACAAACTTTTTCAAGGGTTTAATGAGCTTTTTTCGTGATATGTGTTGATTGTGACTGTTTTATTATTGTGGGAGACTTCAACATTCATATTGACAATCCTGAAGACAGAAGTGCAGTAGATAAAGCACAAACAGGGACATTTTTGAACTTGATCACCACTAAGGGTTAAACATTTCCAAGGTGTCTGTAACTGATGTTGCCCCCATCTGACCACTTTTTTGTTTTTTTGAAAGCATCATCTCCGATGATCAGTTAGCCCCAAAAAAATTATAAAAAAACCCCTTTTTAAAGACGATCTTTAAACCTTTGACCAGATTTACTCTTCTACCTCCACTTTGCCCTGTAACACTGTCGATGAGCTGGTAGACAACTTTCATTCTGAAATCTCAGACATCATTGATTCAATTGCTCCAATTAAAGTTAAGGTCATTTCTGGGAAGAAAATGTCTCCGTGGAAAAGTGCTCCACCAGTCAGAAGTGAAAAATGGAAGTCTAGAAAAGCTGAACCCAGGTGGCAAAAGACTAAACTCCAGGTTCACTATAACATAAAAGAGAGACTTCACAGATATAATTTACAACTGAAAAATGACCTTTCTTCTCTGAGATCATCAGCAAAAACAATAATAATGCTTGTCCCTTATTTACCACCGTCGACAGGTTAACAAACCCTCATGTACCTGTAGCATCTGAAATCCACTCTACCAGGGTCTGCAATGAATTTGCTAACTTCTTCACTAAAAAAACCCCAAAAGATCAGAGGGGCAGTCAGCACATCCATATCAAATCCAGTACCAAAGTTGTCTCCAACTAGAACTGATTTATTTATTTTTCTTATTTAAATTAATGTTTTTATACTCTTTAATTATTTGTGTTTTTTAATTATTTAATTACCTTTATGCCACTGTAATGTACTTTTCCTATTATCTCTTTTTCTTTTTTTTCCATGTACAGCACATTTAATTGTCTTGCTACTAAAACATGCTTTATAAATAAACTTGCCTTCCCTAATTCTTTGGAATTTGGGAGCAATTAAAGACGAATTCTGTTATTTATTATCAAAATTGATTGTGACTCAGTGAAAAAACAACAAATAAGGTTCAGGACAAGGGTGTAAGTCACACCCAAAGTTATATCCACATCAAAACATTGTTTATCTGCCTTGCATTTTACAGGGACATCGTGCAGCTTTCAGTAAATAATGCTTGATAAGCTGGACATTTTTTATACCTCTGGCAGATTTAGGTTAAAAGTGATCTTTTAATTTTATCACCATGTTCTTCTGACTGGAAGTAATATTAACATTTTCGGTGGCGCAGCCAGAGTCCTAGCTTTAATGAGAGAGAATCAGTGGAGGGACATAAAGATTAGGGCAATAGCAAGGATGTCTTCTAACCTTAATGACCTTTAACTCATTACCAAAATAAATCATCAAAATACCAATGGAAACATGCAAAAAACTGGTCAGCTATTATCACATAAATTTGATTGGTCTAATGGCAATAAAAATTTTTCTTTTTTTATTAGAAGTATGAATAATTTTGGGTTCAACTGTAAGTGCTTTTCAAATGTTGCAGCAATCGCATAACACACACACGATATACCTTCATCTCATACTATGTTGCTATGTCTGTACTGACGAAGATTCACACACCATTTAATTTTAAAGATGTAGATGAACCCAAAACACAAAAAAGAAAAAACAAGACCTTGACTTCATTGTAAAAGTTACTTTGTCACATTTGTTAGCTTTTTGCATTTTGACTTAAATGTAGATAGATGCAAGGAACCAGTTGTAGAAGGTAAAAGCATGTTTGATGAGAAAATATAATACGTTTATCTTGAGAATATCAATCATTGTAGGAGCAGACGTGGGTGGAATTACTTTGGTTGGCCGTTTAACTGGCATTGAGTGAGGAGCTATGGATCCTGACATGATTGAAACACAAAACAAGTATTAGAAACATTTAACAAGAAACAGGGAGCTAGATTACTACTACTGTTTTAGACTATCTGGCACTGAAACAAGGTTTCGCACAACTTTTTATGCTGTAGACTTGATAAATGGATTGGATTTAAGTGAATCCCTGGCACAGTGGGGAAGCCCATGTCCTCAAGATGGAAAACTGCATTGAGAGGAGAGAGGAAGTGAAGAGAATAAATCACCTACCCAAGAATTATCGCAAATGTACCCTGTCCTGATTCAGTGCAACACTCAAATTTTCTTCCTTTAACCTTTACAAACACACTATACAAAATGTATCATACTTCAGGGACATGACAGGATGAAAATAGCTAAAAACTCACCTAAGGTAATGTAACAGTAGGAAGAGATCTCTGAGTTTCCTATGGCAGCTTATTGGCTTTCTGCTAAAAAGTAAGCAATGAATCAAACTACAGCCAAAATACTGTAAAAGACAGACAAAGAGTGGTTAAGAGGATGTGAATACTGTTGTATGGACACATGAAAGGGAGCCAGAAAACCAGGAAGTTTCATGAGATGGTACAGCTGAATGAGCAACCTTCTGCCTGGTGGCCCAGATTGATACAGTATGTTGTCATTTATAGTTATTTTGGCTCTTATTTATGATGAGATTAACATTTTGTAGGTGTTTTGCACCTTCACTTTCTGTGTTATTTTTATGTTTTGATACTTTTAATCGATCATATTTATCAAAGGTGTTTTCTCTCCCCACCTATCTTCCACCTTTCTATATATGACTCCACCTCCGCTGACCGGTCTATGAAACTCCTTAGGTTCACTGACTGAAACTAATGACTTTTATCTAATCCAGGGCGATGTCAGTAAAGTTTGTGTAAAGATAGGAGGTGGATTGACTAGTCCAGTGCTGCAGTGAGAACAACTTGGAGAAGATGGTAGACCCCTGGATATCACCCCCCACCTCTAAGGTGGTGCTCATGCATAGACTCTATCCAAAAGAATGGCAAGCAGAAGTTGGTTTTCCTGTGGCAACTTAAGAAGTACAACCTGCCTCAATAGCTACTGGTCATCTTCTGCACCGCCATTATTAATTCTATCCACCTAAGACTTATACAGGTCTACAGTCCCCAAATGATGGTTTCTGTACACAGTTTACCATGGGAAAAGTTAACATGTTAATAGGCCTGTCAGAATAAGCAAAACATCAAATAATCACATGGATTAAATTAATCGCATGATAAATTTAAATGAGCTACCTAATGATGAAGACTTTTTGAATGGCAATATTGTTTACAGACTTCATAATTAATTTTATTTACTGTTTTTGGTTCTTTATTTATTTTGGATATTTAAAATGTCTTCCACATCCAGTGTTAAATGTTCCTTAGAAACTGAAAGAGGGTTTTAGAGTACCTAGGCTTGAAGTGAAGCCTGAGTGGATAGGGTAAGTGGAAGGCTTTTTATTCTATACAGTGTTTATTGTGTTCACTAGAGTTTGCATGGTGGCACAGTTGATACACTGTTGCCTTGCAGCAAGAAGCTCCTGGGTTCTAATCCTGGCCTGAGGATCTTTGAGAGGGTGTAGCTTAGGGTTAGGGTTAGGGGCATTATTATGCCATTATCATTGTATTAGTTAAAAATGGTCTCCAAACAACATATATCGTTTATGGCAATAATTGTTGGGACAATGTATCATCCAGCTAAACCTGTTGTTGTGACAGGCCTACCTGTTAACAGTGTATGTAAATGATATGCTAGCTGGAAAGGTTTCTGGATGTGCAGGGGAGTTTGCCGTTTACTGTAGTAGGAGAGTAATTAATACCAAGCTACTACACAGATGACTCAAACCTTGCTGTGAATATATAGTATTAATGGTTGAGGTAATTTAATTCTTTTCAGTTTATTTAAACAACACCAATCTAAGACCCATATTGGCATGTTAGAAAAAAAGTCAATTCAATCGAATCATACAGATTCCAAGTCAGGTCCATACATTCCAATTGATCCTAATCCAGTGAAATTCAGTTTATTATTTTAATAGGTTAAAAAGTTTTCTATCTTAGGAAACCCATCAGATTGCATCGAGTCAGTGAGTTCTCCTTCTGGATGAGCACGTTGAGACAGTGGACAGTTGCTTGCATTGTGTTGTTGACTTTGCAGTAATCCCTCACACTGAGCAAGCATGTAGCAACATGGAAAAGAAAGCAACCCTTTCTTGTGATTTTGTTTATGAATATATTATTTCATATTTAATATTAACACTTTAATACTTTATTAAATAATATTTCGGTCTGTTAAGGGTTGTCCTGTTAATACCAGCCCAATAAGGCGGTGGTATTAGGACAAAATTGAAAGGGATGAACCAAGCTCTGACATTATTGAACAGCAAAACTCTGTACACACACAGAATGAATTCACACAATTTCTTAAAATACAAGAATTTATTAACAAAAATAAGTCAACTCAAAGGCAAACATATTTCAATCAACAAACTCTTTACTATGCTAAAACTACCCAACTAAACAACCAAGCAGAATGAAAGAATAAGGAAGACTAATGGGCTATGTACAATATAAACAAGTGAATCAAAGATGGTTGAAAACCATGACCGAAAGATTGATGCAACATTACCATGCAATGTTATTTACATTTGAGAACCAAGGATTATCTTGAAAAATCTGGAAATCTTCTGTGTTTAAAAAACCACCCTTTAAATAAAGTTTGTCTAAGCTTAAAAAAAACAAAAAAACACACACAACACAGAACACATCCTTAGCTGAGTGCTAGTCTGCTAGCACTTACCGTAGCTGAGTTTCTCAACACAAACAAATGTCATTAAACAAACATTATTTAGATTATTTAACTCTAAACTAATCTTCTCTGCCCAAACCCTACCTCTTATGTTAACCGTGCTGAGGAGACGTTGTCCATTGGTGTTAAGGAAAAACATCCACCTGTGGGTAAACAAAGGGTTAGCTTGCAGCTAACCTCTGTAGCTGTGGGGTGGGGCGGCTCGATCTGCTGGCCTAGCGGAACCGTACGACAAAGGCACGTTCGGCTCCTTGAGTGGCTGTGGTGCAGCGGGGTAGCTCTTGCTACGATGCGATTCTGGCCTTCTTTTCCAGGCCGTGGGGAAATCCGCTTCGATTAGGGTTGCTTCTGGAGGCCTCAGAAAAAATGCCAAAAAAAAAAGAAAAAATGCCAAGGCAAGCTTGTCTCATTGGGGGAACTTTGTCTAACTCCGACCTCTTTTTTTCCAGTGACTTCAAACTGTTTTACAAACTAACTACAACTGTTGGCTAATAAATGTCCCAGCAAACATATCAGCAACTCAAACAGAAAATCCACTGATTAGTCTCAAACACAAGGAGTAAAATGTTACAATTTACCCCACTTTCTGGGTCAGTTGTAACATACACCAGGGTTAATTGTAAAATCATAAAATAAGGACTTTGACAATGACTTAAGACACTGAAAGCTTTTGATTTTAAGATTTCACAGACAATTAGCAAATGTACACAAACTGATTGTAGTGCAGTTGTCTGTCTTGACACTATGTACCAAAAACTTTGGCTATGTTACGCCATAAGGCAGCCCATGTGGTAGGTTACTGAAGCAAATGCCTGCTATATTCCTGAAGTAGAAGCCTGAAGATCTGGATCTGAATTATCTGTTACCTGTGAATTTTCAAATTTACATTCCACAAATATGTTGGGATTGTATGGCCAAATGCCACAGCACTGAAGTCCAGTCTGTATGTTCTTTGGTGTAGCTGCCACCGGAAATGCTGACATCACAAGGCCTGGTATATCATAGATTTTCATGGTCTTTCCAAGATTAATTCTCATCCAGGAGCCACTTGCAGTGTTCATCATCTTTTTCAATGTACCATAGACACTTCAATCAAATGGTTGAAGCTTCTGACTGCAATGTGGAAGAAACGTTAGCCTCACAATACCATTGGTCCTGCAGAAGCTGATGACTGCAATAGAGAGATGTGAGAAATGATTATCCAAAAGAAGTAGTGCCTTTTTCTCAGATAACTTTGGTGTGGTTTGCAAAGTGGTGAAGGAATTGTATGAAATCCCCTTCCTGCATCCAATTGGCCCATCTCGCACAAAGTGGTCTGCATAAAGCATGTGAGGGAACACAAACATGGCAGGAATTGTGTTGCTAATGGCATTGATTGCACATACAATTGAGACCAGTGAACCTCTTTCAACAGATGTTTGGTTTGAGGTTTTGCAATCACTCTGTCAGGGGTCTGCACAGTTTCATCAACATTCCAAATGTCAGTCAGTCAGTCATTTTCTAGCGCTTCTTCCATGCAAGTTTCCTTCCCTGTAACAGTAATCATATGAAAAGATTAAGTTTGTCTCCAATCATTATGCTTAACATTGCCATAATTGTATTTTAAAAATGTATGCTAACATATCCATTACTAAACCTTTGTGCTTAGCCTACCACCTGTGTTCACAGTCCAAAGTATGCATTTGCAGCTTCTTTAAGAAACTCAGCCAACAACTTCTCTTGTTCATCACTGAACACTTTCTTTCCAGAATTGTATCCTACACAAGGAAGTTTATTTGATCCCTGGTCTTAAAGCTTTTTTCTTGCATTGCAGAGTCTGTATAGTGTGACACGGCATATGCCATATAGTTTTGCCACCGATCTGACTGACATTCCAAAAGTGATGTCACAGGAAGTCCGCTGTTACCCCTCTTGTTCCTATTCCTGGCTGTGCTGGAAATAGGTTACTGTGATTTATTTTGAAAATTCCAGAAAAGAGCAAACTGGCCTTTAAATATTGTAATCCATGGCTGGACCCAACACCTTTGACAGGAAGAAACCTGCAGCAGTACCAGAACCAGGCTAAGTGTAAGTGGCCATCTGCCACAACTGACTGGGGGTTTGAAAAGACAGAGCATACACACAAAATAATACATATGCACTGATCCAGGAGTATTTTCTATGTGAAAAAAAAGTAAAAACATAATAGTAGTATGTAGTAGCTCCAGTCGTGGCTTCATCTAGGAGAGACACAGCTGAGTAGATAAGCTCTGAGCCAGTTTTTCATGTCTTGAGTATGAAGGAGCGTGCATAGTTAGTCGTTGTAAAAGCTCATCTAGTAGCTACATCAAGGAGAGAGACAGGGTTAAACACTGAAAGACGGAACCAAGTGTTTAATGCACAGGAGAACACAAAGGGCCTGATTGTCAAGGCTGGTGTGGTGGAGGACCCAAGAATGCAGGCATCGTAACCAAAAGTAAAACGGTTTATTTTCAAGCAAAGCAAAGCAATTCACTCCAAGGTGGAGGCAGGAACAAAACATGAACAGATGTAGGGTACAAACAGAAGTGGTGATGTTTCCGTGATGAACAAACAGACTGATGGAGTATAAATGGAACATAGTACAGATGAAACCGGGTGACTAATTGCTTAGTGGAGGTGGACCGAATGACGCTGATTACAGGTTGACAGATGCAGGGAGTGAAAACAGAACAGAAATCCGATGATACAAACTAATCGGGAGAAAACATAACGTACAGAACATAGACTAGAAAAAAATAATATGAAACTAAAGCACAATCAGGGAAAATAATTAACAAAAGCAGATCCAAAACACAGACTGAGAATAAGAATAAATAAAACCCAAACAAAAACCCCAAAACACCCTCAAATCATGACACTGATCTTCAAAGATCCCAAATAGCGGTTGCTAATTTGAGTGTACTATAAATAAATTGTATGTGCAATAAGTGGGCGTGTTGCGTGCGATTTTTAAAGATTGCACGTGCGATTTTTGGATAACTGGTGCGAAACAGGTGCATACCACCCTATTTAAATAAGGAAATTGCGTGTGCTACTGGCTTGAAAAAAAGGGGAAAAAGAAACAGATCCTTGCTGTGTTGCTATAATTTGCGGGGATTTTCATTATTTTCATTATTAATGACCCATGTTTGTTTTTTCCTTCGTTCCGTTCGGCCCCTTTTGGTTTTTCTGGGCCGTTTACATTTAGTTAACTTTTTGTTGTTACTCCCCAGCGGGTTTGTTAACTCGCCCTGACGAGATATTCTTTTATTTTTGCTCGACGTAAATCGCAACAAATTGGCCAACAATATTAACAATATAAAGAGAAATATGCCTGTTAAATTTAATTTTTTTCCCCTTGTCTTTAATTCTTTTCGGAGGCTCACGGGTTCGGTTTTTTTTGGAGAGTATATGGGAATGCTGAAATTTTGCACTGTTCAATGGTTAGGACTAATTGGAAGTATGTCCCTTTGTTTTTTGGTGAAGTGCCTTGAGAAAACTTGTTTTGTAAAATGGCACTATATAAATAAAATGAATTTGAATTAAATTTTAACCCATAATTTTAGCAAATAAAAATAGATTGTTGTGGAGTTGGCAATCTGTATTTTAAGTTTTTTGCAATTTTAAAAACATAGGTCACAGAACAGTCCTGCAAAAAATTTAAATCGAAATTTTAGTACTTAAAAAGTAAAAATTTTTCAATGATTTACTAAATTCCTTTTTTTTTGTTTCCCAATTTTTTATTGATATAAAACGTTTTTTGATTGTTTAAATTTTTTTTAGGGAAAACAAAATAATTTTTTTATTGCTAAACAAAAAACCCTCCCCTGGCAATTGTTAATTTAAACAACTTAAAAATGATCCAGCTCCGATTTTCCCTACAAGAATAATTTACCCCAATAATGCTGCCTTAAAATGGTGGTTTTTCATGCTAAGAAGTGATTTTAGCATCCATTTTGAAAAATAAAGGGATTTAATTGCCAAATAATGTTTCAGATCTTTCATTTTAAAAATTAAAATTACCCAAAACAAAAGACAGGGGGTCCTTTGCTGGGATGTGCGTTTACGGGGCTGTGGCACTTACGTTTGGGGCGTTTTTGCCTTTGGTCAGGTTTGTGTGCGTTCAGCAAATGATCACTGACAGCGATGTTATTTGGAATGATTTTAAAGGGAGTGTTGCAAGGAGTTTTATCCAAAAGGAGAAATATCATGGCTTTTTTTTGGGGATTGGCCCAAATCAGAGCTTAGATAATCCTACATAGAATCCTCTATTCTTTCATCTATTTTTAATATTTTCTTTTTGACAAAACCCAAATCTGTTGGCACATTTAAGATTCTCTCTCTCTGTCATCCGTTATTCTATCGATGCCTCCTTCTGGCCAAAGGTACAGCAGACATATTTGCGTCCCAGTTACCTGCATTTCAAACGTGCTAAATCCACATGCAAAAAATTGTGCCCGCAAACCGTTTCAGGCTTTGAAAATCGCTTTGCGGGTAATGAGGGATGACATTTGCATATCCTCCTCCCATGAATTTGCGCATTTGGGTCATTATCATATGTTTTGCATATTCATGAAGTCATGGGGGTGGTTATGAATATCATTGTAGTTCACCGTAGACCCATATTCCTAAAAAATGGCTTTGTAACCCTTTAGAGACTTCCTAGTGAAACACAGTGAACACTGAAATGGAGAAAACTCACAAACAAATACACGTAAATGAAACTGTGTGTACACATAGGTAGATCCCAGCACATTTCCTTTCTACATCTCAGTCAACATGGAGTTCAGCACACATAAGATGATATCAGGCTCCACCCTTGGCATGCACTGTCATGATGTGCCAGTATTAGGCTTCTATGCTCCGGTTCTTTCTGTTTCATATTAAATTAATTCTGGTGTTTTGATATTTGTTACTTCTCTGGATCACTCTGTTAGGTATTTTGGTAGATCTATTTTCTCCCTGTTGGTTATGTTCCTTAGTTGCTGTTATCTTTGTTCATTCCATTGTTTACTTATTCTGGTTCTGTTAGATTCCCTGATCTTCTGGGTTAATTTGTCTCCCTCCCTCAGTTACTCTGCACGTTTCCTGTCACCAGCCGCTTGAGAATTCTCCCAATTAGTTCCCTTGGTTCACTGGTTCATTTTCCTCCCTACCCTAGTATATATAAACTCTGGTTTCATTGTTCTCCACCGTTTTCCCCTGTTTACCTGCTGGTTTTGTAAGTTTTCAGTTTATTATCTTCATTAAAGAAGCTCTACTACTCACCATACGGCTCCAGCACTCCAATCTACAATTTGGTCTTACCAAATGTTAGCCTAGCATGACATGCACAATTTAAATATGCAAACTGAGGTACATATCCTCTGCATGCATGATTCTGCTCTCTGCACTAACAAGTCATGTCAAAACGAGATGCTCTAAAACTGTAGTTTAACCCTCTAACAACTGGAAGTCACACAGTTGAACCACCGAAATGATGCTGTGGAGTCAGAATGATATCTTCAAAGTATCATCCAATTGTTTGAGAATTTAAGCAAATTGGCTGATGGATTTCCCCCACTTACCTGGAATGGTTAGACCCAGTGTGCCCACTGGCACAGTTCCTATCTTTCTGCAAGCTGCCACTGTGGTCAGCAGCTGTATGGGTGCACAACTCCTCCCCATGTTGTGTTTGAAGACCGTTCCAAATGGATTGCCCTTTGAACAACTATTGTATAATAATGTGAAGAAGAACAAGGAAAAGGGAAAGAGGAAAAATAAAGCAACTTTTGTTAAAGACATCTATTGTACTACATTTAGGAGTAGTTTTACTGCACTGCACTTTTTACTTTTACCTGAGAAATATTATTATGAAGTAACGTTACTCTTACTTAAAATAACACAATTAAAACGTAAAATTCCTGGCTACTCTACCCACCTCTAGTTACTTTACTGAATGAAGAACAAACATGTTTTAACTAAAAATGCAGCAGACATAGACCTAGTGTGAATTACAGTGAGACTTCTTAATTTGTAAACAAGTGTCTAATTGTTCTAATGTTATGTTCTATCACCTGAGCCAATTGGAGATCAAGTGAATATACACTGGAAGTACTTTGCACTGCTCTAACATATATACTTTACCTAGCATAAGTCTTACGTTTTATGTTGAAAAAGATTCACTTGGAAAGAGTGTCTTCTGCCTGAATTTGTTATTTTATAATTATATTATTTATTTGTGTTTTTTTTTATTTTAGTCTTTAAAATACCAGAATTTGAACGTCACTTTATATTTTTGTCTGACTGATTCCATCATTTTTAAATTGCATCAGATGTTGCCATCAGTTACTCATTACTTGGGTAGCTTTTAATCAAATACGGCTTTACTCTTACTTGACTAATTTCTTGGATGGCTACTTTTTAATATAACTTGAGTAAAAGTATGTTCAAGAAGTACTACTCTTAGCTGGGGGGACTTTCTGGGTACTCTACCCACCTCAGCTAACAGTTCACCAACATACCCTCCAAGCCTTGCTAAATAAGTCAATAACAATTTGGAAAACGTCATGTTTTTGTGTGCATTAACCCTTTAACATAGGGCCACAGAGCTTTTCCCTTGGTTTTCACAGCTGTTGGCTTTTGTTGTTTCCCCTTTGATTCTTTTTTTATGTCGCGGTCTGTTCAATCTGCGTTTAAACCAGATATTGATTTAATAAATCTAATTGTGCATTGTGGGTTAATGTCACATTAACCCTTGTTGTGGAGAAAATCTGCCTCTGACACTATAAGGTAGCTAGACCCACCATACTGTTTGCATAAGCAGCTAGGACAGATCACATAAAAAACCTGTTGAACAGACAGTAGTGACCCTGGTTTGATTTAGTCTCAGTGAGAAGTTAAGTTGTACTGGGAGCCAAGACTGAGGAAAACCAATTTGTTTTTAACTAACCCATTAAATCTTACGTCATACAATATGACACAGTTTTCTATCAAGATTTCATGATTTTGTGCTTCCAGAATGTGACATCTACAGGAGCGTAATGATTTTTTTAACCATGCAGTGTGCCATCAATAAGAGAACATCACTTAAGCAGTAGATTTACCGGTGAAAACATTTTTGGCCCAGAGGTGCTCTTTGCCTGCTGCTAGCTTGATAGGCCAATAGTCACAGTTTCTGTTTGACTGTTTCACATCTCTGAATTTGTGTTTTTGACGTAACATTTTTTCTCTAGTCCTGATTCAAGAAGAGAGAATGATAAAACAGATGTGTGGGTGTGGTTATGGAAACACATGAGGCGTATAGGCTATAGAAGAAGCTAAACAGAAATGTTAATTTGGTCCAAAACCCACATGTCACTTCCATCAGGTAGACAACAAAGTGCTGTGTGATAGATAAGAGCTTTTGGCTCATATTTTATTGTCTGGAAAAGGAAGCTCAAAGTAAACTTGTTCAACTTTTAGCCCCCATAAACCTCAAATGGACTGTGAGACCCACATAAATCCTACAGGTCCTTCAGCACTGAGCAGCGCAGGAGGGTGGCTTGTGTCCTGCTGAGTCCTGAGAGCAGGCAGGAGAACGCAGCTGTAGGGGGAATGACTCTGACTGACATACAGAGTAATTAAATACAATCTATGTCAGAAGTGATGTAGAAGTAACCCACAGAGAGCTCTAAAGGGATTTTTTCACAAAGAACCTTATTAGCATTTTAAATGGAAGCTGAGTCACACCTACAGCTTATCTTTCAAAAACGCAGAAGGAAATAACAGCACTGTTAAAGTTCCACACAAAAAAAATTGTATTTAGGGTCTGGACTTGGGAACCTTGAACTCCTTGTTTGACATCAGATTCTTAGTTCTCCAACCAGCTTCATACAGTTTTCACATTTTCTAAATGCATGCTGCTGTCTTTTTTCAAGTGGCCCTTAAACGTTTACACACCCATGTTACAACACTTTGTTCAGTGAAGTAAAAATTTTTTATTATCAATCCTTTTAGATTTTTTTTTCAAAAAAAAATTGACATTTATCCTGTACAATTCACCTGAAAAACGTTTTGTCCAAAGAAGTAAGGACATTGTGTAAGTGGTGAATAAAAACAGAATTCAATGATTTGCCAATCCTGTTCAACCTATATTCAATTGAATACACTGCAAAGACAAGATATTTAGGGCCTGATCTTTAAAAGATTTGCTTATACAAAACCGCATGCAAACCTCTTTGCATCAGCAAAGCTGATCTACAAACGCGGTGGTAATCGGATTGCGTGTGCAAAATCAGCGGAACTGGGCAACCTTTTTAGCACGTCTGCCTTCATCAGTAAGCAAAACATATGATAATGACCCAAACGTGCAAATTAATGGGAGGGGGATATGCAAATCTAATCTCTTACCACCCGCAATGCAATTTTCAAAGCCTGAAGCGGTTTGCGGGCACAATTTTTGCTTGTGGATTCAACACGTTTGAAATTCAGGTGCTAACTGGGATGCAAAAATGTCTGCTGTCACTTTGGCTAGAAGGAGGCATAGATAGAATGACAGATGAAAGGGATAGAGAATCTTCTGTACATGTGCCAACAGATTTGGGTTGTCAAAAATAAAAATATTAAAAATAGATGAGAATAGAGGATTCTATGTAGGATTATCTAAGCTCTGATTTGGAGCCAATCCCAAACAAAGGCCATGATATTTCTCTTATGGTAAAACTCCTTGCAACACATTCAACATCATTCTAGTGTAACATCGCTGTTAGTGATCATCTGCTAAACGCGCACAAACCTGATCATGGCAAAATGCGCACATAACTGATCAAGCGCGCACAGCCTGTAATCGCACATCATGCAAAAGACCCACTGTGCTTTGATGTGGATAGTATAATTACTAAGAAAGAACTAAAGACATTATAAGACAGACTGAATCCTTCATTTGCAAACTGGATGCTAAAATGACTTCTTAGCAGGTGAAAAACCACCATTTTAAGGCAGCATTATTGGCAGTAACGTTATGTCATTGCAGGGCAATCGGAGCTGGATCATTTTGATTACATTGTTTAAATGTGAACATATGCCAGGGGAGGGTTTCTGTTTGCAGTAAAACATTATTTTGTGTCACCAAAAAACTATTTAAACAATCAAACACATTTTATATTGTTAAAATATTGCCAAAACAAACAAATAGAATTTATTAAAATAATTGGAATTATTTTTACATAGATAAATGTTCAAATTAACTTTTTTGCAAGACAGTCATGTGACGCTATGTTTTAAAATTAGCAAAGCTATAACATACAGATTGCCAACTCCTACAACAATATATTTTTACTGTTGGGACCCAACAGCTGCTACAGAATATTTAACAGAAAGGTGTAGTTTTCAAGCTAGTGAATAATAGTCCCTAAACATTATTTTACTAACTCTGATAACTAAGTAAACACCATTAAGCCCCATTTCTCCAGAAAGATTTGGCTCTTTTCCGAATATTCTCTTAATAATATTTCTTTAAATATTATTTTAATAAATAAAGGCAGCCAATGAGACACCATTGAGAATTAGTCATCCAGAAGGTTGGTTTTATTCAGCAGATCATTCTTTAAAACATTATTTTATTAAAATAATATTTTATCTGATCTTGTATTGTGAATGGTTGTCTAAAGGTATGCTGATTACTGCCTAAGTTAGTTCCAAGACTAACTTAACTTCATTCCCAGATTCTTCAAGATACTCCTTGGTTCTCAAAGATAAACAACATTGCATGGTAATGTTGCATCACTCTTTTGGTCATGATTTTCAGTCATCTTTAATCAACTTGTTTATATTGTACATAGCCTATTAGTCTTCCCAATTCTTTAATTCTGTTTGGTAGTTTAGTTGGATTGTTTTAGCATAGTAAAGAGTTTGTTGATTGAAATATTTTTGACTTTGAGTTGACTTGTTTTTGTTAATAAATTCTTGTATTTTAAGAAATTGTGTGAATTCATTCCATTTGTGTGCAGAGTTTATGCTGTTCAATAATGTCAGAGCTCGTCTCATACCTTTCTATTCTGTCCTAATACCATCACCTTACTGGGCTGGTATTCACAGGACAACCCTTAACAGACCGAAATATTATCTGATAAAATATTAAAGTATTAATATTAAATAATATTGTCACATTAATATTCCTTACATTATGTTGCTAATATTATGTTCAGGCTTAAATATGTTGGCTGTTTATGATAAACTCCGAACTCTTCAAACATATACTCTCAAAAAAAACAACAGAACCTGGTGAGTCTCCGAAAAGAATTAAAAGATCAAGGGAGACAAATCAATTAACAGACATATTTGTTGTTTATATTGCTAATATTGTTTGGCCAATTTGTTGCGAGTTACATTAAGCAAGATAAGAGAAATAATCTTGTCAGGGCAGATAACAAACCTGCTGTGAGTAGCACAACAAAAGTTAACTAACTGTTACAGTCCAGAACAGCACAGGCCGAATGGAACAGAAGTAAAAATCAGCAACTGGATCATCTATGATGATACAGTGTAACAATCCCTGCTTATTCCTAGCAACATAGCAGAGGATCTGTTTGCTTTTCCTCTTGTTCCAGCCAGTAGCACACGCAATTTCCCCATTTAAACAGGGCGGTGTGCACCTGCTTTGCACCTGTTATCAGTCGCACGCACAATCTTTGAAAATCGTACGCAACACCCCACTTATTTCACGTGCAATTTACGTATTTAAAGTACAAGCAAATTAGCACCCACTATTTGGGATATTTGAAGATCAGGCCCTTAATGTTGAAACTGATGAACTTTATTGTTTTTTGCAAATATTCAATCATTTTGAATTTGATGCTTGCAAAATGTTCCAAAGAAGCTGGGGCATAACGTGCTTCTGATTTACCTCTGGAGCTTGGATCAGGGAATGTTGCAACACAGTTAAGTGCTTTTTAGTTGTAAGTTGAAAAAACAATGAACTTTGTTTCTTGTCAGTGGCAATACAAGCCAATAACAATGTATTTCTCTCCATTTTATGTGTTCTGTAACTAAAGGAATTTAGATTGCACAGCAGTATTCGTACCGCTGCTTAAATAGGATACAAACCATGAGAAGTAGTAAGTAATAGGTTATACTTTCACTACATTTTTTAGGCACAGTAGCCATCTTGGATAATGAACTAAAAGTGTATTAGGAGTATCTGACTTTAGCAGTTGGAATTGTGACTTCAGGGGGCATTATTGGTGTATTTTCAACTCGGAACTTGGAAAATCTGACTTACAAATTCAAAGAGATAATAATAACAAAAGTGGTAGACAGGAGGATGTCTGGTTAGGAAACCTTAGAACCAGAATTTTGTACAGACAAACAAGGAATTTGACTCTGGTACACTTTGCTCTCAATATTAAACAATATCTTTTTTTTAAATGTACATATATACACAATTGACTTTGAAATGGAATATAACGTGAGATCAGTCCAAGTATGCATGGTGTTCTTCTGGGACCTTTTCCTGACCCTAGACCTGTATAAGTAATGGATAGAGGGAAGGTCAGCCCTAATGATTCTCTCTGCCTGTCCTGTTTTGTGGATGAGCCAAACCACACTGAGATGGGTGAAGACAGGAGAGACTGAATTATGGCAGTGTAGAAGATGACCAGCTGCCCCTGTGGAAGGTTGTACTTCTTGAGTTGCCTCAGGAAGTACAGTCTCTGCTGGGCCTTCTTCCAAACATTGTCTATGTGTGAGGACCATCTCAGGTTTTGAGAAATTGAGGTTCCTAGGAACCAGAAATGGTCCACAGCAGACACAGTGTTGTTGAGGATGGTGACGGGGTGTGTGGGGGTGGTGTTTTCCGTAAGTCCATCATCATCTCCATAGTCTTGAGGGGGTTCAGTTCCAGGAGGTTTTGACCACACCAGCGTACCAGCCGATCCAGCTCCTGTCTGTATGCAGACTCGTCACTGTCCTGGATCAGTCCAATGACAGTGGTGTCATCTGCAAACTTCAAGAGTTTCACAGACGGGTCCGCTGAGGTGCAGTCATTTGTGTAGAGAGAGAAGAGGAGTGGTGAGAGAACACATCCCTGGGGGGCACCGGTGCTGATGGTTCTTGTGTGGGGGAAGATGCTCCCCAGCCTCACCTGCTGCTGCCTGTCCTTCAGGAAGCTGGCGATCCACTGACAGGTGGAGGCTGATATTTTGAGCTCGGTGAGCTTCTGATGGAGGATGTCTGGGTTGATGGTGTTGAAGACTGAGCTGAAGTCCACAAACAGGATCCTGGCGTACATCCCTGGGTGGTCGAGGTGTTGCAGGATGAAGTGTAGTCCCAAATTGACTGCATCATCTGTTGACCTGTTTGCCCAGTATGCAAACTGCAGGGGGTCCAGCAGGGGTCCTTTGATGTCCTTCAGGTGCTTCAACACCAGTCGCTCAAAGTATTTCATGACCACAGACGTCAGGGCGACAGACCTGTAGTCATTTAATCCTGTGACGGTGGGTTTCTTGGGTAGATGATGTTGGAGCATTTGAAGATGGAGGGAACCTCACACAGCTCCAGTGACTTGTTGAAGATCTCAGTGAAGATGGGTGCCAGTTGGTCAGCGCAGTCTCTCAGACATGATAGGGAGACATTATCAACTCCTGAGGCCTTCCTTGTTTTCAGGTGCTGAAAGATCCTATTTACATCTTTTTCTGAGATAATTTGTGGAAGCAAGGGATCTGAAGGTATGGGGGTGGTTGGTGTATGGCAAGAACTTGTGCCTGATTGGGATGTGGAGGAGATGGGTTGACGTGCTAACTGCTGCTTTTCATACCTGCAGTAGAAGCCATTCAACTGCTTTGCCAGGTGAGGATTCTGCTCAAGGTTGGGGGAAGGTCTTCTGTTGGCAATCAGGTTTTTTAAACAATTCCAAACAGCAGAAGCGTCTCCATGTGAGAAGCTTTTCTTTAGCTTCTCACAGTAGCTTCTCTTCACTACTTTGATCTCCTTGGCCAGTTTATTCCTGGCCTGCTTATACCGGCCAGGTCCCCACTGCTTTCCTAACAGAAACTGATGTATGATGTCACCACCTTGGTAAGTTGGTTCAAAACAGCGGCTGAAGTTTCAAAAACAATCCAATCTGTTTAGTCAAAGCAGTGACATCTGCTTTGACTCATCAGTCCACTTTTTAACAGTTCGAACCATAGGTTTGAAAGCTTTTAATTTCTGCTTGTAGACTGGAATGAGGTGGACCAAAGAGTGGTCAGACAGTCCCAAAGAGGCCGTGGTGACAGCATGATATGCATCCATTAAAGTTGTGTAACAGTGGTCCAGAGTGAGACTCAATGTGCTGTCTGTATTTGGGAGGTTCATTCGAGAAGTTTGCACTGTTAAAATCCCCGAGAACAATGATGAGAGAGTCTGGATGTTTTTTTCTGCACGTCTGTTATCAGCTCAGTCAATTGTTTTTCAGCATCTAAAATAGAGCCTTGAGGAGGTATGGAAGCACCTCCCAGTACAGATGAGGAGAACTCCCTCGAGGAATAAAACAGTTTACAGTTTGAGAAATGACTCCAGGTCACGACTACATGTCTTCCTCAAGTCTTTGATGTCTCTGCACCAACCTTCATTTATAAAAAAGCAGATTCCATCTCTTCTCTTTTTCCTCGATAAGTCTGTGTTGTGGTCCGCACTGAAAGCCCGGACCTATCCACAACCCGGTGAAGAGAAAAAATCGACGTCAAAGTAATTTTGTTCTTTTTATATTAAATCAGATAGGTGTATTTAGGGGTTTGGGCAGGGTGAGGCATACTTAAGGTGAATTAGGATCACCATTAGTTAATCCAAGGTATTAACTGGTTGCATGCAATATTGATTTAAGTGTTTTATGCTGAACCGTAACCCTAACCCCTAACCCTAACCCTAACTGTTTTGATTTACTGTATAAATACTGTGGAAGCGCAACAAGCAGTTGCGGTCAAGTTGAATGCGTTCGTCCTACTGATTGCCAAACAGCCAGGAGCTAAAGCTGAACTTGAAAAAACTGAACGCTTTTCAGTACAAACAGATTGCAGTCTGGACCGCGTGGCCTGACCACTCCATTGTTCTTTCCATCATTTTATTACTCCTGGGGTTTTTCCACCGAGCTGCTGCAATAGAGTTTTATGACCCTTTCTTCAAAGATTTGTGCTATCAGCTGCTAGTGGCTAAGGGGCGTGGCCCTACCATTCTACCACCTGATGGCCACTTTCAAGGCGCACAGACAGGCAAAGGCCTCGCAGCGTAGTGGTTTTTGAGCATCCTTCCAAATTGTTGTGTTATTCTCATTTATCCATAAACTGCTGGTTTGATCTCCATCTACCCTCCAACATATATCCTTATGTTTGATTATTAGTGTATCCCTTTTTGTAGAGTAGTGCATGCTTCATTAGGTGAACGTTGTTGGATCAGAATAGTTTGATTGCAAGAGGGAGTATTGGTTTAATACATTTTCACATAGATAAAGAGTCAGCGTTTCCATTTAATTTGTGTAAGAGTGATTATCTGTCAAGATAAGATTAGTGTTCCACCATTCGGTGAAACGGTTGATAACACAGTGATGTTTGGCGTGGTTCTGGTTAATAATTATTAATTATTAATGATAAATAACTAATTGTAATTATTAAGTGCTGTGAGCCCAATAATCACCACCAGTGTATCTCTGATCTTTAGTCGTAAGAAAAGATTTTTGGTTAGAATGTATTTCTTCTAATTTTGATTTTTTATTATAATTTTTGATAAATATTAATAATCAATAATCATAAAGCTTACAGTAATTCACACCCCTGACCACTTGGTGGCAAGTTAGCATATTAATTAGCTGTTTCCTCTTGCTGAAGCTAGTGCTTGCCGGGATCAGAAAACCCCTTGTTCCGAAAGTCTCACTGACTTCTGATCAATTAAATCGGAAAAATGTCAAAACTTTAGGCTGAAGTGGTGCATGTAATTCCAGTGTGGTTTTAGAGCACGGATTCAGCCTCCAGAACAACATCAAAACAGCCATGAGAAGTTGCCTGTCCGAAGCAAAAGTGCAAACCTCATGACATATAACCTCTGTAGCAATCCCTCTCGAGACATTTGATTACGCATATGCATGTTCGCAATGCCGGTCCATGCGGATCAAAAGGAAGTTGTGAGACTGCGCATTGAGGCCACAATAGGTGATCTGTGTATATTTTAGGTTCAATCGTTTCATTTAATTGGTTACATGTAGTTACTGGGACCACAGTCAGTGTTTAGTGTCACTGCGGAGATGTATTCATCCGGTTGATGTAGATTCTCTGTTTAGCTTGTTCAGACTGAATATTAATGAAAAAGATTGAAAATAAATGTTATTGATTGTTTAATTGTTATCACTTTTAAAAATAAAGTGATGGGAAGAAATAGATAATGACAGAATTTTTTTGACCCTATCAGTCAAAATGACGGACAACGAAAAAGTTTAGCGCAACCTCTGCAGAGGAATGGTGTCCTAGGTCTGTTAGCCTTGCGACCAAATTATAAAAAGCAGGCAACAATGAAAGTGTTGTAGCACAGCTGGTCTGTGGATGCTAAATCTAGCTGAAGTTCATTTTTAGCACTGTATTGTGCAAGTTCTATGTATATTTGTGGAAATGACAGGTAATTTGATGCACTGGCAATAGTATTAGTAATAGAATTTCCATGATAAAAGTGTCCCATACTAAACTGATAAAAATGTATACCCTGTACCTTTTCCTATTAATTGCATCCACAGTAAATATTGTTTTCAGGATGAAACCCACCCCTGAAATTTTCTATACAAATGGCACCATTTCTCCTCTTAACAACTACAATTAGGATGCAAGTTGTAAGAGTTTATGTTAAAACAGCTTTTCTTATTGGAAAATAACAGGCAGTTAACAGGCAGACGTAATTCAATTAAAAACCCTCTTAAAGTAAAAGGTTTTAGACATGATACTGCAAATTTGAAGTTCTGTGTAACACATTCTCCTGTTTTCCAATTGTGGACCCAGTTCTAAGTAATGAAACAGCTAATAGAGGACAGATTTTCAAAGGTCCTCACTCAATGTAGAGAGGAAGTATTCCAGCAGCCCTTTTTCAAGATGACACATTAAACTTTTCAGTGGACAAGTTGATTTAATGGATTTTGTGACTTTGTCTGTCCGCACAACTAAAGGAGGGCAAGCTGCTAGAAGTGCCTGCTGATTACCTTGAGATGATGTCTGGAGCACTCCCACACAATTATCAGAGATGACTGAGGCAAAGCCGTTGCCTCCTGTGTGCAGGGACAACAAGTGTTATGTTATTATTGAGCAACAGCAGTTCAGAAAAGGACAGCATGAGAGAATCTGATTCTGCTTCGTCGTACTCGTACTCGTCGTCTTCCACTTATCCGGAACCGGGTCGCGGGGGGAGCAGACTCAGCAGAGACACCCAGACGTCCCTCTCCCCAGACACCTCCTCCAGCTCCTCCGAGGGGAGCCCAAGGCGTTCCCAGGCCAGCCGAGGACATAGTCCCTCCAGCGTGTCCTGGGCCGTCCCCTGGGCCTCCTCCCGGTGGGACGTGCCTGGAACACCTCCCGAGGAAGGCGTCCAGGAGGCATCCGGTATAGATGCCCGAGCCACCTCAACTGGCTCCTCTCGATGTGGAGGAGCAGCGGCTCTACTCCGAGCCCCTCCCGAATGGCCGAGCTCCTTACCCTATCTCTAAGGGAGTGCCTGGCCACCCTACGGAGGAAGCTCATTTCAGCCGCTTGTATCCGGGATTTCGTTCTTTCGGTCATGACCCAAAGTTCATGGCCATAAGTGAGGGTAGGAATGTAGACAGACCGGTAAGTCGAGAGCTTCGCTTTTCGGCTCAGCTCTCTCTTCACCACAACGGACCGGCACAGCACCCCCATTACTGCGGCAACCGCACCGACCCGTCTGTCGATCTCCCGCTCCATTCTTCCCTCACTCGTGAACAAGACCCCGAGATACTTGAACTCCTCCACTTGAGGCAGGAACTCCTCTCCAACCTGAAGAGGACAAGCCACCCTTTTCCGGTTAAGTACCATGGCCTCTGACTTGGAGGAGCTGATCTTCATCCCAGCCGCTTCACACTCGGCTGCGAACCGCCCCAGCGCATGCTGTAGGTCTTGGCTAGAGGGGGCCAGCAGGACCACGTCATCTGCAAAAAGAAGAGACGAATCACTGGTCCCCAAACCAGACCCCCTCCGGCCCTTGGCTGCATTTAGAAATCCTGTCCATGAAAGTTATGAACAGTACCGGTGACAAAGGGCAGCCCTGCCGGAGTCCAACACGCACCGGGAACAGGTCCGACTTAGTGCCGGCATTGCGGACCAAACTCCTGCTCTGCTCGTACAGGGACTGGATGGCCCCTAATAAGGGCCCCGATTCCATACTCCTGGAGCACCCCCCACAAGGCATCTCGAGGGACACAGTCGAATGCCTTCTCCAGGTCCACAAAACAAATGTGAACCGGCTGGGCAAACTCCCATGGGCCCTCGAGTACCCTGTAGAGGGTATAGAGCTGGTCCAGTGTTCCACGGCTGGGACGAAAACCACACTGCTCCTCCTGAAGCCGAGGTTCGACTATCGGCCGGACTCTCCTCTCCAATACCCTGGCGTAGGCCTAACCAGGGAGGCTGAGGAGTGTGATCCCCTTGTAGTTGGAACACACCCTCCGGTTCCTCTTCTTATGAAGGGGGCCCAAACACCCCGGCCCTGCCAGTCCAGAGGCACTGTCCCCGACCGCCATGCAATGTTGAAGAGGCGTGTCAACCATGACAGCCCCACAACATCCAGAGATTTGAGGTACTCAGGGCGGATCTCATCCACCCCCGAAGCCTTGCCACCGTGGAGCTTTTTAACCACCTAGGTGACTTCAGCCTGGGTGATGAAAGAGTCCAACCTCGAGTCACCAGCCTCTGTTTCCACCAGAGAATCATGATGACAGGATTGAGGAGATCCTCAAAGTACTCCTTCCACCGCCCGATAATGTCCCAAGTCAAGGTCAGCAGCCTCCCACCCCCACTGTAAACAGTGTTGGCGACGCACTGCTTCCCCCTCCTGAGGCGCCGGACGGTTTGCCAGAATCGCTTCGAGGCCGACCGGTAGTCCTTCTCCATGGCCTCACCGAACTCCTCCCAGGCCCGAGTTTTTGCCTCTGCCACAGCCCGGGCCGCAGCACGCTTGGCCTCACGGTACCCGTCAGCCGCCTCAGGAGTCCCACAAGCCAGCCACAGCCGATAGGACTCCTTCTTCAGCTTGACAGCATCCCTTACTGCCGGTGTCCACCACCGGGTTCTGGGATTGCCGCTGCGACAGGCACCGCAGACCTTACGGCCGCAGCTACAGGCAGCAGCATCGACAATAGATGTGGAGAACATGGTCCACTCGGACTCTATGTCTCCAACATCCCCCGGAATCTGGTCAAAGCTCTCCCGGAGGTGGGAGTTGAATACATCCCTGGCCGGGGGCTCCACCAGGCATTCCCAGCAGACCCTTACTATGCGCTTGGGCCTGCCAAGTCTGTCCGGCTTTCTCCTCCTCCAATGGATCCAACTCACCACCAGGTGGTGATCAGTGGACAGCTCAGCCCCTCTCTTCACCCGAGTGTCCAAAACATATGGCCGAAGGTCTGATGATTTGACAACAAACTTGATCATTGACCTCCTGCCTAGGGTGTCCTGGTGCCAAGTGCACTGATGGACACCCTTATGCTTGAACACCCGAAGGCGCAGGGATGCGACCCTCTCATCCACCGGGGTAAACCCCAACACGAGACGGCTGAGCTGGGGGGCAACAAACAAACCCACCCCAGCCCACCGCCTCTCCCCGTGGGCCACTCCAGAGTATAAGAGAGTCCAGCCCCTCTCAAGGAGATGGGTTCCAGAGCTCACGCTGTGTGTGGAGGCGAGCCCGACTATTCCTAGTCGATATCTCTCGACCTCCCGCACAAGCTCAGGCTCTTTCCCCCCCAGCGAGGTAACATTCCACGTCCCTAGAGCCAGCCTAAGCATCCGGGGATTGGGCCGCTGAGGTCTCCACCTTCGTCCGCCACCCAATCCTCTTTGCACCGGTCCCTCACTGTTCCCCCTGCAGGTGGTGGGCCCACTGGGGGATGGCCTCGAGTCTCTCGTTCGGGCTTGGCCCGGCCGGGTCCCGCGAGGAGCAACCCGGCCACCAGGCGCTCTCCGGTGAGTCCCGACCCCAGGCCTGGCTCCAGGGTGGGACCCCGGCTCCGCCGTACTGGGCGACGTCACATGCCTCGATTTAATAGTCCTGATTCTGCTTTTGACCTATAATTATCACTCTCCGCTGTCATTGTTGCCTGCTGGAGCTGTGCAGCCTTTAGGTTGTGATCATGTGCCTGAATAAAATATTAGGTTTATTCTGAAACTTTCTGTCAATGAGTTTAATAACTTGATTACTCATTCATGTATGATATTGGGATGAAGGGGGAGATGAATATGTAGATTAGGGTCTCCCCTGCAAACTAAGTTCACCAAACTAAATAAATGAAAATCTCTTTTAATGATGAATCATAAGGATAAAGAACTTTCTTAAACTAAACAATGATCATTTATGTACAAATCTTCCAACAGAACAAAAATGCACCATAAACAGAAATATAAGAATAAGTAAAAATCTAAACCTAAGGAATGAAGCACAGTATAACGCACCACCTGGAAAGCATAAACAATAACTATGAGGAAAAGCCCATAACAAAACTAAGACTTCTGCAAATCAAGACAATAATGTAGATAGTGAGGCAGCAGACCGAGGATGGATTTGTAAATGAGAGTATACCACTGTGGAAGTCTGGGGGTGGATAATGATGGCCAGTATAGTGTACAGTGGTGTGTGAGAGGTTTACATTTTGGTATACATCACAAATCTCCATGATAAGCAGCATCAAACATGTACAGCCCTTTTTTCCAAAAAAATGTAAAGTCAATATTCATCAAAAATAGTCAGACTGTCTTGTAAAATGAAGCTATTTGTCCATGAGTGCATTTGCAAACTGTTATCTGGCTTTTTATGTAGCTTTTCGAAGTAACAGCTTATTCTCGCTTAGTGGCCCATGTTTAGCCCATGTTGGTACAAGATTTTATACATTATGGATAGTGACATACTCTTACCACATTCAGTGGCATCTTCACAAGGTCTTTTGCTTAAGATCAGGGGTTGACTGGCAGATGTACCTCCAAAACACAGTCATCTCTGGGACCCAGAACCAATATCTTCCTGAACAGTATGATGGCTGGACATTCCCATGGCATAGTTTACATGTGTAAAAAAGCTTGAACAGATGAATGTGGAATCTTCAGGTCTATAATTCTCTTTCTGGCTGATTTCTTTAGATTCTTCCATGATGTCACACAAGACAGCAGTGGGTTAGAGGTGCTGCCTTAAAATACGCCCACAGATGTGCCTCCATTTAACTCAAATTGTGTGAAATAATGAGAAGTTTACAACGGATGGATGGATGGATGGATGGATGGAAACATGATGCTCTTTAATTGATGGTGTCATTGCAGAGTGATTAGGATTTTTTTCTGCACTGTAATGACATGTTTAACCTTGTTTCCTCCTTTGCTGTGTGTCTGAGTGCATGTCTGTCTGCTTGATGATTAGCTGCTTCAGTTTGACTCAATGTTGTATTTATTTAACAGTCCCAGAGTTTCCCTGCTTATTTACAAATTTACATATTTACATAGCTTATGACCTGGCGGATGCAGATTTTACTCAGCATCAGGGTAGCTTGCCCTTGGTTCCCCCTTTTCTTCTTCCCTTGTTCAGTCAACATGAATACCCTGCCTTCATTCCCCCGTTTAAAAACTCATCAGCTGCTCTTCATCTTTTCTGTAAACCAACAGGAGACTTTCAGATGAGCACAGAGGAAATGAGATGAATCCAAGGATGTTTTTGTGTAAACTCCCCCTCTTCACACACATACACACACACACACACACACACTGAGAGTACGTGAGCAGGGCTGCTGTGTTACCACTGTCCTCTGTGACCTACAGAAAAGAGGCTGCTATTTCCATCACTCCACCACCTCATCTCACTGACCGTGTAATGGAGCGCTGCCGTCACTAGATTGGTTCCCTCGCCTTAAAACACTACTCATCTGCTGCTAGCCACCAGCTTTGGAAAAGCAGTTTAGCTCAGCATGCCTCAGTGCATCGGGTAGTGTTTGCATGAATAGCAATGTTGTTAGAGCAAATGCTCGCTGTTTGATGGGGGTCATAGGAAACCCGATACATATAATTCTCGCATTTGTCAGATGTGTCCTGTTGGAAATGTCCAACAGGTCTATTAGATGTGAAGTTTTCATCTGACCCTGCTGAATTTCTTTAAGGGTCACCTCATTCAAATTATAAAAGAAGTGTTACTGGATGTGTGTGTGATGGCACAAGCTCTACACGTTGTGCACACCAAGCCTTTACATCTTGTCAGAGCACTACACACATACTGTAGGATTTAACTGCTGCAATGAATGTGTGCATTTTACTTACAGTCACAAATTCTGTTGAATTGTAAAGAAATATAATTAAGTACTGCCATAATTAGAGAAAAATATTAAAGTTTTTGAATATTGACTATAATATACATAAAAAAACTGTTCAAAACGATTAAGTGGACAAATGCAAAGGACAGAAACACACTTGTCACCTTTTAACATTTCTTATTTGTTCCTCTCCCACCAACATTAGAATGAGACATTGTACATTGTTTAGAAATTTAACACAGGTCACACAAAACTAGACTTCACCTGGCAGAATTGGCATTTTATTGGTTTAATTTTATTTAGACAGGTAATCTCATTGAGAATGGTGGTCTACAAGAGAGCCCTTCAACACGTACGTAAGACATCAGTTCCATAAAATAACCACACAATAATCATTAACATTATCTTTGCATTTAACAGGAACACAGTTAAAAACAAAAAATTAATGGAACAGATTGAAATAATTTTTCCATTTTCTTTAGAATGTACTTAAAAACTCCCAGAGGAATCAGGCCTTTTTCAGAAATTTCTAGGAGTATGGACTCTGACTGCACTGTCTTTGTGACATCTTAGAATTGTCAAGATACACTCTTGGAGTCTGACTCAAATGCAGAAAGCTTGGCAGGAGCAGCGTGGTAAGTTAACAAAATTTAGTAACAATAACTCAAATGCAGACCACAGACGCTCAAGAACCAATGTCGAAGACTTTGGATGGTAATTAGTTATTGTGTCATCAGCATATAAATGCATACTTGCCGCAGAAACATTTTGACTAATATTATTATTATATGTCATGGCTTTGTAAGATTATTTTGACCAAGAATATTAACATCAATTTAAAAGAGCCTGAGGGGACACCTTTGAAGGTTTTCGTGTAATCCGAAGACAAACCAATGTGTTGTGCACACTGTTAATATCCAGACAGTTTGAAAACCATGTGCCTGTTTGCATTGAAAGACAGAATAAAGGGGCTGCTTGTCATTTCTGTCCAAGGGGAGCCATGATCCTCACCTGCATGGCTTTGTTTACAAGTTATAGATCACTTGCAAAAAGTACAATGTGAAAGCTAACCGCACCAAATGAAAAAAATAAAGTTTGCTTTTTGTCTGGTCAAAACAAGTGGACCAAAGGACTTTGCTGGTGTGAATACACCCTTCAAGAATGAGAATGTGTGGCTGCTGAAGGCATGATTGGTTAGGGCTGAGAAGCTGTGTCAAACAATCCAGAGTCAATATAGTGTCTATTGAGACAATTGAGCATCTCTGATTTGTTAGACACTGTCCTGGAGTTGACTGGTAAATGGTGACGCATTTACCAGTCATCTCCAGGAAATTTTCACTCACCTGAGAGATTTTACAGCCGTCCAAAATCTGTTTGGGTCATTAAGGCAATCTGTGGTTTGAGACAATTAATCTGGTCTCATTTAGCTTTTCTAATAGCTGCTGTATGCTGGTTTGACTCTTTACTCTTCTATGACAAAAATGAGCACGCTTATCAATAAATAATTAATTATACAAGTAGGCCCAGGCAACATCAACATCAGCAACCATTAAAAGAAGACTTCAGTAAAAAAAAAATTGATCGTGAAGTGCCCAATTTGAATAACTTTGTATAACTTGTTGCAACACCTCCGTCAACAATGTTTGTCAACAGAAGCTCCAATGACTGTACTTTCATTGAACTTATAGCATTATTTTTCTATGTAAAGATCATTTAAAGCACTGCATTACAATAAATGTGTGCATTCCACAAACATCTTTCAACTTTTCAAACAATTACAACTTTAACGGTTACACACACAAGTGAAAAACTTAAATTAAAACACTTGACACTTGTAAAACAATTGTCGAGAAAAAGAATCTGGTTTTATGTTCTTTGATCCAGGTCTATAGGAGAAGAATAAATCAAAACGGGAGAGCGAGACTGGCGGGGGTTTAGTCATTTGGTAGACTGCGAGTAAGCCAAATTCCTATGATCTGTCCAAACTAACACTGGGTGTTTAGCCCCTCAAGCCAATGGCGCCACTCTTCAAGTGCCAACTTAATGGCCAAAAGCTCTCTATCTCCTACATCATAGTTTCATTCTGTTTCATTGAGTCTGTGGGAAAAAAAAGGCACATGGGTGAAGCCTTCCATCAGTTGCAGAGGTTTGAGACAGAACAGCTCCAACCCCAGAGTCCGAGGCATCCACCTTTAAAACGAACTGTCTGTCTGAGTCAGGATGAACTAGGATAGGGGCCTGAGAAAACTCGTCTTTGAGGGCAAGGAAAGCCAAATTAGTCTCTGATGTCCAGGTAAATGTGGTCTTGGAGGAAGTTAGAGCAGTGAGGGGGGCTGCTGTCTGACTGTAGTTTCTTATGAACCTCCCATAAAAGTTAGCAAATCCTAGAAAACGCTGAAGCTGCTTCTGGGACTCAGGAACGTGCCACTCGAGCACAGCCCTGATCTTTTCTGGGTCTGAACGCAACTGTCCACCCTCTAGGATGTAGCCCAGGAACCTGACCAAAGATCGGTGAAAATCACATTTTTCCGCCTTCACAAACAGTCTGTTCTCTAGGAGGCGTTGAAGGACAAGGTGCACATCATGGCGATGTTCTTCCAAGTTCTTTGAGTAGACCAAAATATCATCTAAGTAGACGAAGACAAGACATTCAAAAAGTCTCTTAAAATGTAATTAACCAGTGACTGAAACATTGCTAGTGCATTACAAATTCAAAGGGCATCACCAAATACTCAAAATGTCTCAAAGGAGTCTTGAAGGCAGTTTTCCACTCATCCCACTGGCGGATTCTGACTAGGATGTAAGCATTCCTAAGATCTAATTTAGTAAAGACTGTAGAGCCCTGTACAGGCTCGAAAGCTGAGGCAATGAGGGGATGTGGATACTTGTTTTTTACAGTGATCTGGTTCAACCCTCGATAATCTATACAAGGGCGAAGGGACCCATCTTTCTTCCCAATAAGAAAAACCCTGCTGCTACGGGGGACGAAGAGTGGCGATAATTCCTGCAGCTAACGATTCACTTATATAACTCTCCATTGTCTGCTGTTCAGGTCGAGAAATATTATATAACCTGCAGGAGGGCAGGGGGCTCCTGGTAGTAGATCTATTGCACAGTCATAGGGTCTGTGCGGAAGCAGTGAGAGGGCTTTGGTTTTACTGAAGACTTGTTTTAAGTCATGGTATTCTGTGGGGACATGCGATAAATCAAGAAATTCAACCTCGCATACATCGGCCTCGGGACCCCTCTGAGACACAACTGACTGGAGACAGGAGGAAAGGCAGTTGACAGACCAAGATTCAATACCGAGCTCAGACCAGTTTAAATCAGGGTTATGTTTCTGCAACCAGGGAAAACCTAAAACTAAGGAGTTCTGAGAAA
Source organism: Crenichthys baileyi (assembly GCA_036173005.1). Lineage (NCBI taxonomy): Eukaryota > Metazoa > Chordata > Actinopteri > Cyprinodontiformes > Goodeidae > Crenichthys > Crenichthys baileyi. The sequence goes on along the minus strand of JAHHUM010000696.1, from coordinate 147,389 downwards.
CAGGGAATACAAAAAACGAAATGATTTCTCTATGATTACCTGAAAGCACAAGTGCTAATGGCCTTGTTTCATGGGTTAACCTGTGTAACCTCTGGCCATCCAGAGCTGAAACTAATCGCGGAATGGGGAGGAGCACCACCTCTATTTGTGCTTTCTCAACTAGTCCCTGATCTATTAGGTTCTGCTCACAACCAGAATCGACTAGCGCTGACAGGTCTTGGGTAAGTTGATTAACTGGTAAACAAAATCTGGGCAGAAAACTTCTCACAATGGTCCATCAGCTCCCCCATATCAGCTAACGGACCCTGTCTTTTGGCCGATCTGGACACGTTGGGCAGATGTTCTGAAGACCCACAATAAAAACATTGATTTGCCTGTCTGCGTCTCAGCCTCTCCTCAGGGAAGAGGCGGGCACACCCTACCTGCATAGGTTTGAGCTCTAAAGTAGCAGCCTGGGAAAATGATCTGACTGTAGGTGAAACATTAACAGGACAAGAAGGTCTGACTGTTAATCATTCATTTCGTGAGCTCTTCCTTTCTCTCATTCTACTATCCACTCTGGTGGCTAAAGAGATTAAGTCGTTAAGAGTCTTGGGTTCATCTAAGAGTGCTAATTCATCTTTTAAGGATTCGTCTAACGACTGGAAAAGGGCGGATTTGAGCGCACTATTATTCCAACCCGAAGCGGCTGCTAAAGTGTGAACTCAATGGAAAACTCAGACACTGGCCTATTCCTCTGTTTAAGTGACCATAGTTGGCAATCCGCACTAGGCTGGTCTATTTCTGAGGAAAATGTGTTTAAATTCCAGAATAAACTCTTAAAAGGAGCAACCAAAATGGTTACAATTCGTGAAGCGAGCCTGTGCCCACTTTAAGGCTTTACCAGTAAGTAAGCCTAAAATGTAGGAAATCTTTACATCATCATGGGGAAAACAATGAGGAGTATGGTTAAATACAAGTGTGCACTGCAAAAGAAACCCTCTACAGTTTTCCCTGTCTCCGGAAAACTTCTCGGGATTTGGGGAAATGATGTCACGTGCATGTGGAAGTTGTTGTGAGACTGGGGGAGCGGTAGTGCCATCTACAGGAGTGGAGAGCTGGGGATTCAAGACGTGGTGTAGCATGGATGCTATCTGTTCGGGTTGCTGATTGGTTTGCTTCTGTTGCTCTGTAAGAGAAAGAAGAGCGGAATCATGAGACTGTATGAGGTGGGTATGATCGGATAGAGTTCTCCTGAGTGCCTCTGCTGGGTTTTGTTGCCTTGACACTGTAGGCAACAAGACTCTAGGCTGTCGTTGTGTCATAGTTTTAGTTACGGACTTGACCCAAATGCAGAATGACACTCAGGAGATCAGACATAGAAGTTTAAGATATTTATTGTAACCGGTGAGGTGGTAAGTCTGGGACCTGGAACCGCCAACTGTGTAAAAACAGGAAGAGCAGGTGAGTTTAATACTTCCGTGAGAAAACCAGTAGCTAAACAAAGGTTGTATCTTACAGGGGAGTGTGACCAGAACAGCCAGGGGAATTTGAGATGTGGAGTGGGGAAGCTCAACACTGAGGTCGTTGTGAGAAGGTAAGTTGAATCCGAGGGGCTGGAGTTATGTCCGGGTTTGAGTGCGTTGGAGGGTGGACAGGCTGTTGACGACTTGGGTGTTGGTGTGTTGCCAGGAAGATGCCAGCTACGTAGTTGTCCGAAGAGGGTGCTTGAGGCTTGAATCCTGAACTGAAGACCTTGGCCAAAATCCAGAACATCCACTGTGCTTTAGTGTTAGCGAAAGACTGGAGACTGGAATCAAACGTGGTCAGTCACCTGAAGGAGAACACAACAATAATGAGTCGAAGTACTCAGAGAAGTCTTAGATTTTTAGACATAGAGCTGTCTTGGTAATGTTACCACTGTCAGCAAAACACTCAAGCGATGAGGTACTGGCAGCCTCCTGCTTAAATACACCCAGACATCAATCAGGAGATGACTTGCACCTGTTACCCAGGAACCCCGGAACTCCAGCCCCCTCTAGGGTTGAAACACAGTTAGTAGCAGGTAAGGAGAACACAAACAGAGAGATCCCAGAACTCAGACAGTTTTATGGGCCATTAAAATACAAATAATACTTCCATGTTGCAGCAATCGATCTCCCACTCAATAGGTGGGACAGTAAGACAGCGGTTTGGGGGTTGGTGATCAATGTGTGTCTGATCAGAATGCAGGTATTAATAGAGCTATGGGCCAATTGTTTACAACTTTTGAATAGGTGTGTCTGCACAGGAGAAATTCTGAACAGGGGAAACAAAGGAAAAATTTCTCTCAACATTTAGTTTGACTGGTCAGGTTTACGTGAACTTGTCCGCCTCACTGAAAATACATAATTTATTTTCAATATGATGCATCATGATAGATTTGACAACTTTTCACCCCATGGGAAACTGAAAGGTATTCCTGTAGCCTTCGATGCCTCCGATCAAATAAATTGTCCTGACGTGTTTTCTTTTCGTTGGTGTTTTCTTGATAGATGTTTTTACCGCTGAAGTTTCTACTGTATGCCGGTTTGCTTCAAGATATCTGATGATTCTCATGTCCTGCCACTCCCTTTCTGCTGCCAAAGAATCCATCCGTATGTTATACATGAGCTCTGGAGAAAGTTTGCAGCTACAGGACTGTGTCCCAAGTGAAGAAATCTCCTTTCTTCTCCTGTAGCATTTACACTCAAAGTTATGGATCTTTTCCATTTCGATGTCTCTGTCTTGTTCTCCAAAGTTTTGCAGTCGCTATCATCAATTTCTCACACTTCATCTCCTTCTGATTTTGAATCTGAAGAGAGTCCAGTGTCGTCCTGGTGTCCAGTGTCGTCCAGTATTGGTCCTGGTGAACTTGTACTCCCACAGCGAAGCGCTGTAACAGCTGTGGTTCAGTTCTTGGTCCATGCTTCAGCTTGGTCCATCTTGAAGAAACATTCTTTTTCAAATAGCAGCTGCTTTAAGTAGCCATGTGCTTAATTATTGGCCGACACGCATAACAAAAGCCAGTGCGGAGCCAAACCAAGCCGCTACATAAATGAGCTGTGGGTTTTCCCTCCCTGATATGCAGACGTGGGACGGCTGGGTTTTACGCTTAAAACAGGCCCAGTTTAAACACAAAATTTACCGTTTTAAAATGAATGAAACTGTCATTTAGAGCACTAAGTGGTTTCTTCATAACTTCAACTTTTTCTCATTTTTCTCTGTTTGCGCTCTGACGACTTGTTCCTATTTTTCTCATTGCATGTCACATATTCTTAAATTCATCAGGTGTGTTACACTCAGTGAACGGACCAGGGTTAGGTTGGATACAAGATAGTAGTAAGAGCATTACTAGGTAGACACCAGGTAACACCAGGTAGACAAAACCCACATGTAATACAGATGGCTTAAGTAATACCATTTACATTTGGGAGCAATCTACAATATTTACTGCCTTTTAAAGATGTACTGGGGTTGGAGTTGTAAACAGTTCGCTGACTATATTTGACTTTGTGATAACATATGATTGAGGTTTCCATGCTTTTTCGTATGCGTAGAGTACAGGGAATACCTTAGCAGGAAAGAGACAACTTTTGAGCAGCATTGGTAATCACACAGATAATTAAGGCTATCCACCAAGGTCCAACCAGTAGTTGCTGTCACCAGCTGTCAGGGTCCAGTAGAAAGCCTCCTTAGTCTGCCGCTGCCAGCCACCTAGGTCTGATACCAAGCTGCCAACAGCGGCGATTAGATTGGTCCTGTTAGCCGCCCAGGTCCAAAGACAAGACACCGTCAGTTGCATTCAGTGCAAGGAAACAGCAGGCTACCCTTAGCTTGTTTTCACACATTTTACAGTTTTTGCACAATCCCCCTTATGTTTAACCTATGGGTGTTCTGAACAGGATTGCTTGTTACTAATATTGATAAAACTAATTTATGGTTAGGTATTGCCACAATCTAATACTTTCCTAAATTTAATATGGTGGCAACGGTGGTAGGGATTTGTCCTGTAACCGGTGGGCTGCCGGTTCGATCCCCTGCTTTCTCTAGGCTGTCGTTGTGTCCCTGGGCAAGACACTTCACCCGCCTTGCCTGCTGATGGTGGTCAGAGGGCCCGGGGGCACAGATTGTATGGCAGCCCCACTTCTGTCAGTCTGCCCAACGGCAGCTGTGGCTACAATGTAGCTCACCACCATCAGTGTGTAAACATGTGTATGAATGGGTGGATGACTGATTGTAGTGTAAAGTGCTTTGGGGTCCTTGGACTTGATAAAACATATACCCGATCAACCTCTCTCTTGCTTGGTCCACGTGGTTCTGTCCTCACACGGCTTAGGCAGGGAAACCAGGAGTATGCCAAGCTCCGTCCAGACCAGAATGCAGGACATAGGCATTTGACATGACTCGGATACACGACCAGGTACGACTAGGAACAAAGATAAGTACGACCAGGACACAGCAGGGAACAAAGGCGACTAAAGAACTTAAATACAAACAGGAAATGCAGGGAGATCCAATGAACAGAGGGAGAGGGTAATTAGTGTGTCAGACTGCAGGGAGTGAAACCAGTTCACATTATAACACAGACAAAGGGTAAACTAAGAACCAGACTGAGAAATAAAAATAAAAAACAACACAGACTAGACATGACAATAATTTGTTGCTATTTTGGCCTCTAAACAAGTATTCACCTCAGTGCAGGTATTTACAACCCCACCTTAAATCACAATTTTTTTCATCCTAACAATCCCTGCTTTGACAGTTTTTAAGGTGTAAACGACACCAAGTTATTATTGAGAATTTAATCATTCATGTAAAAAGAATGTTGACTATTTTCCAAACCCTGAACAGTAGAGTACCATTAGAGTACCATCCATTTGAAAAACAGTAATACAATTCGCCTCAAATATTAGATTCATCATACAAGCAAACGATAGGATACAGTGTTAGTATATGTTCAGACATCATCTGCTCAGTTCTTCAAAAGGATTTTCACTTTGAGGTTCATACAAAGGTCACCCAGTTAATCTCATGAAAGTCAGTACCTTGTCATAGCAATTGTCCTTCCACATGTCCGAGACATGAAAACGAAAAAAACACTGATCTAACAAGTAGTGCTGGTTGGATGTATGGCAGGAAACATTTTCCCATGGTGTCTCTGCCTAAAGAAGAGACTCTCCACAGTTTCGTCATCTGTCAGGTGTTCTGTTGAAATACAAAAAGGGTTTTTTTTGCTCTGATTTTGCAACTGTTGCTAAGCTGTATTTTCTTCAGCTCTTCATGTTGCAGATGATGTGGAGAGAGGAAAACATATTTTTCTTTGTTGAAGCTTAAATGATTCAATAGGATTTGTTATGGCTGTCAAGCTTTCTTTTTTATTACTGTATCATTTCTGTTTGTGTCATTTCCAGCCGGACGATGATTCCAGCATTTGAACTGTTTTGTGTCATCACAGGTAGGTGGCCTGCCATGTTGTGGCTCTGCAGTGTTCAGAGAATGAATTTAATGGAGAACTGTATGACTTTAAATGGAGGCCATGTTTAATTTGGGGCTGTGCTGGAATGTAATTACTTAATAATTAATATCCAGAGTGGGAGTAGTGTTAAACAAGGATGCTGCCCCTTCAAGAAGATAGTGACAGTCTGCATAGTGTGTCTGTACATTTGAGGGGCATGTGCCCACTTTGGCGCAAGAAAAAATTAGCAACATTAGAGCGAAATGATAACACGTTGGCCATGTCCAGTACAACATTGTTTATTATAAGAATAGAAGGAGGTGAATTGCGTGTTTAATTCTCTGTGTACGGCATTAAAGCGACTCTTATGACAGAACACTGGTTTTGTTACTGTCTTGTCTTTGTCTTTGTCTGCTGCTGCACAATGTGAAGATGAAATCCAATCCACTCCAACTGCATTTATAACGCAATTAAAATAACACACAGAGGCTAGAATTCTGAAAAGAGTCTCCTGTACATCCTGACTACTGTCTGTGGGCAAGACAGGAAGCGGTAACACTGTGCTTGTGCTCTGATGCTTTCCTTTTGAATTTGGTGTTTCATTCTTTTTTCATTCACATCCAAATATTTTTTTATCTTTTTATCAGCGATAACAGAAGGAATTTGATTCAATTCTGTTATACTGTGGGTATATTTAGGAATTTCTGGCTGTGGTAGCAGAAAGTCCAGTGTCAGATAGGAAAATTGATTTATTGGGGTAAAACATCACATCAGAAACATGCACCCATAAACGAATCTTAATTACTAATTCCTTCAGACTCCTCAGGTTCAGTTCTGTTTCAGTCTAAACTAAGAAGAAATGGAGGTTAAAAGTATGAAGGGGCTTTTGGGACTATGAATTAGTATCTCCAACATTTTCTGATTAAAAAAATAATTTTAACATCATCCAGTCCAGTAGAAATGAGTCAAAAGGGCATATATATGACTCAGCTGAAAACAAGTGGGTCTTCTCAAACAGGACAGGTCCTTCCAAAGAGGAACACCTAAAGTTCCCCTGGCTGAGCTGCATTTCTTTAGAATATGAAGAAACTTGTTTCACTTTGTTTCACTATGTGTATTTTTCAGTAATTCTCTTAACAGGTTCTCTTCAGATTTTTTTAAAGGAAGGACAATTTAAAGAATCTGTGAATAAATCTGTGATATCTGGGTGAGATTTCTTTTCAAAAAAGTGTATTCCATTATTTTTTACTGCATGGTGTCACAGGCCTTTTTGCACTCTTCTAATAGTTCCATTGGCATATTATTAATCTTGGTTTTCTACAGCTGGTCTGTGCTTCCAGCCTTTGTAATATGGAAGCTGCCTGTGCTTCTATTTTTATTTTATCCTCTGTTTATTAGTTCCAGATTACCTTCCAGTGTCATTTTTTTCTCCTCTGTAAGTTTTACCGAACTAGGCAATGCCTTTGTTAACCTGAATGATCCTGATATCATGATATTGTAGACTTCTTCAGATTTCTTGGGAAACCTGAAAGAACCTGTTGCCCTTTCCAGCTCCACCGTGTCCTTGCAAATCTGATCATTCACATGTTCATCACTGATCTACATGTGTGCTAAATCCTGTCCAAATTGGAATATTACTTTTTTAAATGATTTAAAACGTCCACTGTTTTTCTGGATAATAAAAAGGAAAGCTTTCCTTCATTTTTACAGATAATAAATAAAAAATTGCTCCTTAACCTGCTGTCACAGAGGCATTTAAGGAGAGTGCTGTCTCAGAGTGTTCAGGGAGACTCAGTGTGAATATTTGATGCAGTGTCACTGCAAATAAAATGTAAGTGCACTCAGATAAATGCAGCACACAATGATGCATTGAAGTGTTTAAATTAGAGCGGAAGGTGTCTCAGAGGTTGTATATGGTACACGACATAAAGAGGATTCTCTGAAAAAGAACAATTCCCCTTCATTGCAGCCTGACATCTCTTCTTGTTATCTCAGACATATAACTCAAATCAGAGAAAAAGCATGCAGTTGTATTTCCTTTTCGTCTTCTATTTTGCCTCAGAAATGTATGCTTAGTGCCCTTTATTTTGGAGTGACTCTGTGGTGTGAACTACCTCAGAACAAATGTGCTAAGTAGCAAGAAAGGATATTACTGCAGTCTTTGTGTGCATGAATTTATAACCTGAGGTTGTCAATAGTTTTAAAAATGTATTAATAACTTATGAAAACATGTAGAACAATGAGACAACTCAGTCTGCTTACTAGATTTGTGTTGAAGTCAGCACTACTTTTTTCATTTCAGGTCTATTTTGTTTTCAGCCAAAATAAATATTACATAGGTGCAAATGCTACTTATGCAAATAAAGTAAACATAATTAAATAATACTTGAAACATCCTTTTGTGATCATAATTACTTAATTTATATCAATGCCAATTATTAACAATTTAAACATTTTAGTAGGCTGCTCATGAATGATGATACACACTGTTACTGTGACTGTGTATGCTCTGAGCTTTGACAGACTCATTGTGTGTCTGTGGATGCCTGCACTTTATTCTTATTAATGCAGGAGTGGAAGTTAAATCACACAGATCTGATGCTTTACAACATGGCCGATGAGTTTTTGTCAAAAATGGAGTACGGGGGTAGGGTTGGATCCATCACCTAAAGCAAATTGCTCCGTACAGTGAATACATACTAGGAATAGGCTGGTTTGAGATTCACAGTATCATAATATTTATACAAAAACTAAATCATTAAAATCTAATTCCTTTGATTTAAAACAGATTTATTCCTCTAATCACAACAAAAGGTTGTGATTATGAATAGGAATATATTATTTAATATTAATACTTTCATATTATATTAAATAATATTCCGGTCTGTTAAAGGTTGTCCTGTGAATACCAGCCGAAAAAGGTAGTGGTATTAGGACAAAATTGAAAGGGATGAGCCAAGCTCTGACATTATTGAAAAGCAAAACTCTGCACACACACAGAATGAATACACGCAATTTCCTAAAATAAAAGAATTTATTAACAAAAATAAGTGAACTCAAAGACAAACATATTTCAATCAACAAACTCTTTACTATGCTAAAACTACCCAACTAAACTACCAAACAAAGTGAAAGAATAAGGAAGACCAATGGACTATGTACAATATAAACAAGTGAATCGAAGGTGGTTGAAAGCCATGACCAAAAGAGTGATTACCATGCAATATTCATGTTTGAGATCCAAGGATTATCTTGAAGAATCTGGAAATGAAATGAAGTTAGTCTTGGAACCAACTTAGGTAATAATTGGTATACGTTTAAACAACCATTCATAATGCAAGATCAGATAAAACATTTTGAGAAAACATTAAAAAAAATGAATAAAAACAGAGGGAATAAAAATCAACCTTCTGGATGACCAATTCTCAATGTTGTTTAATAAGCTGCCTTTTTTAATGAAATAATATTAATGGAAACATTATTAAGGAAATATTAAAATAATATTTAAGGAAATATTATTTTGAATAAGAACCAAATCTTTCTGGATAAATGGGTCTTAATGGTGCTTACTTAGTTATCAAGTTTAGTAAAATAATATTTAGGGAAATATTATTTCCTAGATTGAAACTAACAACCTTTTTGGGTAAATGCTCTTTAGCTGTCTCAAAGTAGGCAAGCACATGTTTTTAGCTGTTAGCGGTCGGGGCTAACAAAAGAAGCTTGTAGCTTATCATCAGAATCAAATACATACCTTTACAACACCACTAATAAAAGGGTTAAAATGCATAAGCGTGGACGGCCCGTTATGGCTGATGTTCTGTTTTAAAAATCACCCTTTAAATAAAGTTTGTCTTAACTTTAAAAACACAAACACAGAACACAGTGCTAGCAGCTAATCTGCTAGCACTAAGATAGCCGAGTTCTCAACACAACAAAACCAAATGTCATAAAACGAACATTGTTTAGATTATCGCTACCTGGATGTGCATGCAGGAATGCGTGCGATGCGGTCCCGGCCTCCTTTTCCAGGCCGTGGGGGAAATCTGCTTCAATTAGGGCTGCTTCTGGAGGCTTCAGAAGAAAAGTCAAGTCAAGCTTGTCTCTTTACACCATTTATATCACTGAATGCCGGATACTCGAACAGCAAATCATTATTTAACTTTGTTTCTTGTGATCGTAGTCACTTTGGATCGAGTTTGAAGAGTTATGTCTGTTTGCCAGCAAAGAGACATTAGCGCGCTGTGCCTCTCCTTCCAGGTCTGCTGGGGACCTGCATGGAAGAGGTCTGTTTGTTGGGATGCGGAGTTTTTATTCAAACATTGACGTCACCGGAAGTCCGCTGTTATTCCCTTCTTGTTCCTGGCTGTGCTGGAAGTAGGTTTGAAAGTTTCAGAAAAGTTCTTACTGGCCTTAAATGTTGTAACCCATGGCCGGGGTCCCAACACTTTGTATCTATAGCAACTTTCCAAAATATTTTAGTGAATATGTTGTCTGAAACCTAGTGTTTAATTTTATTCTATGTGTATGTCACGGCCTTGTTTTATGATTTTAATAGTATTCTTATTGTTGCTAGATTGCTAAGTTTTATTTTGTTGCAATGATGTGCTGCCAGATTTACTCTCGTGTTTCTCCCTTTCTGCCAAGGCTTTATTGTAAATAAGAATCTCTTCTTAATAACTTACCTGATTAAATGAAGGTTAAATAAATAAAATACTAAATAAAAAATTGCTTGTAGTGCAGATTATTAAACTTTTTCCCCCATTCTGTGCAAGATATGCAAGATGGCGCCAGTGTTTAAGGCTTGCCGTCTGACGCTCCTCCTGTTTTGTCCTTGTCTGCTGTCTCCGTTTAACTCTTTTACAAGTGTCAACTCTGATTGTGTTCGATCACCAAACCTTGCTGGATATTGGAGCTTCTACTGGAAATGTGCTATCGAGGAATTATACTAGAAACAAAACCTCGACCCTGTTGTTGGGCATTCCAGCTCACCTGTGTCGTGTTTGGACTCTATCTTTTCGTCAGAAGCTTGCCCCCCGCCGTGGCAAGCGCAGCGGCCGGTTAGTAAGACTAAAGGCTGCTTTAGGGCGCTGTTTCCTGGCCTCCTACAATATGTGCGGGCTGGTGCCTCGTCTTTCCTTCCCATTAGGTGTATTGGATCCTGTGGATGCCTATCTCGTGCCTGTCGGTGGTGGCCAAGATGGAGTGTTCCAACCCCGTGGTCCCTGTACTCCTCTGCCCTGTAGACGCAGGGTGAATCTTCGCAACCTGCAGCCTCTTTGCCGGGAGTCCCGGATGGCAGCTGATGGTGTAGACCCACCGGTCTCTGCCAGGATTGGTTTGATAAATGCTAGGTCGCTGGCAAGTAAAACCTTCGTCATTTAGGATTTCTTTTCCTCTCAAGGCTTAGATTTCTTATTCATAACGGAATCATGGACAAGTGGTTTGGGTGAGTCCAGCATTTTTAATGAACTTCTACCGCTGAACTGCTGCTACTTTAATTCTCCAAGGATGTCGGGTCGAGGAGAAGGAATAGTGACTGTTTTTAAAGGTTGTTTTACTTGTAAACAGTTTTCTCTAGCCTAATTTAGTAGCTTTGAGCTTAGCCTCTTTGAACTTGGTAGCTCTCACACTGTGCCGTTTGCGGTGGTCTATCGGCCACCAAAGTACAACAAAAACTTTATAAATTATTTTTCAGATTTTTTTTTGCCGGATATCATCCCAAGGTATGACCGAGTTCTCATTGTTGGTGATTTCAATATTCATGTCTGTTGTCCTACTTCACCTATGGCTTAGTCATTTCTTAATGTTATTCACTCTTTTCATTTTGTGCAGTCTGTGACTGGTGCTATGCATGAGCATGGACACACTCTTGATTTGGTTTTATCTCATGGTCTACCGGTTTTTAATTTAGTGATTAGTGACCCATTATTCTCAGACCATATGCCTGTCAAAATTGAGATAAAGCTGTCCTGTACCAAAGCAAAACATCGCACTGCATCTTGGCTCTGTCGTGTTCTTAACCCTTCTACTGCTGGTCAGTTCTCTCTTGTTTTTAATCAGAAATGTATCATCCCTGAGACTGTGGGAAATAAAATTGAGGAACTCAGCAACTGGCTTTATTCTACTAGTAAGGCAGCTCTAGATTCAGTGGCACCACTAAAAATTAGACTTTCAAAATCCAAGCATGAGCCCTGGTTAAATGATGACACTCGGGCTGCCAGGAGAGACTCTTGCAGAGCTGAACGCAAATGGAAAATGGACAAATTACAGGTGTCACTCCAAATATTGAAGGAATGCTGGCGCCATTATCAAAAGATTGTAAGAGACGCCAAAAGAAAACACCTGTCAAATCTGATTGTATCAAACAGTCACAATCCTTCTGTTTTATTTAAAACTATTGACTCTGTTCTAAATGCTCCACATAGTGCTTTTATGGAGACTGTATGTGAAAGCTTTTTACACTTTTTTTGTTGAGAAAGTCACTTCTATAAGGGCCCAGATCATAGCCTCTGTTTATGACCCTTCAGTTCTTGTGCCTTGTTCTGCTGTTTTCCACAGCTTTGAATGTGTGACAATTGCAATCTTTGCAGGAGGTGGTTAGTCACTTAAGGCCAACTGGTTCTCCCGATGATGCTATTCCACCTAGATTATTCAACGATGTTTTTCTTACTATAGGTTCTTCAGTCCTTGCCCTTGTAAATAGCTGCTTGTCTTCAGGTGTTGTTCCTGAGAATTTGAAACATGCAGTTGTCCAGCCTCTAATTAAGAAACCAATTTTGGATCCTACTGTTCTGGTGAGCTATAGACCTATCTCCAAACTACCTTTCCTTTCAAAAATTCTTGAGAAGGTAGTCTATAATCAGTTAATGTACTATCTCATTGAACAAAATATTTTAGATGTTTTTTAGTACGATTTTAAAACATTTCATAGCACGGAGTCGGGTCTTTTAAATGTCTTTAATTAAATATTTTTAGCAACTGACTCTGGTGACTGTGTTGTCCTGGTGCTGTTAGATTTATCAGCTGCTTTTGACACAGTTGATCACAGAATTTTACTTTCCCGTTTGGAACAATGGGTGGGCATTGGTCATATAGCTTTGGATTGGTTTAAATCTTATTTGGCCAAGCATACTTTTTGTGTATGTCTTGATGGCCATATGTCCTCCTCTGCTCCACTGTCGTGTGGTGTCCCACAGGGGTCGACAGGGGTCGGTTCTAGGCCCTCTCCTTTTCTTGTTGTACCTTCTTCCTCTTGGCTCTATTCTTAGGAAATATGGGATTGCTTTTCATTGCTATGTGGATGACACAAGATTTATGTACCGCTAAAGAACACAGACTCCACCTCTCTTCAGTCCCTGTTTTTATGTCTGGAAGATTTGAAGGCCTGGATGGCACTAAACTTTTTAAAACTTAATGAAGATAAGACAGAGGTAATGTTTTTTGGCAGATTCAGTGAAGATTCCCTGACCGATGTTGGCTCCTTGACCAAGTATGTCAAGCCGGTCATTACAAATTTAGGGGTCAAGATGGATGCTGGTCTTAAGCTTGAAGCTCACATTAGAGCTGTTGTAAAATCCAGCTTTTTTCACTTAAGGCAGCTAGCCAAAGTAAAACCCATTCTTTCTAGACTGCACTTTGAAACTGTAATTAATGCAGAGGTGTGATGGTGTGGGGGGCGCTTTGCTGGTGACACTGTTGGGGATTTATTGAAAATTGAAGGCATACTGAACCAGCATGGCTACCACAACATCTTGCAGCGGCATGCTATTCCATCCGGTTTGCGTTTAGTTGGACCATCATTTATTTTTCAACAGGACAATGACCCCAAACACACCTCCAGGCTGTGTAAGGGCTATTTGACCAAGAAGGAGAGTGATGGGGTGCTGCGCCAGATGACCTGGCCTCCACAGTCACCGGACCTGAACCCAGACCTGACCTGACCGCAGAGTGAAGGCAAAAGGGCCAACAAGTGCTAAGCATCTCTGGGAACTCCTTCAAGACTGTTGGAAAACCATTTCAGGTGACTACCCCTTGAAGCTCATAAACAGAATGCCAAGAGTGTGCTTAGCAGTAATCAAAGCAAAAGGTGGCTAATTTGAAGAACCTAGAATATAAGAAATATTTTCAGTTGTTTCACACTTTTTTGTTCAGTATATAATTCCACGTGTGTTAATTCATAGTTTTGATGCCTTCTGTGTGAAGCTACAATATTCATAGTCATGAAAATAAGGCAACTCTGTGAATGATAAGGTGTGTCCAAATTTTTGGTCTGTACTGTATAAAGTTTAAAAGATGGAAAGAAACAGAAACAGATCAAAGATGTGATAAAGAGATAGAAAGGTTGATAAATAAGGAAGATGGAGAGAGTTAAAGATAAGAGAAATATACAGAAATTATATGTAAAAACAGTAGGTAGAAGATGAAAAAAGAACATTTTACAGTTTTTTTTTTCTGATGAATGTTCTGTCGAATATGTGAGCTTAAACAGGCTGCAGAGGGACCAGGGAAAACACTGGAGGGGGTACCCATGGCAAAGCAAAATGGCACAGGCGGTACACAAGTCAAAAAAAAAAAGGTTGGGAACCGCAGGTCTACAGTGTGGCACTTAGATCTAAAAGCATCAGAAAAGCAGAAGTTCCTGAATCAGGAGTTATAATAAAAACCCTTAAGCGTTAAGGCACTTTCTCTGGCATCTCATTAAAAGGATTTTAAGAAACTAAAGGTCAGCAGTTTTAAGACTGTAATTTTTCAATCCACACATGTTGATTTATGACAGACATGTGACTGAAGGAAGGCTTTTATTAGCCCCTTACACACTTTGTGTGTTTGTTTTTACCCTGGAGATAAATCGATGAATGCATTGTTCATTGTTGTCAAAACTGGATGAGTTTAATCCTCATGTAGTTTCTGCAAACTGTCTCACAATCCAATTGGCATTCATTGCCTGGTCCAAAGATACTTCATCACGCTTCACAGTTGAGCCCACAATCTTCAGACTGGAAACTTTGATAGTCCGTAATGAGAACATTATTATTCACTCAATCTGAGTGTAATTTGAGTAATTGTCAGCTTCCCTTGCTTGCACATAAACGCTCATGCATGATTGAGAGCATCACATGTAACAGCATAGCACTGCAATGACAGAGACTACCCAACAGGTTTTACATCTTATGCAACTAGTTTAAATGTTTGGAGAAGAACATTGGGGTATTTTCAGAAGTTCTGATTGCCATTTCAATTGTGGATCAGTCTTCAGCAGTGCTGGTCAACCTGCTAAAATATTGCTCCGCTGACCTGTTTCTGTTTGCTTTAATTATTGGTCAGCTTCAGACTCAGTTGATCCATTTTATGTCTGTATGCCGTTCCAGTCTGATTCTTTTACGTCTGCTTCAATCTGAATTGGCTGTATCTTTCTGTCTGGTGTCTTTGGCTCCTTTAAGTTTAGGGCTGTCACAGTCTGAGTTGGCAGATTGGTTATCTGGAGGCTCTGGTAATCGGCTCTGACCACTTTGGTTCTGTTGGTCTATTCTAGTAATCCCAATAATCTTTTAGTAGGAAGAATTGCCTCATTTTATACCTGGTTTAATCTACATTTCTTGGTCTTTTGCTATGGTGATGATGTACAGGTATCAAAACCAACACTTTGCATTAGTGCAGACATTTTCCACAGGTTGCACTGGTGCACCTTACTTTCTTTTTTTATCTCAGTGCAGCAATAGAAACCATAAATCCAGGCCAATTTTTTATAATTTCCATACAGACAGCAATGCGAATGAGATTGACTTCACAATTTAAATGTATTCTTGAGAGGTCTGTTTGCTTATTTCTTTTGGAGTTTAGAAAAGGGATTTACATAAAGAACAGAGACAGAAACATGGTGCATGTACACAAACTTTTCCACACAAAAGTTTAGATATATCAATAATGAACATCCTGTAAAAATGTCAAACACACATTTATAAACTTGGCGCCTTTGGCAACACCCAGAGGGCATGCTGGGAAAGCATTTATGGTGTGAAAACAAATATTGAACACACCAGAGAAATGCAATAAACAATTAATACATCTACATGTTGGCAGTTACATGAGAGCATAAAATCATGTAAACAGTGGTGCAGGAAAAACCTTGAACAGCAATGGTGTTAATATTAGCATTATCCTTCCATCCATTTTCTACTGTATAGCCACTCACACAGGGCTGCTGGGGGCTGGAGTCTATCTCCAGGAGTCAATGGGTGAGAAGCTGGCAGACTCTGGCCAAGTTGCTGGCCATCACATTGCAAAACACAAACGCACACATGCACGCAAATACCAATTAGTCTGCATGTCTGCACTTATGCCTGTCAGACTGTATATCTCTAGAGATCTGCAGCCTGAAGTGAACAAAAACTCTGCCATATGTGTTTAAAATATTGTGCTGTGCCACATGTTAAGTAAACATCTGTTAAGAAATTACCTTTGTCATTCCATGTTCATTTCACCCACTCTCAGGATAGGTTGATTTGTTCTTAAACTAGCCCCTGTCTTTCACCCAGCCTCAGTTAACTGGACAAACGGATTCAACTGTTCCCTATTTTATCCTTCAACTTTTTTCTCATCTCAATTAAACATGCAGAATCTAACACACAAGAAGAAAAAAACACAAAAGTGACATGTAGCAGCAGATAGGTGTGAATTAAAGCGATACGGACACAAAGAAATGACAGATACAGGATGGTGAAACGCAAAACTAGGACAGCCGGTAGATTAAGCTCAGCAGATGCGCAGTTATTGGCTCTGACCGTTTCTTGTGCATTAACATGTGGATGATGCAGTGGATCCTGCAGGACATGCATATTGGAAATGCAGATAATCTTCCAAACTACTGTGTAAATCAGCTTTTATTTCCTGAAGGAGTTTGAATTCAGGAGATGTCTCTGTACATCTGTTCCATTCATTTGTTTTTCTCAAGGACTTTACACAAAAATATAGCAAATTTCAGCAGGCTAAGTTGTTTCTATACCCTCATCACACTGAAAACAGTACACTTGAAATTTAAACATGATATTACATTTTGACAAGAGCTTTGCTAATGTCTCACGTCCTGCCGAAAACTGTGAACCTTGCTTTTTTATTTTATATCCCACCCTGAGCATTCAGTGGGAGAGGGGTCAACACTGCGATTATTTCCATACTACTACCCTTTATATCTGCTTCATGGTTAACAGGATAAATTGTTGTCTCCCAGGCTGGAGTTTTAAATCCCACCTAAAATGTGTCAATAGTCCCTTTTCCACCAGAAGTAATTTGTGTGATTTTTGTTTACACTGTTTTGATAGGCAGCAGATGACTTATTTAAATCAGCCTAATGACATATGGAGACAGCAAAGATAAGTGCACTACGCCTCCAGTCCAGCAGATGGCAGTAGTAAGCAACCAAAGGCCGCCCAGGAATGCACTACTAAGAAGCCCATATCTTTTTTTTCAGACTTTACTAATAACAACAGAATATGACCCACATCAAGTCGACAAAAAGAACACAGAAAGAAATGCAAAGACAAGCCCCCCGCCCCAAAAAAGATAAAATTTGAGTATATCATAAACACAAGATGCCAGGGGTTTCAAAACATTAAATCACTCAAAATTCAAGAATATCAAAATGTTTAAAAAGATTACATATTTTAAAGGCTTGATTTTCTTGCTGTCTATTGTTGATAAAATGTAATGCTTTACTGTATATACTAAAGTAATTCAGTGAAATTTGGCTTACGTTTGGAGAACTTGTATTTATGAATGTAGAATTTGGACAGTACAACTAGCAGGTTAACAACATAAATGTGAAAACTGAGTTTACTGTCAATATCTGTATAACCAAACAGGACATTCTTACAGCATAAGGAAAAATAGGGGTAAACGTGATCAGAAATAAAATGTGAAAGTTTGCTCCAAAGATGTTTGGTAAACAACCAATACCAGAATAAATTAACCATGTTTACCTATTGGCTTCACAAAAATATCTGCCTCTTAAGAAAGTTGTTAGATGAATAGAACCTACGAGGCAGTTTTCAGGTCATCAAGTTAACACTTCTTCTATTCTTAAATTGTATTTAATTTTTCATGATACTTTTTTAACTTAAAAAAGTAAGAGAAAGTTTGCTGTCGTTTCTTTAACGACTATTTTCTAGTTCTTACAAATGCCCTTCTGCCCTACTCCTGTATACATTATCCAGCCTTTCTAGTGATTAATTTAGCCATATTTTATCCTCTTCTGTTTGAGACTCTGGAAAAAGCTGTAAGAGAAGCCTGTATCTAGCCATTTGTTTACAGAACAAGATGGAGAACGTGTTGTGAATTGGCACTATATAAATAAACTAAATTGAATTCAACGCACAACTGGCTTTACTTCTTTGTTCCCTTTAAAAGACTATTAGCTAATAAATAATTTTCTGTCTCAACTGATAAAAATAGTAGATGATGAGTACATCATACAGTTGATGTTATAGTTATACAATTGATCAATTCCTTCTATTATTCATTAAATGTGCACTGGATACATTAGCAGGAAACGTTTAAACAATTATTTTACATTTAAGTTTTACCAGCCTGCATCAGGCCAGAATTGTTGCTTTACAACTGCACAATTCATTTATAATAACTACTAAACATTAACACATGTATATTACTTTTGGTTTTGTCATCATGTAAACTAATTTCAGATATCTACAGCACAAACAGAAACAAAATGTTTTTGGTAAAAATTTTGTTTATAAGAATTACAAAAACACGAAACACAGATAATCATTCAGCAAGTGCAATTTTGGACCGAGTTATGGATGGCGTACGACATCTGAATTACACCAAAAAAAAGACTGTAAAACTCTGAATCCCAGAAATAAAGTCTTTTAGGACAGCCCTAGAAACGAGGCTTCACCGCTGGACTCTCCATAATGTCATAGAGCCACAAACAAAACACAGGTCCCAGCAACTGATCTCTCTCCACCCAAGCAGCTATTCTACAGATGCAGATGGGAGAAGAGATGCATGAAAGTCCAACTTGCTGGCAAACAGACATCATCACGTCTGTCTGTTTATTCGCCATTCATTCACCATCTTGTGAGAGTCTATAATTGTTCCTCTCTGTCGTTTAAATTGTCCAGTACTCCATGTGATGGCTAGTTAACAACATTATCATTATTAACAACGTTGTTAAAAGATTATTGATTTCTAATTGAGCAAATAATACTTCCTTAAATTTTCTATTACGAAAATAATGCTGGCTGTTTAAAACATCAAGAATCAATTGTCTAATTGGTAACTGATTTCTAATATGGCAAAATATTCTTTAAGATAAAATTTTATTTAAAAAAAATGTTTATTTACCATTCTGATTTGCATTGTTTGAACACACGCCAATATTTGTTCTTGATTAGTGTTAAAACTAACTTGAACTCCCTTCCAAATTCCTCAAAATAAACCTTGCTTCAGAAACATAAATATCCACACTGTGATGTGATATTTCATCCTTTTTTTATTGGTTCCCCTTTTTCCTTTATAGATACTGTATATGGTTCATTGGCTTTCCTTATTCCTTAATTTTGCTTGGTAGTTTTAGTTTTTATTCCTGACAATTGAGTCGTACCACGACTTGGTAATTTCGCTCAAAACCATGAGCCTGATGGATCTTATATCCTGGAAGCAAGACTGGTAGTTAGCAAAAGAATTACAAGATAATTAAATGTAATCATTCAAACTGTATTGGATCAGAAAAAGTATATTAACAGTTGTATGCATACAGTGACCTTTTTTGCTCCACTAAAAGCAGTCAGCTCCTTCGAAGCCAAAAAGGATAAAGAGTAGAGTCCACACAATTCCCTTATACTAGCATACACTAGGGGGTTGGGCAAGAACTGATAAGGGAAAGCCCCAAAACCAAGCACACCCAGTGCTTCTTGATATAGCCCAGGCTTACATTCCTTGGCAAAAAAATAACTCCTTATATGGTCACAACATTGGATCCAATTGGAACAAACACCTAGTTTAGGAGCAGATGGAGCCATATTTCATCTCCTTCCAGGACATCTTTAAGGGGGGTGATAACTTCTGATTTATGTGTTTTGCACACAGTAGAACCCCTTGCAAAACCCAAGAGGTCCCCAGAGCTTACATAGAGGGTTGCAATTTGACTCCTCTTCCCCTTTAACCTGAAAAGATTTACCTATTCCACTAACTGTTAAAAACAATAAACACATGGACGCTAATAAAAATATTCCCACAACACTTATTTGTTTATAGCCAAACAATCCATACCATTGAACAACAGGGAATTAATAGCTTGACTTTCTAATCAGGAGTAAATATTTTTATATTGTAAAAGAAGATATAGAGACACTGGAGTACACAATGGCAGAATATGAGGGTGAAGAGGATCACTGGGAGCTTTTAACAAAATGCATCCAAACCTGGAACTGTGTTCTCTCCTCCTGCAGAGCTGTCTGCATGAAACCATGAAAAATAGAAAATAATAGAGTTCACGCTCTAAATTAGGTTTATATGAAAAGGCAATCTTATGCAAATCTGTATGTTTCATGTACAAGGAAAGTGCTCTATTTAATAATTTTGGAATACTCTATTAAAGTATTTACTTAGTCTTACTATAATTTTACATGGCAAAATATTGCTAGGAAGACATAAAAAAATTAAAGCAGCAAGCAGCATTGGGTGACCCTTGCAGCTTCGCGCTGCTCAGCCTGTGTCACACTCGTGGGAGTCTCACATCGCCACCTCCATGCCACTGGTGAGACCGCCGCACAGTTCCACACATCACCACTGGGCGGTACTGTGAGCATGCCTTCCCAATATCTTTGGTCATTCGAAGTCCTACTCTGATGAGAAGCCTTCAAAATTTGGTCAAACTCCGATCTTCCAGATGGAAGCTGTGGTCACTTTAGTTTAGTGGTGAAGGAGTCACAAAACTTTCTGTAGTGTTTTGAAATTGTAATTTGAACTTATTGTATTATTATAGAAAATTTGAAACGTATACAAACTGTCACAGAGCCATTCAACACAGAAATCTGTGAGTATGTTCTCAGTGGGCATGGCTGAAGTGATGTCATTAATTAACCATACCAACATGTTGAACAGTCATGCACGATGAAGCACACAAAATTTGGTGTGGATCCGATGATGCATCCGGGAGATGTAGCCATTTGAAATATTCTAGGGGGTGCAATTGAGTCACATTACAAGGTAATCAAATTGAGATGTTTGGTGGTTGACAAAGATCATTCATATCCAGTTTGGAGTAAATCGGATCATTCACGTGTGATTTAGAACTGACCGTATGCAGACAATAAGATATCAAAATTTGCCGCCGATCTGCCATGCCGACACAGTCCAACAAACAGTCACTGTTCAGAGCAGAAATCAACATACCCTTGTTCTGTGTCATCAGTGCTTGAAGCTTGTATGTGTGAGAGTTTAAAAGGAGGACATCTAACAGTAAAAAAATTACTTCCACTTCTTAGGGGGTGTGGCTTTGATAATATCAGCATTTGACCAGGGTAGAAAATTATAGAGTAACATGCGGATATTAGGCTGTGGTTAGAGGGAAAAATCTACTTCAACTGCCCACTGAGCCTGTAGCCAGAGAAAAACTCTGCTGCTCCTAAAACTCCAGAGCACATTTTAAAATGTAGGCGCATTCTTAATTAACTGATTGCACAGATGAAGTTTTGAGGTCTACGTTCTCGCTTAAAAGCATTTTAAAACTACTTTTTGTGACAAATGATATAAAAAAGATACATTTGTATACTCACCTCCTCCATTTACCGCTGTTGGTGGCACAGTGCATTTTGGAAAATCTTGCTGCACCGAACTCCAACCCTTTAATAATCCCCGGGTAACCCGAAGATACCTAAACCCAGAGGAACCAAAGCTGTGTATAACTTTAAAGAGAAAAGAAACCTTTTTTAAATAAAGAAAGATCGCAAAAGTGTGGCATGATTCTGTGTTTGGCTTTATTTGTAGAACCACATTTCAGCAGTTACAGCTAAGTCTTTTGAAGTATGCATCTACATTGCTGTATTTTAGGAGGTAAGACTATGCACAATTGTCAATTTTCTTGCAGTTTCTAATGAGCTTTCTTTGAGAATTGCCTCATATTTACAAGGGATAAAAAAAGTATTGAACAAGTATTGACTTTTTCTCATTGTAAATATCCCTAATCTGTCGTATTTAGACTTATAAAATAGTTTCTCATTACTAAAGTATGGCACAGAGTGGTAAAAGCATAGAGACCTTTTCAAAAAATGTCTTACTGTTGCTAAACATGGAAATGTTAACAGCTGTATTTCTGAACTTCTGAATGTTACAGTGAGCATTGTTAGAGCTATAATCCAAAGTTTTAAGATAATTGTTTCACTATTAATCAGCCACAGCCAGGTACCTCTTGTAAGATTTCTGATGGAGGATATAAAAATTAATTTAAAGAGTAGTACAAAAGCCAATTTACTTTTTTGTTTGTGGATTTGGTCAGCTTCAAACTGCCAATGTGAGAGTGCCCCAGGAAGAAGACCCTGTTGACACAGTGTTGGGGCCACCCATGGGATGAAACAAGAACTGAACTACATAAACAAGAGAATGATAAAAACGCTTAATCCCAGATTGCAAAGCAAAATCGCATTTTCCTGCACAGCTCCCAGGAAGGAGTCACAGCTGGGATCCCTGTGATGTATTTGTCTACAAAACTCTGCTTCCAGCAGCATTTTGCTCTTTTACCCATAGCCATCCACTGGCCACATCTGGGAGACACACGCATGAATGTCTTCAACTCACTGGCCAAGTAGAAGACTGTATCTTTGATCCAAAATAAAATACTGTCTGCTGTTTCTGTGTCCGGCAAACGTAGCATTAACCGAATATTTTCTGTTTTTGACAGTTTTTGTTTAAAATACGAATGAAAATACGACTGAAAATATTACTAGTTGCTTTAACCACTTTTTCTAAGTTTCTGCATAGGAACTGCAGCCTAACACGCCTTCACGCAGCGCCTTTCTGAGCGGACGCTCTCTAGTTGCTACTGAGAGCACTTGCTACGCAATTCACTGCCCCTTGGACTTCCTGTCCTCCTGTTAATTAAAACGGTTCATATAAGAGGTTGTGTCCGGACACAGAAAACTGGTTAGGATAAAACAATTTAAATATAGTTATTTCATTGAATTTTGATATATTTCGATGCTTAAACTGAATCGGGATGGATCAGGCCTAGGGCAAGCCAGAGCTGCGGCTATTGGTGATACAAACCTTTTGTCGATGAGTGGTTTAAACAATGATGGTCCGTTAACCTGAGTCTGCTCTGTTTTATGTGTTTTCCAATCTCCTTCCCGCTAACCTGCAAAAAAAATGTCTGCATTGTCCCTACAAACGTGTTAAATTGTTTTAGTTATCCCTAATCCTAAAAGCTAAACGGTAGCCACCATTAGTTGTGTAAAACATGGTTTATTCTGAATGCGCCGTGATGGATCATACCGCACCACCCATTGTATTATACCATTTGTATGTATATGTATATATATATATATATATATATATATATATATATATATATATATATATATATATAATATATAATATATATATACATACACACAATTTGTACTGTATATTCATTTAATTTTTCTGTACTATCTGTATTGATATTTGATCGTACATGTGGAACTTTAAGGGTTGCCAAATAAGCATGGCATTGCCACACCTCCTCCTGTCCAATGGCCAAATTATGAATCTATATCTCCTTTAATCCCCTTTAGTAGTCCATCACTCCGTGTGATGGCTGGTTAAAGAGTAGTAAGAATCACTTGTCCAAAAGTTTACTGATTTCTAATTCAGCAAATCACTGTTTGAAACATCGTTTATTAAACTAATATTTTATTTACCCTTCTGGTTTGCATTGGGAACCGGTTGTTTAAACCCATACAAATTGTTGGTCTTAATTAGTTTAAAAGCTAACTTGGCCAAGTGTGCACCGACTTGATAGTTTTTACCTAATTTACCAAGTTTTGTTAATACTTGCCTTTGACACATATTTATAGTTATTCATAGCCAAACCAAAACTCTTGTTGCACAACATACGGACTTAGTTGAACAAAGGAGGATTTTATTTCAACCAGCCCCATATCAAAAATGACAGATCGGGAGGAATCTTAAGCGGAATATAAAAGAATTTTCCAAACATTATGAACACAGCCTTATTTTATAGGCATCCAGACAGTACACACACAGTTTCCCAAATCTGACTTTGTTACCTCTAAGCATATAGCTCCAACTATAACCACAGTCAGGCATTCATACCTTGTTCTTTGGTCCCTCTCAGGGGCGATGGTGGCGGCAATGGTAGGGGTTCATTCTGGGTAACTGATGGGTTTCCGGTTTGATTCCCCGCTCTCTTTCTCAGTCGTTGTGTCCTTCCTGCTGATAGTAAGAGGGCTTGGTGGCCGCTGTGTATGGCAGCCTCACTTCTGTCAGTGCAACTGTGGCTACACTGTAGCATAACACTGTCCGTGTGTGACTGTGTCTGAATGGGATAACTGATTGGAGTGTAAAGCGCTTTGGGGTCACTGGAGACTTGATAAAGCACTATACAAGTGCAGGTCATTTACCATATCACTTTAACTTAGAAATCTGCCCAACCTGAGGCTAACCGGACACTACAGAACATTCACAGAGAGCTTCAAAAAGATCTGGAATAGCACGTTATGAAAACAACAAGTAATGTGCTCAACCACAATGGCCTCTAAGCAAACTGACAGCACAAGACTTCACAACTGAGGAAAAAAGTGTGTTTAAAGCTGTTTAAAGCTTGCTCTAGAAGATTTGGACAAGCCAGTGAAATACTGGAAGAGTATAGTCTGGTCAGATTAGGCCAAACTTAAACTGTCTGGACGTCACTACAAAGGCTTCTGCACATCACCCTGAAAACACCATGCTAATAGTGAAGCTGTCTTACAGCTTATGGGTCTGGCAGACCTCTATCATTGAAGAAAAGATAAATGGAGAAATGTAATTTAAAGATGAAACAAGTGTGGGATTCCAAGCAGGACATTTGTACCGAACCCATAGCTGCGGAATCTCTTGATTCACAGGTGTCAAACTCCAGGCCTCGAAGGCAGGTGTCCTGCTACTGTTAGATGTGCCTCTTCTTCACCACATCTGAGTCAAATAATTAGGTCATTAGTAGGACTCTGGAGAACTACACTGCAGGCTGAGGAGGTAATTCAGCCATTTGGTTCAGGTGTGTTGAACACTTTAGGCCGCAGTTCGATGATTAACTTTGTTGTCATGTCATCTGATCTGCGGCCACATCTCTTGGACACTCGGGTGAAGAGGGGAGTGGAGCTTTCCACTGACCACTTCCTGGTGGTGAGCTGGCTCCAATGGTGGGGGAAGATGCTGGTCA
Organism: Crenichthys baileyi; assembly: GCA_036173005.1. NCBI lineage: Eukaryota > Metazoa > Chordata > Actinopteri > Cyprinodontiformes > Goodeidae > Crenichthys > Crenichthys baileyi. Next base: position 122,502 of record JAHHUM010000696.1, on the reverse strand, counting down.
GACCTGGCAGACTCAAACAAATCTTGAGGGTCTGCTGGGAACCCCTGGCAGAGTCTCCCGTGAGTCGGACCTTCAACTCCCACCTCCGGGAGAGCTTCGAACACGTTCTGGGGGAAGTGGGGTACATTGAGTCCGAGGTGGCCATGTTCCACACCTCCATTGCCAAGACAGCTTACTGGAGCTGTGGTTGCAAGGTTTTTGGTCGTGGCGGCACTCCTCGAACCCGCTGGTGGACACCGGTGGTGAGGGATGCTGTCAGGCTGAAGAAGGAGTCCTATCGGATCTTTTGGCCTGTGGGACTCCGTAAGCAGCTGATGGGTACTGGCAGTCCAAGCAGCATGCGGCTCAGGTGGTTGCTGAGGCAAAAACTGAGGCGTGGTCCGAGTCCGGAGAGGCAATGGAAAACGACTTCTGTATGGCTTCGAGGTGATTCTGGTCAACCAGGAATTGGAGCCTAGGGACCTTGGGGCGGGCTCTCCAGTCTCTGGTGCTGAGGTCACCGAGGTGATTTAAAAGCTCCTCGGTGGTAAGGCCCCAGGGTGGATGAGATCTGCCCGGAGTTTCTTAAGGCTCTGGATGTTGTAGGGTTGTGTTGGTTAACGCGACTCTGCAGGGGGCAGTTCCACTGGATTCGCAGAGCGGGGTGGTGGTCCCCCTATTCAAAAAGGAGAACCGTAGAGTATGTTCCAACTTTAGGGGAGTCACACTCTTAAGCCTCCCTGGTAAGGTCTATTCGGGGGTTCTGGAGAGGAGGGTCCGTCGGATAGTCGAACCTCCGAGTAAGGAAGAGCAGTGTGGTTTTCGTCCTGGCCGTGGAACACTGGACCAGCTCTACACCCTTCTAAAAGTATAAATACTTTTAGAGGGCATATAGACTTACAAGGTAAGGATGACCAAACCAAAAAGTGTTTAGTGTTTTTTCTCAAGGCTCATGTAGTAGCTTTTCTGTAAATCTGGAAGGCTAGGGCAGTTTATCAGTGTACAATAAATGTCAGTGGTCACTATTTAACAAATATCCAACCCTAAATATATACCCTAAATTACTTTTAAACTTGATGCCCTTTTCTGTATGTCTTCCAATGATTCAATTTTTAAATAAATTCCACCTTATGTCTCTTACACATAAAGCCCAGAGTGGGAAACAAATGAATGCAGAGGTTTAATGTTCTATATCCAATATATAGTGTCCCATCAGTTATAGTTTTACTGCAGCTTATATATGGAGATCCTTTCTGTCATAATTCTGCTGACGGACATGACCCACGTGCAGAAAACACACTCTGGAGAACAGCTGGGACATTAAAGGTTTATTTACAGGGAAACGGGTGAAGGAGGGAACATGGGACATCAACTGTAAGAGGGAAAAGGAACAGGTGAGTAGGCAAACTAGGAGTACGGAAATTTCTAATATGAATCTGAGAACCGCCAGGAGGAGAGGGATGTCAGGCTGGGAGGTGCTGTGAAGGAGATTCGGACGGTAAATCTTGGCCTAAGCTGGAAACACTCTGAAGGTGCAACTGCCCAATGGCTAAGCAGTGGGTGAGGGTGATTTAATGTCACCTAATAGATTAACACCAGCTGTTTGTTTGGTAGTCAGGCACTAACTAAACTCCAGCATTATTCTGAGGCAATTTTTTTTGTTTATGTTAAAATGAATTGTTTGCTCAAATACCACATAGTAGGATCTGTTTATATTCTGTGTCCTCCATCATCCATAGATAAGCTTGTGACTGTTATGATCCTTGGGTGTTTTGGGTTTTTATCTGTGTTTGTGTTTTAATCATACCTGATCCACCAACTTTTGCTTAGCAACACAGCTGCCAGCATGCTGTGGGTCAGGGCACGCAAAGCACATCTCCATGGCTTCCAGCACGCATTCTCCAACGCCATTCCAAAAGTAGAAAATAGAAATAGAAATAGCTTGCGTTGAATGAGCTGCTCTTGACACACAAAGATTTTGCAGCTGTAATAACTGCAGAAATATGCAGAACATAAATGCATAACGCAGGACCTCTGTGATAGTTCTGGTCAATTCTGTCCAATGGGAGCAACCATCATCACACGCATGGCTTAGTTTAGAAGTTATAGTTCACTTGCAAAAAGTACGATGTAAAAGCGAACTGCACCAAACAGAAAAAATTAAGTCCCCTTTTGGTCCACATCACATGTGCGGACCAAAGAACTTTCCTGGTGTTCTTTGGGCACTTATTTCTTTATTTCTCTTAGTGTTAGTCTTTTTGCCATTGGGTAGATGTTTCTTTATGTCTTAAGTTCAGCTTCCTTGTCATTCTCTACTCTTGCCTCAGTATATAAGATCATTGGTTGGTTTTCATTGTTCTTTGCTGGTCAGCGCCCATTACTGTCCGTGCTCCATGTCCTCTTCTCCTTGTCCAAGAGCTGCAAGTTTTCTGTTTCTTTTATCGAATTTCCACCATGCCCATACCAAATTCCTATCTGGTCCTGCTCTCAACATATAAAACATGACAGTGACAGCTAAGCATGTCTAATAATGTTACACTGTCTTAAGATTATTATAAATTTCTTCATCTAGTATTAGTTATTACCTTGCTATCCTCTCATAAGTTCAAAACTTTCGAATCAAAGTTAATAAATTAAGGAATACTGTGATATTTGCTCTGTATCTACATTAATGTTATGATGTGGGATTGTTTGGTTTTTGGTTTCTGGGTCTTTCTTATATTTCTCTCTCAGTTTTTGAATCATGCTTCTGTTTATTATTTTTCTGGTCATGTTTTAGTTTTGTTCATGTTTTGTCAAGTTTGGTTTTGGTCATGCTTTTACGTGCAACAAACAGCAAGACACATTTCAAAGGCAGTGTTGTGAAAAACAAATATTACCTCTGAACTTGTGTTTTGGTTATGTTCTGACTGTAATGAGGAATCTGCTTTAAAGGATCTTACAGGTTGGTATGAACCCCTTGGAGGCCTTTGATGGCTGAAAATGTTTGAGTCCTTCTTCCCACAGCAGGTTCTCTTCAGGTTCAAAGAGCATTACAGTTTGCCTTTATGGTCTGTTTTGACAGGACAAGTAATGCATTTGAATTGTCCCCCTAGAATTACAACGGATGTGGGCCCTGTTATGACATTCTCATTTGTAGCTCCCTACATGAGGTTTAGCAATGCTTCTGCTTTTCCTGATCCCAGCCGTGAGTTTCTGAGCAATGGTTACACTGGGCTGGACCTGGTTCTGTCTTCAGCATAATTTCCTCACTGACACTAAACCTTATTATGGGCCGCTGTTCTTCCCTCCAAATAGCTCTTCAGTTTGAAATTGGGATTTACAGTACGTATCATCGCCTGTATAAATTCCACTTGTAGCTCTTAAATAGACCACTTTAAATCTGGTGTTCAAGGCCGCTAAAGCTCATTGTGTCTTTTGATGTTGACTCACCAACATGTCACTAAAGTCCTTTCTGAACCCACCTGAAGGCCACTAGCTCTCGCTCACAAAACCTTGCAATGTGCTTAAGGAGTGCATTGCCAGTTTTTTGTTTAAGGTCTTTAGTATCTTTTCTGGCAGTTTTACAGTACTCAAACTCTGTGGAGTTATTTCACAGTCAGTCTGAGCATTTCCAGCCAGTCTGTCTATTTCCAACAAAACTCTGTGCTTCGAAATCTTGCACCTAAAGTTGTACAACAGTCAATGCTTAGAAAAACATCAAAACAGGATGGTGTCATACTAGTCAGATAACCGTTACCTGTCGCTAACGTTAGCTCACTTAGTTGGCTTGCTGCTCTCATACGTCCAATGTTAACATTTTGATTGCATTGAAAAACACGTCTGCGTTATAGTAATATCTATCGTGAACTCAGTGGACCGTAGAGAGACAATCCTTCTTTTTGTCTGCTTCGCAGGTTTTGACTAAAAACCCAAACGTACTTCTTCTACTACTTGACAAACAGTCATCTACCACTAACTCTGTCCCCTGCTGGCAAGTGTAATTAAACATACTCGAACAACAGAGCCAAAACTGTCTGTATATTACTGAATGACATGTAATATAAATGTAACTATAAATGTAGAAAAAAACTGTATTACAAAAAATCCCCAATATTTTCTTCAGGTGTTGCATTGGTGAATTAGTGAACTCACTCAGATGATTTGGTTGAATCAGTTTCCTGGCTCATCAGAAACACTACCGACTCAGATTTCTTGGCCCACTTACTTTCCTTATGCTGACTCTATGTCGAAAGCAACAATACGTCTCTCAGTCAAAGGGTGGCACCATACTAACAATAGGCAAAGAAAACAACAGGTCAGATTAGGAGCCAAAGAAGAAGGGAAATAATTGTTTTTCAAACAAATTGTGGGAACATCTGCTATTTTTCCCATCTGGATAATTTAAAACAAAGATTTTATTGATTTGCTGGTAAGAAGTCACTTTATTGTTTTTAGTTCATTTACACTGCTCCTCTTTTGAGCTGACAATTTTATGTAATAACGACTATACACATTACAGAAGTCAGGCACTTTGCTGTAAAACTAAATAATCATGTTGCTCTAACTCAACCTGCCTTTTGTTTTTTCTTTTCTTTGTTTAAAAAATGCCTGGATATACACATACATATATATACTTTTTCTTTTATCCTTTATCTTATTTCTTGTAAAGTTTACATATTTATACTTAAGGTCTGTATGCTGTGAGCGCTTGACACCGAAGTAAAATACTTTGTTTGTGCACACAATCTTGGCCAATAAAGCTGATTCTGATTCTATACTATGAGACACTAAAAGGAAATGTATGAAACTGAAGGGAAAGGAGAAAAAATTAATTTATGCATCTGGCCAAGAGTGTAGAACTCAGGACACAATATTTCAAGATAATGTGTGGCAAGGCTTCCACAAAATGTCATTGAACCTATGAGACTTTCCTGTCAGAGTTAATTGCGGTTGTAGATTTGTGCTCAAATATTTATAACTTTAACAATTCTAGCTTGGGTAGGAAGACCTGAATGATTGTAACAGAAATTTCATATTTTCTCAATATCTTTAGTAATGAATATTTTAGCAGTCAGGCAGTGTTGCTGTGACTCTTCTTCAGTGGACACCGAGGCTGTTTTGGCAGACAGGATTATGTTTTATTGATAATGTTGTATTTCTTCCAGGCTCAGTGCTGTGCACCAATAGGTTTAGTTTGGCTTGAATAATAAATAAATGTCATAAGCAATTATTAACAATTAATCATTTTAATTAAAATTACCGAGTTGGAGCACCAACAGATTACCAGAAATTAATAGCTAAGCAGATCAGTTATTCTGTCAGTTATTGTTATACCTGCCTGGTGAAGTGTGGTATCATGGAACATTAGATTAATTAGTGAATTTGTGCTCTGACGTTCTCAAACAGCAAGCACATTTACAGAATAAATGTAACCCTTTCACTGCCTGGCCCGTAAGCTTATGGGAACAACTATTCAATACAAGTTCACCTTAAACTCCACTTAACTTATGGTGAAAGAGGCATTCCGATGTATATAAACGGTGTCCAAAGGAATAGTTGATTCTCAAGAGGTTTTCCCAAACAATAGCAATAATACTAGCAAATAAATTAAATAAATTACCTGTGGTTTTTGTCATTGTGCAGTGGGATAAAGAATTAAGGAACAAAGAATAGAATTCCTTTCTTTTGTATTGAACAAATGCAACTCAAAACACAAGAAAGAAAAAATTGCCCCTTTAAAATAAATTAATTTTACCTATTTTTTTTTAGACTTCTTAGAGTGCACTCTTAGTTTTTCTTTAAAGGCAAGCTTGCCATTAAGTTAGGTGGCGCGTGTTGGAGCTCATATCTTTCTTGGAAAAAACAATACTCCTACCAGTCTGAAGTATGTCCTTGTCCTCCCGAATGGTTGAAATGAATTAAACAAAGTCCTCACTCCCCGGACTCTCTCCCTATGATGCAGGTGAGTGGCGGGTTTCGTGCGCTAGGCTAGCGCTTCCCTCTTTCGGCTCTTAACAAGGCAATCCACCCAGACCGCGGCAGCACTAGCTTTAGACTAGGTTAGCTCCACCGACTCGGTCTTTGAAAACTCACTCAAATTCTCTACTCCGTCATAAAGATCGAGCCAGAACTCCTCCGCAATCCCATGAATCAGGCAACATAGGCCCAAGCTGGATAAAACTTGGCAGCAAGCACTTTAAGGAAAGTTTTCCTTGCCCCTGCAATGATCGGACACACTCATCTCCTCTCATCACCATTCTCTCTCCTTTTTTGGCTCTTGCACCCCTTGCTGTCTCCCAAATGAACTACTCATCCCGAGTACACTCAAAATCATCTTCTTCTTTTTGGGATTTTTGGCGGGTGGCAACAAATGTTTAGATGCATTATCGCCATCTGCTGTGCTGGAGTGTGGGCCAGAGTATCTAACTGACCTATTTTATGTTCTTGCAAATAATCCCGTTTGTCTTAAAAATCTTATAAATACTCTTTTTATCATTTCATTTTTAGCTAATTGTGTTCACTCTTAATGCTTCCATACCATACATCCTCAATTCTTACTTAAATTTTTTCTCTACTCACCCTATTCTTTCACACTGAATTACAACATCCCCTACTGTTTCCAAATTTATCACATCTGTCTGTTGAATGTTTACCCAAGATATGTAAGGTTTTACTTAACCGTGTATGTTCTAATCGTAATCTTGGTATGACTGCCTGTTCTTTTCGATATTCTCAAATTACTTCCATTTTGCCTACCAATTTTTTTTATTTGAAATAGATGTCGCCCTTTGGTTCCCTCCTCCCAAAGCCGCTGCCATTCTGATTTTACTTTGTTATTAATAACAGATTTTATTTCAGATTTGCTAAATGCAGTTACCATAATTTTATCTTGATTTAAAGACTATTTGTCTAGATGATCTGCAACTTCATTACCTTCTATTTCTTTATGAGCAGGAACCCACATGAACTTAACTATTAAATGAAATTGTGCAAGTCTAAATAAAGGTTCATAAATTTCATATACTAAATCTATACAGCTTTTGGATGAGAAACGTTTCTAAACCCACTTTGATATGCTGACAATAATTCTCTACTTTCTACATAATATGTAATCCTTTTAGTTATCATTCTCTCCATAATCTTACCTATACATGATGTTAATGCAATGGGTGTCAGGGTTTGTGAAGCGGTGGACCCCGGAATGCAGACGAGCAGGCTGCATGACGGTAAGTGAAAAGATTTAATAAACAAAACTTACTACAGAAGACGGCAAAAACAGACATGGGCAGGCTGGCAAGACAGGCTTGGCTTGATCAAAAGGACAAGACATGAACAGAGATGGTGATCCAAAATGTTCCTGCGAGGAATGAACAGAACAGATATGTATATATGGAGCAAGAACCAGGTGAAACGAGGAGACTGAATGCTAGGTGCAGGTGAACTGAATGACGATGATTGAAGACAGGAGAGAACAAAACGTAGCTGGAGCAAAACAGAGACTCTTAAATACAAACCTAAACACAACTAGTAAACCATGAAACCAAAGCATAACCAGATCCAAAAAACCTAACTTGACAAAACATGAACTAGAAGACAAAAACGAAAGCATGACCAGGAAAATAACAGAAGCATGATTCAAAATCTATCAAGAATAATAATTGTAATAATAATAAGAACCCAAAAACACCCACAAATCATGACAATGGGCTTATAACTTGAAGGGTTTGTTGGGTCTTTTCCTGGTTTGCCAATTGGAATTATAATTGCCTCCTTCCAATTACTAGGTAGCCTTCCTTCTTTCCATATTTTATTAAACAAGCCTAAAGGTTTATCTTCTATTTGGTTTCCTAAATGATTTAACATAATATAGCATATTTAATCTTTCCCTGGTGCTCTTAATCCTGATTTTGATATTGCTGTCTTCATTTCTTGCATGGTAAAGGAGCATCCATAATATTACCTATGTTTGTTGATTATTTAAGATTATAGCATTCTCTTCCCTTGTCTGTTCCCTCCTATTTTTCCCTTGTTCTGTTAAATTATCCGAACTATGAATCTTTGCAAATGTGTATATCTACCTTCTTCTCATTTGTTAAAGCCATCACTTGGTCATATTTTAAAATTGGATATGTTCTCTCCTGTCTATTACCTCTCATTGTCTTAATCATTCTCCATACAATATTTATAGGTGTTGTTCTTCCTATTTTTTCACAAAGATCCCTCCTTTTATCCTTCTTTGCTTTTTTAATAACTTTCCTGACTTGTGCATGAGCTCTTTTATACTTAGTTAAATTTTCAAAATTATTTGTTTTCCTTAATGTTCTAAAAGCTCGATTCCTTTCTTTTAAAGCGTCACCACACTCTTATGTCCACCATGGTACCGCTCTCTTTTTTAGCTTACCCTTACTCATAGGGCTTGTCTATTTTGCTGTCTTTAGTATAATTTCTCTAATTTTTCCCTCAATATCATCTATATCTAAATTTAAATTAGCTTCCTCTCTATGTCTTTGACATAAATATTTAAAAATATCCCAGTTAGCTTTATCAAAAACCCATCTTCCCTGCCTTTCCTCCATTTCTATCTCTCTATTAGTATGGATCCTACACAAAATTGGAAAATGATCACTACCAATTGTTGTTTCCTGTACACTCCCACTCAAACATTCCAGTGAAATCTTGATACCAGAGTTAAATCTAATAGAGTTTTGACAAAAATTCAAACTGAAAGACTCACCTCCACCCCCCGTCCGTCCTATGACTCCACCGTGCGTCTCTCCATCCAATCAGTGTCAGATCCGCATTTGTCAATGTGTCAATGTGTGTCAATCAATCATCCTCAGAGGCTTCGCTTTTTAGGACCTCGAGCCATGGATTCCCCGCTCTTCAGGTGAGCTTCGATCCTCCTCCGCCCCACCTCCACCATCTCCCTTCCATACTCCTCCCGGCTCCCTTACCTTCTTAGGCCTTCACTCAACCACCAGTATTGGATCCCAAGGGTGGAAGACTTATCTAATTCTAAGCCTAAGACGTTAATTCAAGCTCATGTCATTCTCAGCATTCATGTCTTCCTCCAGGGTCCGAGCGCCAAAGATATTAACTTTTATCAATAAACTTCTCTAATCGCCATCTTGTGAGTCTTTTCAGGTTGAACTGCCTAGTAGTTTCCTGCGTGAACAGGAAACTACTATTCTTGTTCCTCTCCCGTCATTCAAACACACCAAATGAATGTGTTCCAAAAGTTGTTCTATTATATCCCCATTTATATCTGTTCTTTGTCAATTCCATAAATTGCTATGAGCCTTAAAGTCCCCAGACCAAATAATTTTCTTTTCTGTCCCCATATTCCCTTCAGTTTATCTAGATCTAATCTTTCACATGGGTTATAGTAATTTATTGTTACAAGTGGTTCTGCATTAATCCAAATCTCCACTGCAACAAACTCATCCTTCTTCCCTCTGTTAATCACTCTATAGGGCAAGTCCTCCTTAATAAAAGTGGCACAGCCACCACCATTTCTCCCGATCACATCTTATAGTGATGTAATTTACAATTCTAAAATCTAATCGATGTTTTAACCAGGTCTCTTGTATACATATCACTTCTGGGGCATCAACTAACTTATTAATAAAGTGCTTTAATTCCTGACCGTTAGATATTAGGCTTTTGCATTCCAATGTAGAAGCAAGACCATACGATATTAGCTATCCTATCCATGCTCCCTCCTGATCAGCCTGATCACTGAAATCATCCCTCACTTCCTCCCAGGTTAGTCCATGAATTCCAAAATGATTTGCTGCCGCTTTCAGTATTGTTTGAATTTTCTCTGTTTTCGACTTCATTTTGATTGTTGCATTTATGATTCCTGCAATAAATTTCACTAATCTTTTTAACTCCATATCTACATTTTTTTCATTTGTTTGGTTTACCTTAACATCCATCCTATTTTCCCTCTAGATTTCTTTCTTTTGTTTTACCACTTTATGAGATTTTGTTTTGTACTCAAATCTGTTAAACCTGCATCTCTATCTTCATTACCTCACAGCTCCCATATGACACACTGTGGTTACCACCACAACTGCAGCATTTAGGTTGTCTGCTTTTATTGCACTGTTCATACCCATGATCTTCTCCACATTGTGCACACTGTCTTTTTCCTTTACATGTCTGAGCTGTGTGGCCAAATCTTTGGCAGTTAAAGCACCTAACCAGTCTTGGGACATACACTCTTACATTGTAGGTCATGTATCCCAAATAAACCTTTTCTGGAAGTTTTTCTCATAAAGTTCCAACAAAATGCTTTCACTATTCCATTTTTCTCCATTTGTAAAAGTCTGAAGTCTTCTTACCTCCTTAATTCTCCCTCCTCTGATATTTGATTTCATTTCTTCAACTGAGACATTCCCCAAATCACTCCTTTTTGCCATTTTCCCTCCTTCTTTTTTGTGGCTCACACTTGTCACTTTATACCTTCCCATTTCTTTCATCCTAAATGCTGTCTCTTTGTTCTTCTGTGTTACAAATAATCATCAAATTTCCATCTCTTAGAACTTTTGCAGTCACAATTTCCCAAACTTGGTTCTTTAGAATAGTAGACAGTTTAACTGGATTAATTGACTGCAGTACTTTCTCATCACTGAATCTGACAATTACTTTAAACTCCTTTACCTCCTTCTCCATCTCTTCTCCAGATTCATCCCAGTTAGTTATCAACCTTCCCTTCTTTCCTGTACCTGCCTCCACTCAAGAGTTTACTTTTTTTGGACTCATACTTTCACTATCAGAATTTTCCCTACTCCTGTCGCTCTCATTACCTGTACTAATGTCCCACTCTGGCCCATTCACAGTACAGCTGTGCCTACCCACCGTTTTTCTCGTCAAAAGTTCTTTAATCAATCCACAGGATTTCCCAGTAGTATCTTGTGTGATCCCTCGATGCCGACTTCCAGACGACTGACATGGCTTTACTTCTCTTTCTTCATCTACATTATCTTCTCTGACATTTCTCAATTTATGTTTCTTAACCATTAATAATCGTCCTTATCTTTTAACTTGACAGATTCACGTTCAGTTGTTTAATTCAACAAAACAGCTTCTGTTCAAATTTCGTGACGCCTGCTCTTCCGCAGCCCAGCAAAATCTCCAAACCCTTAGTCTCAGTTAGATAAAGCTTGTTTAGGATACTTAGGATCCACTCAAAATCATGAAAAAAAACAAATTAAATAGACCTAGGGTTTTTATTTTTATTATTTTCTTTTTAGCTCAGGAACAAACTAAATAACTCCTTGTCTGTATTCATAAATTATGTTAACCTTTTCCTTGAACCATGAAATTATCTACGCATCTAAGTTTTTATCACAAAATAAAATACAGTCAATGCCTCAGCGTATTGCGATAATGGTTGTGATGCATTTTTATCAGTAAAAGAAAAACACAAAACATCCTTATTACAAAATATTCAGGTTTTTTTTTTAGAAATTTTATTTGGTAGGGACAGATACAATAAACATAGATCATTATATGCAAAATAATCTGATGCCTGTATCATAGTGCTTATAGCCATAGCTAATTCGCACCACCTGTCCCCTGGTGTTTGTTATTACATGTGTGTTTATGTTATTACATAAACACAAACAACATCTTTTTTCAAAATACAATAATTAACAATAATTAACAATATTTAACTTATTAACAAAATATTATTAACAAAATAATTTAAATTCAAGTTAAAATACTTGAGTCAACAAACTCTTTACCTATCCTAGTAACATTCTGCTAAGTAAAAATGAATAGAATAGAAAAAAACTAATAAACTATGAAATTTGTTTAAAAAGAAACAAATAAGAATCAACCAAATAACTAATAAAAAGATGCAGTTAGATTTGAGAAATTTATGAGAATAAATTAGCTTTCAAAGCTTACAGAGAACAACAGTTGCTGTGGGTAAATAAAACACTATTACACTATTTTCGTACCAAAAAATGTTTCAAAAATCATTCACTGAATTAGGTATCCATTTACATTTTGCACACTTGATCTTTTTAATGTTATTTTAACTAGCCATCATTGTGAATAATTGAATGGGGTGACTACCCCATTGGGATGGACTACCAAGATGGCGGCGAAAAAAGTTTACGGTCTTAAAAGATAGCGAACAAACGGACAGATGGTGAGTGATGTCACATCTGGGATTAGCAGTTTAACTGACAACAAAGGATAAATGTGGCTGTGGCGCAATTTAGCAACCTCTCAAAGTCCCACAGTACCTTTAAGTAACACTAATTATTCTGTCCTCGCACAGGCGTGCTGGTCCACGCTAGACAAATATCTGACAAAAAAGACTTGAAGCGTTTGAAGGCGTTTTGATCTTTTATATAAAACTGCAAAATAAACATAAAAAGATATGCATAAACATTTTCACACCTTACATGCATATTAGGACTTAAAGAAAAATGTGTGAACCTTGCCAACAAAACATGTTGCTATTTTTGCCCATTTCTGTATTTCTGTTCACATAGATACCTACAGCACTTATTAGAAAGCTGTATACTTAGTAGCATTAGCTTACATATATAGCTGTTAAGGAGCTAAAAACACACGTTGCTAAGTTACAGTACATATACATACATAACTTAAATATCAGATGTAATACACTTAATTATTTCACATCAAAACAACGTTCTGCTATCCAAACGTAGTTAACTTACAGACAAAAATACTCCAAGGCTTGTAAAGAGGCTGATATCACTGTCTCTCTGCTATGCTGCGGGCGAACATGTTTGACTGACTGAGCTCTGACAAAAACGAAACCTAACTCAAATCCGGCCACAAGGGGGTAGTAAATTAACAAAATACAAACACAGGCTTTTCTATGTGAAAATTACTCAGTATAACAGTACACTAACACAAATATTGTGTGTATGAGTGCTGGCGGCGTGCTAAAGCCGATCACAGCATGAACACAGCGAGCTGTGTAGTAAACACTGCAGAACTAATGGTAATTACTGTCTGAGCATTAGGAGAGCTTTAGCTTTAGCATTAGCAGCTGGGATAACGAAGAGAAGTTTTTGCAGACTGTGCGAACATATTCATAAGTGGGTTAATGAGAGGAGATGAAGGGAAAACACAGATGAAATGGAATTAGCTAATGTTACCAGACTGTCAGTGCCCAAACTAATTGATTGATTCAGTTTGAATCACCAATTTACTCAGCTCTAGCTTGTTGCAGCCTGACAAAGTTTGAGCATCAAAACAAATCAAATCACAATGAAAGAAAAAATATTTAAATTGCTTTATCCTAAACTAATTTTGTCTGTCCACACACAGCCTCTGTTAACATTCTGATGAACAGTATAGGGTTTAATAGTCCTGGTGGACCAATGAGTTGCTTGGCGGCAACTCTCGGCCTAGCGGCAGGAGTGGGCAGTTGCCTGGTACTGGAATGCCTGTTCAGCGCACAAAGCTATGCATTCTGGGATTCAGATAGGCTTTTACCAGTCTCCTTTGTTCTCTCTGTGTAGTTCAGACTTTGTTCCCTTCAATGACTGGGCCCAACATCAATTTTATCTAAATAATGATACCACCCTTCAGTCAAAATACTGTTACACTGGCAGAAAGGGTTCACAGAAGAGTTGCCTGAGGCAAAAGAAACAGACAAACAAACCTGTGTAGCCTACTGCCTGGGATGATAACAAGAAAGCCTATGACTCAATGCCACAGACATGGATCCTGGAATGCCTGGAGCTGTGCGAGGTCAAAAACTCTTTGAGGGGGGGCTTTACGGTGGCAAAAGACTAGGACGTGTTAAGCGAGGCCTCCCTGTTACTGTTTATTAAGGTGGTTTTGGATAAGCTATTACTGAGATCTTTGCGTTAAATGCTTCAGTATTAGTCGTTCTTGTGTGACGAACTCGGTAAAGCTGGAGAATGGTGACAAACCTGAGACAATTCTAAAATACTGGACCTGCGGCCTCAACGCTCAGTAGAGCCTCAGATCAGAGTAAATCCAAAGCCCTGAACACAGCTCCACCCTCCCCGAACCCAGATGAGGCTAACATGTCAGCCCTGAAATCTGACATTCTTGCTTCGTTAAAGACTGATATCTCTGCGGTAATTAAAGGGCAGATCAAAGAAGCCGTTGCAGAAGATTTTGCTTTTATGAAGGGTGAACTATAAGCAGTGAGGGCAGATGTGGCTATTGGCACAACGGCACTTCGAGCTGATCTGGACAAGGTTACACTCAAGTGTTAAGGATGTTGAGGACGGCTTATTCACTTGGTCAGATGAGGTTGTTGCTCTGCGCAGTACCATGACTGAATTGAAAGACTAGATAGACGGGCTCAAAAAAAAGTGTGATTATATGGAGGTGCAACGTGCGGATCCTCGGCGTACTGGAGATACTGGAGTCCAGCTCTACCACAGCAGTCGCTAGGTTGCTCACAGAGGTGCTACAGATGGGGAAGGCGCCGCTAATTGACCGCTCACACCGTACGTCAGGCGGGAGAAAGTCTATGGGCTATGGGTGATTGTAGCTAAACTACACTATTGCCAAGACTGCGTGGAGATATTTTGGCATGCACGTAGTCAGGGCCTGCTTCCCGTTAACGATGCACCAATCATTATCACACCTGATTACACGGTGAGTGTGGTTAAGACCCAGGCAGTTTTTACAGAGGTGAGGAGGCTTTCACGCAACCGGCAGGATGTACGCTACGGGTTACTATTTCCAGCATGGCTTCACATCACTAACAGAGGGGAGGGCAAGGAGTTTATTGATGCAAATAAAGCCAAGGATCATGTCAAGAAGAGGATCGTCGCAACCACGGGTAGTGGGGTCGGCGAGTGACTTTGGGTCCAGCTTTCCTTGACCATCTTACTTTTCAGGTTGTATTAGCCTTCACAAGTTCCTTATGTCCCACTTCAAATATTTTATATTTGTGTGACCTCAATCCCCATCATTTCTGGGGATTGTATTTTAATTTTATTTTTGGCTAAGTGTTCATTTGTTTGGACCTTGGTCATTGGTTAGTCATGCATTTGTTTTTTTATTTGTTCCTCAGTACAAGCACATATTAAATGTGTGGATTTTGTGTTAAGAGTTGTTATCTCCATGTTCTTGTGGTTGAGGGGGTTGGGACTATGCTGGATTTGTCTGTTTGGGGATTTTCTTGCCAGGTATCTACTTGTGATAGTTTCTGTGTATCATATAATATTTAACTTATCTAAATATAACCAGTGTTAAAAATACTCAATTTTCTAATGGCTGCCCTGTTAATTGTGTGAGCGGGAATTTAAAATCCCTTATTAGTCCAATGAAATCTAGGAAAATTATGACACATTTGAAACAGCTTAATACTGATATCACCTTTTTACAAGAGATGCTTGTGCGTTCGGCAGATAGTGTGCAGCTTAGCAAAAAATGGTCTGTTCAGGTGTATCAATCTAATTTCCAATCCAAATCGAGAGGGGTAGCCATCATGATCAGTAAGCAAGTGCAATTTATTGCATCTAGTGTACACATAGACAATGCTGGGCATTATGTTATAGTGCTGGGGAAGTTATATGCACTCCCTGTGGTTTTAGTTTCCGTCTATGCTCCAAACTGGGATGACTATATATTTTTTCAAATATTCCAAACATATCGACTCACAATCTCAAAATTGGTGGTGATATAAATTATGTGCTTTCATCCTTTGATCATGGTACAGTGGGAAAAGTTACCCTGACTAAATCTGCTCATCAATTCATTCATTTGGCTGATGTGTGGCCCTTCCGAAATCCTACTTCACGTTCGTATTCATTCTTTTCCCCTGTTCATAAGACATATTCTCGAATTGACTATTTTTCCTCAATAAACGTATTTAATGTTTTGTGAGTGAATTTTTGACCATGCTCCTCTCAGTAAGAAGCCTTTAAATGCGTTCAGTATAATTCTTTGTTATACCAAACATGAAACACTGTCAATCTAACGCAAACAAAACATAATACCATTAGAACGTGCACAAAGTATGAAAAGTAAGTAACAAAAAATGTAGATGTGCAAATGTACATGCACACATTTCTTCTTTTTGCACCATATGTGCTTGAAAAAAAGGATAAAAGTGCCCAAATACTTCAAGGACGTTAGTTTCTTTAATTTTTTTGTGAATTAAATTATTCACAATGTCTATATAGGTGACTGGTGGGAGCGAATCCAACTCTGATGACATTTTGCATTTGTCCACCACACATGGATCTATACCGATTACAGCAATCTTTGCTTCGTACCTTTTTAAGGACACAGCATCTAAAGTTTCCCTGTAACTCGCTCCAGCAAAAGCCATAGCTCAGGAAAAACAAACCAAAAAACGAATAAATCCACGGTAACGCCACTTTAGGAGCAGGCGGTGTTTTATCACCGAGCGAAGATAATAAACACAGACTCAGCAGAATTCTCTCCTCCAAGCTCTCCACGAGGGAACCTTTATTCTTCAAAAGTCGCACAACTCATTTTCTTCATCACCATTCCTTGGTGTTACAAAGTGCTCCAAAAGTGTTCTTGTGAAGCAGCCTTTTTATAGAGTTACAAAGCATTGGTGTGTGTTGGGATCATTTACGTAAGACATCTTGGCACCCACACATTGTTTTGTCCACTTTTTCTGGGAAACCACATTCAGCCAACATCTGCAAACCTTTAAATGGGCGGACGTGACAGTTTGCAATAACAATTTCATCACTTATCTGGATGCAGATTCCATGTCACAGTGACCTGGCAACACTTTAGGGATGTCAAAACTTTCCCAGCTGGCAAGGGTCAGAATATCACAAGATTTCCTGCAATAACAAGCCCATTAGTTTTCCCTCTCACCAAGGACTTTTCTCTAATGCACTCTGCTCTCCAGACAGTCAGGCGCATGTAAGAACCATCCTTCACAAAGTTCATATTGTAATGGTAGAAACAATAATAACACTTTTAATCTAGTCAAAGCAGAACTTTATGCCTCCACACCACTCGTATTGCTTTTCCTATGTAGCATAATTTATTGGTATACTATCAACAATGCCGCATTTCCGGAGTCACTTACTGCCAGTCCGGTCTTGTGGGAACTATCTATACAGCTTGTGGCTGAAATATTCCACGTAATCTACTGATATGAGAAGTTGTGATCACATTTAATTATAATTTATGTATTCTGTTTTGTAGAACCACAATCACAGGCTTCTGCATGCAGGCTGTGAAACTAAATGCACTCTTCTAGTAAATTAAATTTGTAAAAACAAAGCAAACATAACTTGCTGTTACTTTGCAGCTAGTTTCAGGGAGCCTCAAGAAATAGAGTATCATCATTTTTCAAATGCGAGAACATGTGGTTATGGACAATGCAACTGTTTAAGAGCAATTTATTTTACAGATGAAATTCACTGTTCACTAGTAAAAGCCCAAGCTTGTGTTTCTCGTATCAAGCTGGCTCAATACCCAGATTCGACCTTTCTACCGCTGTAGTCTCAGTCTCAGTTCGTAACATGTGAGGAGATTAACTTTGCTATGCTCATGTCAAAGAGTATTTCTGAACTGTTTCAAATGTAGTTTGGAGCTACATAAACAAGGCACATTGTTTCCATACCTTTGTAGCAAACATAGTCCAAAAGATCCACAGAGTACAAGTCCTCAGCAATGTTTTTTTTGTGCCATCAGAAGAGAACCCAGCCGTGCATCTAGGAGCAAAACTGTCACTGAGCTTCTCTCATGGTTCACCAAGTGGTTCACTGGCCCCTACTTTCTCTGGGAAAATGACCTACCCACAACACAAAGTGTAGAGCTATATCTGTCTATTCGAGATCCAGAAGTCAGATAAACACAGACAGTGGTTATTAAAGTCACAGGGACATTCAGTCCTGCAGAACATTTGTCAAAGTTCTCATCATGGTCCAACTCAATCAAAGCTGTGACACATCTCATTAGAAGAGCTCTAAGAGAGTCAAATCAAATGCACCTGCTACAGTGACTGAACAAGAAAGTACAGAAAATGTTATCATTCAGGACATACAAAGACAAACTTATGGAAAGGAGACAAAACTATTAAACAAAGGCAGCCAGCTACCACATCACAACACTCAGTACCATCTAGATGTTTTCATGGACACGGACAGGCTCTTGGGAGCGAAACTTTCATCTATCAAAGACTCTTTTCACATTCCTGAACACATTCCTAAGGAACATCATGCAACCACATTCACAATAGGTCACTGTCATGACAAAGTGAAACACAGGGTAAAGGGCTTTACCATAAACAAAATCAGATCAAGCACCTACTGGCTTCCTGGAATGAGCAGAACTGTTGCTTCATTCACCAATGTGTCCTCTGTCACAGTCTCTACTAAGCATCCAGTGCAAAAGCAAACTCTGATATTAGAATGTTTATAGGCTAATAACTAGAAATGGCTATTTCTTGTTACTAGGTTTTCATTCTTGTTGTTCTGATGTAAACAAACAGTCTCAATTTGGTGGGAGTTTAAATAACTACAAGTGTATTTATCACAGCAAATTTGTATGATTTATTTTTTGCTGCTTTTTGATGTTTCTGTAGTGAGGTTGTTGACTTCCAGTTTCAGCTGTGCACTTTTAATCTTAGCCTGCCATGTCCTGTAGCCCAGTTTTATAGCTGGTAGCTTCCCCACGTACAACAGTAAGTTTTACACAGAGTCCTGGTGAACATTGTTTTCTACTGGCAGTCCCTGAGAAGACGCAAGGGTACTGCTGATTGAAGTGTTTAACATCTATTAGCATTTGTCTGTTGATGTTTTTTAGCAAATATTTAAGAGGGCTTATGAATGGGAATAATGTAAAAAAAATTAATGACACGCTTATGTGTTTCAGCTCTTACACTGGTGATATTGTGATCTGAGGTATTATGGTGAAAGGAATGCGGTTCAAAACTAATTAATTCTCATAAAACCTTCAGTTAAGTGTCGTCCTTGTTCGGGGGCAGCATGCTACAAGCTTCCTTAAACTTCAAACCCCAAAGTTTCTCTCAAAACCTTACATAAAATTTCAAAAGTAGATTTAGTAATCATTTACTATCAGTAAATAAGAGGTTGATTTATCTTCCAGTACAGATTTTAACTTTTGGAGTAAAATTTGCACAAACGTTTTTAGAAAGACCCTAAATGCTAACCTTCAGCGTATACAATACCAAATTCTTCATAGAATGTACTACACAGGACAAAAAATGTTCCAAATGGGTTTCTCACTAACATATTTTCAAATTGCATGGGAGATTTACCTGATGACTATTTACATGCTTTTTGGCACTGTTCGCCTGTCTATGGCTGTTAGCTAAAAGTATTTGAAGACCTGTCAACATGCCTAGAATACACAGTCACAGTCTGCCCCTCACATTGCCTTCTTGGTGACATCACAAAAGTGGATTTTTAAAGAAATAGATGCCACACCCTTCTTGCAATTCTATGCATTGCAACAACAACAAAAAAAAAAACAACAGATAAACGAGAACTGAAAAGATAAACTGTAATTTATTTTAAACATTTGTTATTAAATTTTGTTTCAATGTTGGTGCTGTATTGATGTGAGCACAAGCGAGAAAAGAGGGGGCCAGTTGGGAAGCTGGAACCCCAGGGGGATTTGTGGCAGTGCTTAGGTGCCCACCCCATCCTCCCTAACACATCCAACACCACATACCAGTAGGGCCTTGATGTGTGGGATGATGGACCTTGCAGGGCATCCCCACACCCCCCTCATCTATGTTTGGCCCCATCCTGCACCTCCATTTTGATACATTCAAGACACTTAGGGCTTTGGAGTTGGTTTGGGGGAGACTCTGCTGTCATCAAGCAGTCAGGTGTCACAAGCCAGGCACAACAGACATACAAATCTGCGCACATTTCACATTACCACAGACACACATGCAAAACCGTAAGGTGGGGGGACTGGGCTCTGTCAGAGGGTTGGTAGAGGACCTGGGCCCCAAGCTTGGCCTGTGCACCGAGAGAATGTGGAGTATTTGGGTGGGTGGGAGCTCGGTGCTCCAGGTGTCACCCTGTCTCTCTTTGGCTTGGGGACTGCTGCTGTTTTGCTTCACTGACGACCTACCTCTGTGCAGGGTGTATACCTTCCCTAATGTGATGCCATGTGTTTGTCTGCCTGAGGCTGCTGAAGCCTTTTCACGTGTTCTTTGCTGCTCTTGGGTGCTGTGTGTTGCAGGCCTTCTACCCTTCTCGCCACTGTAAGAACTGTGCACCTCCAGTTGACAGCCTTGCTGACATTTACCCACTCAACACAAACAGGCTAATTTCACAAACACCACTCATTCAACCACCAGCCAACCTACACGTGCACACACACACACACACACACACACACTCTCTTGTTTTGCTATATGTAGTGAGGACCATGTGTTGACTCCCATTGACTTCCATTGATTTTCAGTCGTTTTCAACCCTTTCTATGCCCTAACCCTGACAATAACCCTAAACCTAACCATTACCAGTGCATGCCTAACCCTAACCTTAACCTAAAGTCAATTCACACCTTAGTCCTAAACCTAACCGTTAGCAAAATAGGTCGTGAGGACCAGCAAAATGTCCTCAATTTGGTACAAACGGTCCTCAATTTGATGGTGAAATCGGGAAAATGGTTCTCACTGTGATGCCAAGACAGGAACACACACACACACACATACACACACAGATTATATCTTGCTATCTTTACATGGACTTTGCATTGACTTCCATTCATTTTCCATTGATTTTTATGGCCTAACCCTGACCTAAACTCAATTCACACCTCAGTCCTTTACCTAAACCCTAACCCAAAAACAGCACTTCTTCTTGTGTGGGCTAGGCTTTGGGCCTTATAAGGAGCAGTGTGTCCTCACAACATAGTATATGTTGGAAAAATTGGCCTTACACTGTAACAAATGCTAGAACACACGCACACACTTATGCACTGACAGATAGATAATCCAAATGATTGAATGTGATACAGTCACAGGTTACTATTACATCAATGTGTCCTGCCTACTTTGATCTAATACAGTCAATCACACAATTCCATCTCGAGATATCCTTTTTGTAGAGCAAATCTACGCTGGCACATGTAGGCAACCAGCTTCTCTATACGGTAAGCCTGAAATGCTATGAAAGGACATGTGAAAAGAAAAAGAAACAAAAAAAAACTTAAAAAGTGAAATTTGGGAGCAAATTAAAAAATGGGATTTTAAAGCACCCTAAACAATGTATGATAAAATATAAGCAATGCTGCAATAATCATTTAACCAATTACATTTACTGCTGAAGTTGGAGACTGAATTGTTTTTGTTGTGTTGCTATAGGTCTCGCCTTGCTGATTTCCACATGAACTGCCAGATTACGTCTCACACCGTCACCAGCTGCCCTTATGACAACTACATTGGCTGCCTCATGTCCTACGTCGGCCTCATTGGTTCGTCCACTTCAGATTGATATTTTTCAAATGAAACTTTTGCAATAGCAGTTTTTTGCATGAGTAGTGTCTTAGGCAAGCCCCTCTCTCTGAACACTCCCCTTCCACCTCTGTACCACAGACAACCAGACAAAGATGTAAACTAAATAACTATGACCTTTTATTTTGTAATATAATTAGATGAGGAATTTTAAAAATGAATAAATGTGAAGTTAGTTTTGTGTTTCAAAACATAATTCTCAATAGACATATAACGATATACAGACGTACATGATACCTATAACGATATTAATAAATATATATTAGATGTAAACAGATTTCCACAATATGTTTGAGAAAACTAATAATTCCCAGTTTTTCTTTAATAAACTTGACAAAATATATTGAAAAGAATCAGTAATCAGTGTGGGGTAATTCTATACAAGTTAGACCAGTCTGTATATTGTACTGTTGAAAAGTCTCTTTCTTGTGTTTTTAATAATCAAATAAACATTCCAAGAATCTTAAATTGTGTATAATTAGCTAGTTAATGTTTGACCAGTCTAAATATTTTAGATGTTGAACTAGAGAGGATTTAAATCCAGATTATTTTAAAATGTTGAACGGTCATTTAATTTACTTGTAAGATGCCAACTTCAGCATCATCATCTACCCACAATGAACAGCAAACATACAAACAAGCAATAGAAAAATAGTTGTAACAAACTAATGACTCATCTTGGCCGCCCTGGGCAATGAGCCATACTGTCCCTGTCAAAAACCACCTGTGTACAACAGAAAAACAAGAGTTTCAGCCTGTCTGCTCTGTGTGTTTAAACACGCATAATCTAATCAGTCAGCAAATAGAACTTTATTGGAGATTTCTCAGTGTAAATGGATTATGCAGGAATCAGGATAATAGTTTACAGTTCGTTTTAGCTTATACAAAAACTGCAGAACTCTTGAGATAAGCAAAAATGATTAATGCTGCAATTTGATTACTATTCTCAGCCTTGTTCCTTGACCATTATTTGAATCGTCAGTGTAGTTATTTACAGAGGCACATTGTAGGTGCTTTATTTCATTTTTGGAAATGTGCTTTAATTTTGGAAATCATCATATTATTCCCAATTTGATAAAATCCTTTTTAGTGTTTTTCCTTGATAATTCTCATCTTAATTCTTTTTCGCCATCCATCCTGTGCTCTGGTGGGTAACAGGCTCAGACGTAACACCAAACTACAACGACAACAGTCCCACTAACATCACCATCAGCCTGTGGTGCACCTGCAGGGGCACGGGTCACCAAGAGCAGGACTGTGACGCCTTCCACCGGGACTTCACCCACAACACCTGTCTCAGTAAGTCTGCCGCTGTGTGTCAGGACCAAAATTATCCAAATACAGCATGACGTCATTTTACAAACACTGACAGAAGAATTTTATATAAAGAGGTCGGGATTACATTGTATTACATTGCTCTTTCTGCTGTTAGCAGCTAATTAAAACATTGTTTATACAAAAGAGATTTTGAAAAAAAAAAATCAGCTTGGGATCCTGTCATTGAGATAATTAAATTTTGTAGCTCTAACTTAGTCAGCATGTCCAGATGGGCCCCATATGGGTTATGTGTGAGCTGCAAATATGGGTCCCAAGTGGGTTTGTCTGTGGGTTCCATGGAGGCCCTAAAGTGGAGTCTACCTGGGCTTTACATGGGCCCTATCTAGGCAATTCATAAGGGGCCCACATAGCCCCTATCTCTGTCTGAAGAAAATATTTCAATGAAGCTTGTAAGGGGCCGGTGTGCTGGATAATAGGTTTCATGTGGGTTTGTCCATGGGTTCCTGGGAGACTCCACTTGTATTGCCCATGTGGGCCTCATGTAGGATCTACCCGGGCTTAACATGGGACCTTTCTGGGAACTGCATATGTGACCCATGTTGGCCTCAGCTCTGCCTGAGGAAAGGGTCCTTGTATGGGGCCCAAGTGGGATCTACCCAGGCTTTACATGGTGCCTATCTTGGCGATTTGTCCAAGACCCACATAGGCACCATATTACTGCCTTGGAAAAAAAAGATCTCAATGAGCCTTAAGGGGGCACCAACAGGACTTTACAACAGGTTCCACGTTGGTTTGACAACGATTTCCCATATGACTCTACATGTGGGTCCCTTTAAAAGTACAGTCTTGAAATGAAAAATGGAAACGAAACACTGGCAAAAATGCTGCATTTAAAAATGTTGCTCAATTCACAAAAAAAAAACTACCATACACAGCTGTGTTTAAGACAAACAAGTTTAATATCCAATGTTTCCTCTACAAAAACTAACCATAATAACTAACCATATTACTGTTTTGACATTGAACTGTGAACATGTTATGGGCTGAATCCTCTGAGTTATGAAAATTTTACTTGTAGAATGAGCATTCGATTTGTGTTTCATCTTGGGACTGATTGGCCAGTGTTACACCCTGTTTGATGAACTCCCTCTGTGCTCGCAACGCCCGTTTCCCTCCTACTCGTTGATGTCCTTTGCTAGGATGTTCTTTTTCAGTTCCCGATTTTACCATCAAATTGAGGACCGTTGGTACCAAAGTGAGGACATTTTGCTGGTCCTCACGACCTATTTTGCTAACGGTTAGGTTTAGGACTAAGGTGTGAATTGAGTTTAGGTTAAGGTTAGGGTTAGGCATGCACTGGTAATGGTTAGGTTTAGGGTTATTGTCAGGGTTAGGGCATAGAAAGGGTTGAAAATGACTGAAAATCAATGGAAGTCAATGGGAGTCAACACATGGTCCTCACTACATATAGCAAAACAAGAGTGTGTGTGTGTGTGTGCAGTGTATTAACGTACCTGCTGACAGATGTCAACAGAGTACCTGCAGCTTTGACCTGAAGGCCCTTTCCTTGAAGCTGAATATTCAGGATGTTGAGCAGGTCAGTGAAGTCCACCATAAAAGCCATGTCACAAATCAATTTATCATCTGAGGGGACTTGAGTGTCACTGTTCTTGTTTGTCAGAAAATCCACGATGGCATGACGCAGCTCAAAAAATCTTTTGAGGACTCTCCCGCGGCTCAGCCACCCGACCTCTTGGTGGTAAAGGACATATTTTTACTCTGAATCAACCTCCTCCAGAAAGGTCCTGAACTGTCGATGTGACAGCGCTTGAGCGTATACAGTTAATAATAGCAATAACGTCGCACACCTGGTTCCCAAAGCCAATTGATTCGGCACATAGTTGTTCTTGGTGAAGAATGCAGTGGTACTGGGCCGCCTTACCTCTGCACTGAGAAACCTTCTGGGAAACTAGTGTGGCGAGGCCTGCTTTCCTTCCAGCCATAGCAGGTGCTCCGTCTGTCCTACCATTTTCTCAGAGCTCAGCTCCTTCATATCCAGTACAAGAGTACACATACGTTCAGTAGCCCTGTTTATTTGTTAGAGTAGGAAGATCCACTTTTACAGCTTTTACAGCACACAAATCCTCGCTTTTTGTTGTGTTGCCCCGTTTCTTGAGTCTGGCCAGCTCCTGTGTAATTTCCATGTTTTCACTCACCCCCCGAATGAGGGCCATGCAAGAGGGCCTTGTTGAGAACGGAGTTTAACCAGCAGGTCCGCGGTCTTGTTCTTTCGGGCATCGCCTTTGTATTGAAAAAAAGCTAGATGCTTCGTCTCATAATGACGACGGTACTCCTTTAGGACAGCAACTGCCTGCTTTACAATTTATGTCAGTAAAAAAATATTCTTCCTCCCAAGACTTTCTGAAATGTTTTTTTCTGTGTGCCACTGACGATTTCGCTCCATTTTGGTGCCTGCCAGAGCTAAAAGCCAGTGTTTTTGCCCGCATAATTTAATTAGGCCTGCGAAGTTCAAGAAAGTTTGACTCAATCCACCCTGACAGCAAAAAATCATGGGACATTTCAGAAATTGATAAAATGTAAGTATTTGTGTTCTTATAAAGTGTACAAATCTACATGTACATGCATACTTAAATCTACTCTACATGTCTTTAGTAGCTACTTATATTTAATGTTTAATCCTAATATGTGATATTTCAAAGATAATAAAAGCATGACTGAAGAGTAAATGCATCACAGTCCTACATATACATACATATATATACATATACATACACACACACATATATATATATATATACACATATATATATATATTATATATATATATATATATATATATATAATATAACACATAACAACTGGACCTTAGTCTATTTAATGTTCCTTCCTCCGTTTACATGAGAAAAATGACAATGAAATCAAATGTTACACAAGCATCAATTTAAACAAAAAGAAACATAATAAACTAAACATTAACAATGGATAGCAAATGAAGGGAGCGGCAATGCATGAGCTTCACGTGATCTCGAAGCAAGACTGCTGAATGCACTAATGAATCAGCGAACGCAGGCTTTTGCAGAGCTTGATTACAACACACATTTGACCCATGTGTATTGGAGCAGGGAAACAACTAAGTTTTAGGAAGCTGGCTCTCAAGGACTAGAGTTCGACGCCCACATTGATTTCTCACGACAAATCATTGTGTGAATGTTTAGAATACTTGTACTTCCATTAGACAGTCAACAGAGAGCAGTAACTGGGGTTATTATTTAAACTTTAAATAAATTTTTTAAAGGCACTTAACAAAGTCAATTCAATCGATTCATACAGATTTCAGGAAGTCAGGTACATGATCCTAAGTATCAAACAGTGCAGTCAGATTCAGTTTATTATTCAAATTGTTAAAAGTTTTTAAATCTAAGGAAACCCAGCAGATTGCATCAAGTCAGTGACTTGCAACATTCACTCCTCCAGGATGAGCATGTAGCGACAGTGGATAGTCGCTTGCATTGACTTTGCAACAATCCCTCTTGTTACGGTTTGCGAGATAAAGGACCCCAGAATGCAGACGGGCAGGCAGCATGACGGTAGGTGAAAAAGGATTTAATAAACAAAAATTCACTCACAGAGGAGGCAGGAACAAAACAGAAGCAGGCTGGCTAGACAGGCATGGCATGAACCACAAGACATGAGCATGATTTGAGAACAAGACATGATATGAGAAATGTTTCCCCCATGTGTGTCTAAACAGGTGTGTATTTATGGAGGGTGAACCAGGTGAAGCAAGACAGATTAACTAGGTGCAGGTGAACTGAATAAACTTAATTGACAGGAGAGAACAAACGTGACTGGAGCAAAACAGGAATTCAAGAATACAAACAAAATGAAACAGAACTAAAAAAACATGAAACGAAAGCATAACCAGAACCAAAAACCAAACTTGACAAAACATGAACAAGACTAAAATATGACCAGAAAAATAAACAGAAACATGATTCAAAACCTTAACTCTGAAACACACCAAAAACACCTACAAATCATTTGTCACTTCCTCCCTGAACTACACAATGTTGAAGAGACACATGCTGCAAAGTTAATATGAGGTAAATCAGCAGCCATGTAACTGAGGAAAAGCCACATTTTCATCTTGTCCAGGAAGAAGCACGTTTTTTGTTAAGTCAGTCACAGGTGCACTATGATGTCTTTCAGATAGTTTTGTCAGTTTTCTAACTCCCAGGGAAGAAAAATCTATAGGATAATTATAAAAGCATCATTGTCTTTCATAGAACTGGCACACCACATACATTTCTCCTGATGCAAACTCCACAATGTTCCTCACAACTGTTCAACTTGTAACTTTTCCCTCAACATCAAAACAGCTGTTGCCTTGAGAGAAAGAAATTATGCTTCCCTCATATATGTACTTTTTGTAACTTAAGGAGCAAAGTTTGAGAGAGTTGGACCACCGACATGCAGCAGTTGAGGCATGTTTCTCATTATCTTGATCTGAGGAGGACAACTAGATTTTTCACTTAAGCGCCGTACAACTTGTTGGACAGGATATTGTGGTCTTCTTACCAGCTGCTTTAATGTCCCCTGGTAATTTTCGAAAGGGAAACAAGAAATATTGTCCAGGGGACCAAACTTTCTTGCATCATCAGCCAGATGTATAAGGCAGTGAGTGTTGTACACAAGGTGCTCTGTCCCATACATATTTTCAAAGTTGTCTGCACAATCACAGTATTCATGCCACAAAGCTGGGCTAAGTAGAATTCTTATTGCTACAGACAGCAACATGAAGTTCTTAAATAGCCTTGTAGGTAAACGTTCTTTAAGAACCACAGGGCCCGTGTATAACAGAAATTGTCTGAATTCAGTGGCCTTCCACTGAATGAATTCCATAACTGACCGTGACTTTTGAGCAAAATTGTTTGGGAGATTTCCTCTGATTAGCTTCAGATGGCTGGAGATAACATCGTAAAGGTCCTTTGATCCACAGACTCACACGTTTTTGAACGCTTCCTAAGCAACCTACATGCATGCAGTCAAGAACAAAGCTTGACACCATTCATATGCCTAGCTCTTGTAGGGAGGAGACACCCTACAAGATCCTTCAAATTTGACTACAAAAATACTACAAGAGATTCGTTGGATTGTTAACCAGAAGTCCATGACCTGGTTTAGCAGTTCCACAGCAAATACTGTGACATAATAGAGAACAAAACATAACAGAAAATGGAGAAAACTGAAGTGACTGAACAATATGTAATTTAAAGACTCTAAGTATCGTGTAATGTATTTAAAATGATGTGTGCATGTGTCAATTATGAATGCACCAATGTGTCATACTAAGATTATAGCACATATGAAAATGGTGGTATACCTTTGTTTGACTTTAAAGTGTAATATCAGAGAAAAATGTTTGCAGGGCAAAATATTACATATTAGGATCAACTAGACAGAATGGCACCAGCAAAAAACATGTGCGCCCAAAGCCAAGCCACGACTGCTCTATTCTTGAAGAATGAGAATGGGAAGGACGTAACCATCAAAAGCTGGGGTACATGCCTAAGGATATTCTTAATCTTAAAGTTAAATCTTGCTCAAATGGCTTTAAATTGATGAAACCCATGATATTTGGCACTAACCTTGTTGTTTTGTTTTCTACTCTCAAAACTAAGAATGCCTCAACTTTTTAACCCCCTGAATCCCCGATTCTTATGCCGGGATCAAAATACCACTTTTTTACTATGACGGGTATTTACAAACCATTTGTCATATCCAAAAACTGAAAAAAAAGACTTGCATAATCGCTACATTCTACTGGGTACATCCAGGGTATCTGGACATCGTCAACATGTCTAAAAAAGCCAGAGAAGACAGGAAAAAAATTAGATTTCACCAACATCGAATTGACATGTCTTCTTTGAAAATTTCCAAAAAAATTAGCGGTTTCCTCTTACCAAATTCTGCAAAAAATGCTTCATGCTTCAAAAATTCTATGAAGTTTGCTTTTCTTGCAAGCGTAATATTTCTGCTCAGAGACACTGAGCACCAATAAGCATTCTCTATATGCTTCAGTGCCTTTGAAACTTGTTAGAGGGAAAACTTAATTTTGGATCGCAGCATACAGATATGTGTTTTTTTCCTGTGAAAATGGCTCAGAAATGGTAGTCTGTGGACTAAGTTCTGTATAAGCTGGTTGGAGTTGAATGTTTTTTTTTTGTATTCTGATTATGTCATACTGCACAGGACACATTGTCGAGTTACATCTGGCTTTAGCCGTAGTTGTCCTACTGTTCCTACTGAAACTGGCTTAGGTGGGCTCAGCTGTCCGAGCTATCGCACCATGTTGGCGGACAGACGCCTTGGATCTCCCCCAAATTATTTTCCCCAGAAGTGTCATCTCTCCTTACAATCACTTTCTCTTAAAAGGAATGAGTCTCAGACTGTTCTATACTCTCAACACTTTTATTCTAAATAAGGTAGAAGAATGGTTACAGAGATCAGCGTTGATGGCTCTTGTCCTTAACCTGCTCGGTGACTGAAGTGATGAAACAGCCCCGAAAAGAGGGTCACATCCGGTTTTTATGTCTGGTAATCCCTGCAAGGGATGTACACTCCCTCAGTGTTTATCAGTAGACTATGTGTCACCATTCTGGTGTCTATCTGATGGAGTGTGTAATAGCAGGTGTCGAACCCTGAATCTAAGTGTGGCTGCTGCAATATAATTGCTCCTATTACAGTATGTACCACAATCAACCCAATGTACTAAACTTTATGTGAAACTGTAGGTCACTGAGGGTTATTATCCTATTCTAAGAAAAGTGGAAACATTACCATTCATACTTTATCATTCTGGTCTGTGTGTGAAAGCTCATCTATAAGTAATAGTGAGCAAGGTTATTTCCTAACACAGCCCCACTTTGAATATTTTTTACCAGGGAAGTTAAAGAGGCCTGTAGCATGAGCCGGCATATCAACTGTTGAGACCAGACCCGAAAGTACACACCAAAGGCCCTGAACGTGAAGCCTCTGGCTCTGCAGAAACTATTTATTGCCTGAAGGGACATGTCTACTGGGACGCCTATTTTCCATATCCATAGCAGCGCCCTCTTAATTTCGCACGGTTGGTGAGCGAACACCTGGGGACTAGCCATCTACGTATATAACAAGAGGCTGTCCTTTAATGGCAATTTAATACAGGATCCTTTGCCTGGACCTAATTGGACAAAAGCGTAGACGGGGAGGTGGGCTGCTTCGGGCGCCAAAATGGCAGCGCAGTCAAACTTTCTCCTTCCTACTAAAACATTTCAGTGAATTCACTACACTGTTCACAAATACAATGATAACAAGCAGGCATTTCTCAGAATATGTACGCTTCCAGTGGACGCATACCTCGAGCCATCACCGGCTTGTTTCTAACTTAGGGGCAGTGGTTTTGCTTTGAACACCAGAGGAGAAGAGCAAAAGCCTCAGTACTAAAACTCATAAAAGGACTGTACTGTTACTCTTTAGGAGGTGGATAAACGAGAGTGTTAAAACAATAAGCCACGCAAATATCCCGAAGATTGGAGAGAAACTCCCATATTTTAACACAAGATATTTTAAATAACTTAGTCATGGTGTGGAAAGCAAAATAAAGTGGCCGTAGCTGCTGGCCACAGGCCACAGGCCAAGGGCTGATGTCAGGAAGAGTGCTGATTCAGCAGGCATTGGAAACTGCACAGAGCTAAAAGGCAAAGCTAAAAATTATTTAAAAATCCGTCTCATACTCCAGCCCCTCCCCGACTTTCATGGATGTATCTCTTGTCTGCTATATTTTAGGTGGTTTCAGATTGAAGAGTGGTAGTTAGCCCTACCTGGCTAACTACTGCTATCCAGCAAGGTCAAGTGTGCTCAGTCAGCTAGCTAACTTTAAACTGTATAGTCCTCCTGAACATAATAAACTCAATTTTACACGTAAAGTAAACAACGATAATATGGACTATTACAGGGGGAGAGCTTCTAAACACAGTTTTAACAGTCTTACCTTAGCGAGGACATCTCAGTTCACTGTGGGAGAGGGAAAGTGAAAAATTCCAGGTGAAGCTGAATGTCCTAAATGTCTTGAATGTCCCATATGGGTTATGCACGGGCAGCAAATATGGATCCTGAATGTGTCCTCGCATTTTGGCAGTTTATCACATGCGTTTGGCTAAATCAACCATTATACTCCCAGTGACTGCCTTCATCATTAGATTTTAAAAGAAGTTATGGTAACCATTTCTTTATTTTGACCTTTGCCTGTCCTGTTGAAGTAGTGACTATAACCTCTACTTTCTCAGTCAGACTATCAGACAGAACAAGATAAAACATCCAACAAGCTGTGTCTAATGGTTAAAGGCCAAAGGTGGGAGTTAAACAGATGCTTGAATCAACAAGTTCATTAAAAGGCTGACTGGCTGTTGACTGGTTTTTATTTTTCAGAAGGATGTTGCTTTGTGAACAACTTAGTAACAATGTGTGGCAGAGTTGGTTTTTTTTCATTAGTATTAGATACATTTTGTGAGCTCTTAAAAGCCCACACAACCTACTGGGGCCATTTTATGATTCCTAGTCCCATGTGATACTCAGGCTGTGTGTATTAAACATACATAGGCTTCATTTATAGTCATGGATGAAATTGTTGGCACCCCAGAAATTTTTCCATTAAAGTAAGTGTTTCTTAGTGAAATTACACATAATTTGGTTAATATCTGTTTATTTCCTTTTTGTGTATTGGGACAACACAAAAAAGCAGAGAAAAAAAGGCAAGTTTGACATTTCATACAAAACTCAAAAAATTGACCAAACTAAATTATTGGCACCCTTTCAAAATTCTGGTCAACTAACTTGTTTCAAGCACGTGATGCTCTTTTAAACTCACCTGGGGCAAGTGACAGGTGTGGGCAATGTCAAAATCACACCTGCCATTAGATAAAAAGAGAAGTTGACACAATCTTTACATTGTGTTCAATGAGAGGAAACCCTGTGGCAGGAGACTCAGGATGATCCCCCTGCCAGCACAGAGACATAAAAGAGTTAGACTGCAGTTTTCTAAAATATATGTGAGTAAAGCTAAATCCTTCTGAGAAAACATCTTGTGGACAGATGAGAGTAAGATAAAAGCATATCATTCTACCATTTACTGAAAACTGAATGAGGCCTACAAAGAAAAGAACATAGTACCTAAAGTCAAATATGATGGAGGTTCAAATATATTTTAGGGTTGTTTTGCTGGCTCTGGCACTGGGTGCCTTGACTGTGTGCAAGGCATCATATAATCTGAAGATTACCAAAGGATTTTGGGACACAATGTAGGGCCCAGTGTCAGAAAGCTGGGTTTGTGTTCTAGGTCATAGGTTTTCCAGCAGGACAATGACTCCAAACATACCTCAAAAGATTTCAGTTCTTTCCAAAGGTTGTGCAACCAAATATTAAGTTGAGGGTGCCAATAATTTTCTCTGGCCCATTTTTTGAGTTAGTATAATAATGTCAAATTTCCATTTTTTTCTATACTTTTTGTATTGTCCCAGTACGCACAAAGGAAATAAATGGATATATATCAAAATATGTTTAACTGCACTAACCTCCTGGGAAAAATACTGTCAACAATTTTTCCCATGACTGTAGGTCAAGTGGGACCATAACCTCTATGAGTCCCATCTACTGAACCCCTTCGTAGTTTCTATATGGGGCCTGTAGGGGCTGCCCATGTGGGCATGTGGCATGGACCCATAAAACTAAACTTATATGGGTCTCATTTAATGATACACAGTTCTGGCCCATGCCTATTGAACCCCCATAGGCTCCATGTAGGTCCTGTATGGGCTACCCATGTTGGCTTTTGGTGTGGGACCCATATAATTAAACCTATAGGGTCCCATTTAATAATACCCAGTTCTAGCCCATCCCTACTGTGCCCCTATAGCTTCCATGTAGACCCTGTATGGGCTGCATATGTGGGCTCCCCATGTTGGGCCCATATAACTAAATCTATATGGGCCCTATATAATGATACCCAGTTCTGGCCCATGCTTATTGAACCCCCATAGGCTGCATGTAGGTCTTGTATGCGCTGCCCTCGTGGGCTCCCCCTGTGGGGCCCATATAATTAAATCTATATGGGTCCTATGTCATTCTGCCTTGTTGTAACCTGTGCCTTTACAACCTAATGGGCTTCCCATTAGGGGGCCCTGTGTGGGCCCTGTATTACAAATTCTATTTGGGGCCCACACTGTTTGCCCAGTTGAAGCCCATGCCCACCCCTTACCCATGTAACCCATCTGTAACTCACATAGGGCCCACCACAACATGCTGGCTAGGTATTCAGTTTTTAAAAGTGAGAAAAAATTATTATTATTATTATTTTGCATTGATGAGTGCTTACATTTAAAATAAAAGTGGAAATGTCAATAAAGACAAAAAGATCTGGATCTGGAGGACAGCAAAGGCAAAGACGAAGCCCCTGGAGCCCATCAGTGGTGAAGACAAAACCTAGTGGCGGACTGCAGAGAAGAGGAAAAAACCTTGGGAGAGATAAGAATACACCCTTTCGTCAAACTTTTTGACAGATGACCTTTGACCTTTAAGGAGGGTCATGGGTTTATGGGGGATGGGGAGGTCATGGGGTCAACGGGGTGTGACCAAGGGGGCGTAACCGTGCATGTTGATTGGATGTCACCCCGAGTGGCGAGATTTAAAAAGAGCCAATAATAACAGAGGGGTGTTTAAGGGAAAGGGGGAAGTCCTTAAATGAGCCAATAATAATACAGGGGTTGTTTTACGGGTGTAACGGGGAAGTCCTTAAATGAGCCAATAATAATATAGGGGTGTGTTTAGGGGTGTAACGGGGAAGTCCTTAAATGAGCCAATAATAATACAGGGGTATGTTTGTAAGGTTAAGGTTTTAAATACAGGCATAAACCTCTGCACTTTACATGCTGCATTCGTTGGAAAAGAACACAATGCGTGTCAAGATGATGATAATGAACAAGCAACTGGATCATCTACTTCCTCATCTGAAACACCTATCGGAATTCCCGTCATAACATACTCTACGATGATGAGGATCAACTTCAAACTAAAAAAACGACGTTTTTGAAACAGATCTCGGTTAGGCCAAGAGGTACGTCATTCTGTGCGAAACGCCAGTGACCGTCTACCACTTTTAACCCCATGAATTGAATGCCCCAAAGAATCAACATACTACCTTTGCCAGGTAAAAAAGACCCCGTTGGATACTCTGCAGGAAGAATGGTCTTTGGGAGCCAATGGCCTGAGGGGGTAGCTGGGGTATATTTTCCATGTATGAAATAGGAGAACTCTGCCTGTATCAAATTGGATCAAGACGAGGTTTCCCCATGGATCATTGGCTCTGTGTACTCCCACCCACAACGACTGGGGCTGTTTTAAGGCTTGCAATCCCCCACCTTAATGAGGCCCTGAAACAGTCTCAATGCAGGAAGGGGGGATGAAGAAGAAATGAACTGTCTCCTCGACCTGCAAAGGGGCGAGAATGTCTTATATGCCATCCGATGTTGAAATAGCTGAGAGAGAACCTCTCTTTAGCGCTGTGTGGGCGTCAAAAAAACACAGAAATGGTTGCTGGTCTCTTGGGGCAAGCAGACGCAAAAAAACAACCGGACGAACCCCTCAGATCTGTTTGTGCTGGAGGCGTTCATCAGGACTGTGGCATATTCAAGACAATGCTGGCTCTGCCTTTTTTGGGCGGGGGTTTTGGGGGGGCACCGTTTTTCCCAACCTTTTCCACAACTCACGCAGTTGGGATCGATGTCATGTCAGTGAAAAAAACGCTGACTTTTCCTGTTTTACTTTCTAAAAAAAACCCTCTTCTGAGGCCCCCGCCCCCTTTCTATGATATAATTTTTGGGGGAAAATAACAGCAAGCTCACATACACTGAAAACCGAATCCTGAGAATGAGTGAGTCAACATCATACAGGGACCTCTACAACCACCGAGCAGAGATCCACTACTCTCCTGAGCACGATGAAAAGCTTCAACATTGGACCGTATCATCCGCCTTCCCCGGACCTCTTCTTCTCACCACTCCCACAAACGTCCTCATTCTCTGAGCCCCCTTCAGTCCTGCATCACCTACAGGATCAACATAAAAATGTATCAACCGCCTTCTCCAGACCTCTACTCACCATCGCTGCTATTCATGGCAGAGTCTGTACCCCGAGTATCCAGCCTGAAGACAAAAGGGGGTCGTGGGGGGTAGGCAACTAACAGCTACTCGCCCTCTCCCGAGGCCCCTACCCAAACCCGGGAGCCCATCGGGGGGGATGAGAGTAACCAGGGGATGAAAGTAACCAGGGGGGATAATTTTGACGGTTTTTGGGTTCTCATCCCCCCTCATCAATACGGTGAAAACACCAAATACTTTTTTTATTCAGCATAACCTGTTTGAACTATGTCAGAGAAACCTGCTACGGGTGCATAACGAAACCACCCGAGCCAGCGTCAGCACCAATGGGGAGGTATTTGGGGGAATTATTCCAAGTCAACTTTCATTGCATCGTGCAACCCCCTGTAACCCCAAAAACTCATTCCTGCTATTCAGAATCTTCTGATACTTCGACGCATACAAGCAGAAGCTGTGATAATGACTGCTGAGACGGTTTTATATGATCTTTACTTGGGGTTCAATGAGAGTAAAAAAATGATCTCACGTGTTTGATGACTTGTTGTATCATTTTTTGTATTCCAGTAGTTTAATTAATCTGCATTATGTAATTTGTTCTTCTTTTTTTTTTATTAATACATTTAAAGTGGGAACATATTAACCTTTCCCAAAAGTGGGAACATATTAACCTTTTTCCAAAAGTGTTTGTTTAAAAAAGCTTGTAGTGTTTGAATTAGTCTGCATTATCGTTTTTTTTCTTCTTTTTTTTATTAAATACAATTAAAGTGGGAACATATTAACCTTTCCCGTTTTTTTTAAAAGCATGCACTCTTTGAATTATTCTGTATTATCTGATTGGTTTTTCTTACTAATAAATACAAAAAAAAAAGGATAAATCTACCCCCCGGGTGTTTTTTTTCCCCTTATTTAAAAAAGTAATCATCAGAGTGAGCATAAGGCAGAGATGGCAGGAAGACGGTTGATGAAGAAAGTATGGTACAACCCTTCAAATCCGGGAATTTTTGGGGGGTTAGAAAGGTTGAGGGGGGCTATGCAAGATGAAACGGGAAGAAGGTTGCTGTTAAAAAGGTTAAAGATTTTTTATCAGGGAAAGACCTATTCTCTAGATAAACCCGCAAAAAATAAAATTTTCAAAAAAAAGAGTTTTTGTCACCAGACCATTGAAACAGTTCCAGGCTGATCTCTGTGACATGCAAGCTCTGGGGCCAGGAAAAATGATGGTTATAATTATTTTTAACCATCATTGACATTTTTTCAAAAGGCCATATGTACGAGTTTTTGAAGAGGAAAACAGGAGCTGAGGTGGTAAAGGGTTTTTTATCAGTTTTTAAAGAAAGTCAGATCCCCAAAAAATTCAGAATGATTCCGGTAAAAGAATTTTTTAACAAAAAATTTTAAGGTTTTAATGGAGAAACACGGTATTAAACTTTCGCGACAGCGAGTGGGGGGGGGGGGGGGGAAGCAAAAGCTTCTGTGGTCGAGAGATTTAACCCGCAATTTAAAAAACAAGGATGTGGAGATATTTTACAGCTAACAACACCCAGCGATACGTTGATGTCCTAAAAACCTAGTTAGAAGTTTACAACCAAACCTACCACCCCAGCATTAAAATGAGTCCCTATGGAAGTGACCTCAGAAAAATGCCTTTCAAAGTGTTTCAGAATCTGTATGGTGTCAAGTCCAACAGATATTGCAAGGACTCCGTGACAACGTTTGAACAAGGGGTTTGTCAGAATCCAAGATCCGTGGAGTGTTTGACAAGAAATACGAACAAGAGTTTTAGGATGAAGTTTTTTTACTGTTTATGAGCGGATACCCCGATCTCCTCCTGTATACAAACTCAAAGATCTGGATGGAGAGCCTATTGAGGGTTTTTTTTTACCAAAGAACTTCAAAAAAGTAAACATATGTAACGATAAGATGTAATCAAGTGGAAAAAATATTTTAAAACGACGCCACAGTAAGGGTGTCAAAAGGTTTTTGTAAGCTGGAAAAAAACTGCCCTGGAAAAATCAACAGTTGGATCAGGTTTGATGAACTTCGAAAACGTTAAAAAGGTTTGCACTAACCTCACATTTGACACAGCATCATGAACCGTCAGGTAGAGGATGTTTCGTTACCCTTTTCCCTCTAACGCTAGCAAGGAAAGTGTTAAAAATAATACCAGTTCAAGTTTTCCGTGTAAATTTAGCTCAAAAATTGACTTAGAAGGCCAATGGCTGGTTGCATTAGCAGAGATTTCACCCCCATACATGGCATAATTACCGGATCATGAAGCCTACTTTGAATGGAGAAAAGCTGGTGATGCGGATATCCATATGCAAAGGGATTAGAGGGGGCCACTATAACGGCATTGGTCAACTCGAGACAGAAATGGACTTTTTTTCAGAAAAATAAACTTGGATATCCGTTTGAAATTCAGCAATTTCAAAGAAAATTTTCATTTCATGCAAGCGGTCAGTATGAATACGCTTCTTCGACACTCTAGCGTTATATGATGGGTTTGAAACCAGGGAATGGATT
This sequence comes from Crenichthys baileyi, assembly GCA_036173005.1. Taxonomy (NCBI): domain Eukaryota; kingdom Metazoa; phylum Chordata; class Actinopteri; order Cyprinodontiformes; family Goodeidae; genus Crenichthys; species Crenichthys baileyi. Next base: position 85,053 of record JAHHUM010000696.1, on the reverse strand, counting down.
CATGTAACTGCACCAACAAGGGCTCCTTTTCCGGCTGATATAAGGGCCGGTTTCTATCACCTATACTGTTACAGTGACGTGGTCAGCCCGCAAATAGTAGGGACACTTTTGCACCTTTACTGCGGACCATCCAAAGTACAAGGCGACTTCAGTGATATGGTTCCCTTGCATTTAACCCCGCCCACTACCTTCCTTTTCCAGAAGACGTATTGAAAAATCCATATAGAAATTTAAAAAGGGATCAAACGTTCCTGTAAATTTCGTCTACGGAAAACCATCGTAAAACCACACTTCAGACCGGTGATATCACAACGTAACCTGAGATAAATTTTTTTTTGAATAAAACTATTCCAGAGATATATATATAACATCTAAGACCGATTGGTCATCATTCATATTCCCCCCTGATCCTTTCAAACTGTGCACCAAGCAGGCAAGAGAGAACATGGCACAGCTAAGTCTGAGACGTGATCCGAATCGGTTTTGTAAATTATTATGTAAGTCAATCAGGCAGTAATCTACCAGGGTTTTACAGAGCTCCGGTAAATGTACGGACGGGGAATTGGGATCATTATTTTCAAGATTTTTTTTGCTTCGTATCCCCTCTGGTTAAAAAAGGTTTGCTATTGAAAAACCCTATATGAAAAAGCGGCATCAGATATCGCTTCGGACGTCATAGGTAGAGCCTTGAGTAAAATGAGTGGTTCTACAAACACGAAGGTCAAGAAGTTCAGGAATTATGGTTTTATCCAAAAGACCCGAACAAGACCCCTGGTGATCGTTTACGGGCATTAAAAAAAACGCCAAGCACGAAAAAGGAGATCAGTCGGAGCTGACAACGAAGAGGAAGGAAGTCTTCAGCAATTTTTGATATATTTAAATAATGGCTCTTTTACATAACAAATCATCAGAGTGCACGCGGGAGAGCTGGACCTATTTTCACCCCGATGACGCAGCTATCGATCGAAGATAAAATTTACACCGAGATCCAGCCTTTATCAGCAATCACTGATGGAGGGCCCGATCGAGTTTTTTATCCGGGAGATGGAGAAAAATCCTGGGCCTCAATGACACGCTGTTGCATTCAGAGTGAAAATTACTAGCGAGGATGGAAAAAAAAAAAAATTTAGGGCTCAAAAAGTTTTAAACACCATCTATAGTCAGTGTGATGTCACTCTAGGGGATCGATTGATCTCACAATCCCCGCGCCACACATCCGTATAGAGCCATGATTGAGACATTTTAAAAATTTTCTGAGGATTCTTTAAAAAGCCAGTTTTTGCTCTGGTCTCTTTTATAAAGACACAGCCGGGGCTCTGAACTCTATCGTTACAAAATAACGGTCCAACCAAGGTCTTAACAGCAGAGCAGGCTTTACGGCAATTCCGGAGGGACATTTCCTAGGCACCCCTGCATGCAGACCCTTTTTTCTGCGAGAGACTTCTTTTAAACCTTTTTGGACATCAAAATTAAACTTACGAGAGCCAACGATGCCTTTTTTCTCATGGTAGCAAAAGATTCCACTTTCAAACTCAGGATATTAGGAGCCTCCTTTTTCATCAAAAAAATTTCCGTCTCTCCACCCCGGTTCGATTGGACACGCTGCAGCTTTAATGAAAGCAAATGCTCTCTATCCACTTTCACGTGTGAATGTTAAAAATATTCCATCCCTGAAAATTCAAGGGTGTGCACCAAGGAAAACTTTTCTTAGGCCTCTTTCCAAGTATGTGGTGATTGCGTTACTGGATCATAATGCTTTTACAGGAACACGTGATCTCAATCCGTTTGACTTTTAATCATTTTTATATGGGAAAATTTTTGCCTTTGTAAGGATGGTAAACAAAATTCCTGCTAAGGCCTTCCAACCAATTTTAACCAAGGCAATTCAGTGAGAGAGGTATCACAATTTGTTTACGGCTACAGGACGACATCTTAAAGATCTTCCGTTGAGCATAACACGTCAGGAATTTAATCAAGGATACTCTCTATTCGCATTTAATCTTAACCGGGAGAGGATGCAGATGCTCTATCTCCAGTTTTCCAGCGGGAATTTTAAGATTGGAAATGCTTTCAGAACCCCCTGCCTCATACAACCACGCTGATCATCTACGCTTGTTATGACTCTATTTTAGAGATTGATTCAAAGAGGCGTGTGCTGGGGATTATTATTAATCTAACAAGAGAAAAAATCATGAAATTGAGAACCTGCTTTCATCATCTGCTGGGAGATTTGTTTCACGGCGTATGGGCCTCCGATCAGCTGCCCCCTGCTCACTGACACATTCCCAGGGGCCCGCCTACTTTTAAAGTGAATACACATGCTTCAGACAAACCTGGGAAACACTGGTTTTTCTCTGACTTGGGGGAGAAAGGTCAAGCCAGCTTTTTTGACTCTTATGGATTTCCTCCCCGATTTCGATTTCTACCCGTCAAGTATCGTAACATTTTTTGAAGACAGATCCTCAAAAATATTGTATCATAATAATCAGCTTCAAAACACTCTGTCCACTGTGTGCGGTCACCATTTCATTTTTTTCTATGTTATAGAGCGTGCGGATTATCACTGCAGCAAGTGTTGTCAAAAACCCGGAGATGTGGTTAAGAATGATTTAAGGTGTTTATTTTCTGAAAAAAAAATCAGAAATGTGTCATTAATCAAGGTTTTTAACTTTTTCCTGGGAACATGTTCTTTGAAAAAGTTTCTGGATTGTTATGGAAATTTTAAATTGTCTTTTTTTTTTCATTGTTTGTTTTTCTTATGATTTAATATTTTCTGTGTGTGAAGTAGAGAACGAAGCTAGACTTGAAAATATTTCCCCTAAAGATTTTATTGAATAAAAGAAAATAGGCTACATGTTTCTTTTTTTTTTTTATAACAGTTTATGTTGAAATGTAACCATCGGGGGGGTTGTGTCGTCTTACGAAGACTTTTTTTGCTTCCCATCAGCATTTTTTGGTCTTCCGCTCGAATCTCAACCAATGGGGAGAAAGAGTTATCTGCCTCCCCCTCCTTGTTCTTCTGTGCTTAAACGGAGGTGTTTCAGCTGTTTCAATAGATGGCCCCTCCCCCTCTGTTTTGAACCGTCTATATTCATCATGAGCATAAGGGTTATTGACTGAAGATATGGGGTTTTTACCTCTGACAAGGTTTGTAGAAAGTCCTACCATCCTCGGGGTAGGGGTCCCCCAATTTTTAAACGGAAGCATGAGATTTTTCAACAAGTCAATCATGTGGGACCCCTTCACAACATTTTTCCTTTTTATACAAATTCACTTGCGAAGTCCAAACCCCCCACTTCTTTCAGATAATTTATTAAAAAATTTCTCAGCATTTTTAGGTTATGCCTCGGTAGGCTTTTCAACACATCCATAACAACCTGACCTGAAGCGGGGGGGCCTCGTCCTGCCCGGGCCCTTTTTTTTCTTGGGACCGCCCCCCGTCAGGACCTCGCTTTAGTGTCACGGTGCAGCGTCAAACCCCCCGCTGTTTTTTTTTCACACCTTGCTTAAGTAGGGTCAGGTACCCCTGCAAAAGCGCATCATATTTTTGATTTTTTATAATAAGTCAAACCGGGTCTTTTTAATATCGCTCTCATGTCTGCATCCAAAACTCCTCCGCCGTCCGTCTGATGGACGTGTCTCGCTGGGTCAGACGCTTGAATTGATGAGGGGAAATGAGAAGCATCTTCTGCGATGTTTTGGAGACATTATCTTCTTCTGATTAACCCTCCCACTAGATCACCGATCAGGGAGCAAGTGCCGTTAAGATGGGAAGAATAAAACCACCTCCTTGACTTTTGAGACCCAGCTGTTTACGTTTTTAACCGGGTTTTTTTATCAGCCAACATCTGATGGTTTTTCTCTGCTTTTTTTCATTTTTCGGTTTTGAGAGGGTGAAAGTTTTAAGTTACCTTTAAAAATTCAGAGCAATCTCACACAGAGCCTGAAGAAAGTCAGGGGGAGCAGTGTGCTAGAATATCTTTACGTTTCTGAGGAGTAGCTTGGTACAGAGCTCTGAATAATGGGGACATTCCTTTTTTTACGCGCAGACATGATGACTTACTTTTTTTTGGGGACATACATAGCTGACCACTGGTGAGGAAGTAATCCCCATTCTTAGTCTGAAAAATTCTGGGCAGGTGGGTGTAAAATCGATGATTAAAAAACCATGAGCGTCTCTTTTCGCTTCTTCAAAACTCTCCAGGAAAGGACCCTTTTGAGATGGAAAAATTTGGGGGGCCAGTATATTCAGCTGCAGTTTTTCTCTCGGGTTTTTTTAAAACAACACCATAGAATTAGCGTTCAACTAATAGTGCGACTGAATTTTTCCCGATGAAAAACATTTTTGAGTCACATCATAACGCTCATATTACGATGGTGACGAAACTGGGTAAAGACCTTCATCACGTTTTCATCATCTGAGGCTTGAGCAAAAACATCATCTAAAATGATCAGATGATTCTGATCAGGAGGAAACAGGTTTTCCATCTTCAAAAGAACGAGGCAATCCTTCCCCAAAGGTAATATTTTATTCATCTTCTGTAATTCAGCATACATGGGTTTTAAAAGAAGTGTAAATCCATATAATTTTTTCGAACGACATCCATGACATGACTACAATTTTGCAAATTTTCCCGCAGCCGGGGTCCAACAATCAAACATGAAAAAAGGCGTTCTAAATCTAGGATCAAAATCAATCTCCTGTAAATCCATTTTTTATTTTATTTTTTTTTTTTCTTTCTTTTTTCTCTTTTTCTTAAGCTCTAATAACCAAAAGCAGAGTTGTCCCGTCAGAAAAAGACGTCTCTTATCATAGACCAAACCCAAAAATTTTTCAGAAATGTTGCGTTTGTCAAGCGGAATCCTTTTTATCCTCTGATTGTATGCTGTGGAATTTTATGACACCTTCTCTGGACCCCCCTAAAAAAATCTCAGCCAGCCCTTTTTATGCTGTCAAAATTGACCCCCTGCTGCATTCATGCGTCTGAGTGATGCCCCCGAAGCATCACTACCTTTTTTTGGTTTTTGGTTTGATATGCATAACTCTTGGACCCTGTCGATGCAAACTCTAAAATAGAATCCCCTCCTAATTCGTCCGCTTTAAAATCTCCCAGATAATTTCCCAGCTCCCCAAAGGAGTTTCACCACTTTTGTCACATAAATCAAACTGTCCGTGTCATATAAATCAGTCTGTCCTGCAATTGCTCCATGCTGCTGAGAAGTTTTAAAAGTGCATAAGCGGTGTGAATGCTGCAACGAAACATTTTTTTGTCTTTTTTGGGGACAGCTCAGTCGGCTGCTGTAGTTCCACTGCACTACAACATTTCAGGGTTGAAAATGAAAGTAGTTAAGCCTTTATTTTTTTCGAGAACATGAAGTTGAAAAAATTTTCGGGTTGTGATGACTGTGGTCTGAGACAGATCACTTCTTTTTGCAAATTTCCCCCAGAAACTGTTTAAAAAAAGTTCTGCCACCTGCCTTTTGGCTGGGTTAACCTCGATTTTATCAGGTCTAATTGGATACCCTGATGGAGTTTGTAGTCTGCTACATACTTTGACTTGCTCTCCTGATCCACCGCCTTCAGACGGGGGCCTGAAAACCTCCTGCTTACCCTTCAGGAGGGTTGATATACCCCCTGAAAAATTGTGTCACTGCTCTTTTCAATGCCACACCTCTGTGATTTTAGCAAGGCGATAACCACACTGCAACGCTTTAAAAAAAATCTACACTCACCACCCCTGTCAGAGCTCTGTCCTCGTCACTATGCGCGCAGGGGGGCCTGTTTTTTATTTTTTCAGCGCATGTGCGGCAGAGAGTGAATACAATTTTCCCCTTGGAAGTCCAGGCCCAAAAACAGGGAAAAAAAGGGAAAACTTGGGGGGTACACCACGGCTCTGATCATACAAAGTAGCTGCTGGGGTCATAAAATTTTTTGTAATTGGGGGGGTGACCGAGGGGGTAAACGCAGTTAGCATTTACATAAGGAAAAAAGGAGTGAAATTCACATAATGCACATTTCCCGGCCCTGCTGTGAATTCAGTCTCTTCCGGTGTTCCCCATACAGACATTGGGGTGATAATGGTTCGGGTTTGGTAACTTTCTAAAAACTAAACCCCCCGGGGGTTTTTTTCTTTCAGTCCACCATGCTCCCAGTTTTACTTTCGATCGAGGCCGTCACAGTTTGGAGCACATTGTTTCTCTTAAGTGGAGCGTAAAAACTTTTAAAACGCTACCTTTTCTCGTTTATCTTGAAAAACCCTCCTAAAACCTTCTATACCCCCAAAAATTCCCCGGTTTTAAAAGGGTTTTTGAAATATATTTTTTTCATCAACCGTCTTCCGCCATCTTGCCTTATCCACTCTGATGATTATTTTAAAATAATGAAAAAAAAAAACAAAACCGGAGGTAGTTTTTTCCCTTTTTTTTTTGTATTTATTAGAAAAAGAAAAACACAATCAATAATACAGAATAATTCAAACAGTGCATTTTTAAAAAACATTTTTGGGGAAAGATTTATGTTCCCCCTTTATGTTTTTAATAAAAAAAAAAAGAAAATCAGATAATGCAGATTATTAAAAACACTACAAGCTTTTTAAACAAAACTTTTGGAAAGGGTTAATATGTTCCCCCTTTTTGGGGAAAGGTTTTAAAGTTCCCACTTTAATTTATTTTTTAAAAAAAAAAAGAAAAAATTAGATAATGCAGATTTAATTAAAATACGGAATACTAAAAATGATACAACAAGTCATCAAACACGTGAGATCAGTTTGTCAGTCCGTAGCACTCTGAAAAAGAGTTAAGCTGTTTAGGTCTTTATCTTGGTGAAGCGATCGTACACATCAGCTATGCACTGTGGATGCCTTGTACCGATTTCAGTTCATATAAAACCGTCTCAGGGGGATTCGTTTTCACTCTGAAGTCTTCTGCTTGTATGCGTGAAGTATCAGAAGATTCTGAATACAGGGAATGAGTTTGGGGGGGACGAGTCGTTGCACGTGCGTTGAAAATTTCTTGGTAATAATCCTCCCCCAATACCTCCAAGCATTGGTGCTGACGCTGGCTTTGGGGGGTTCGTTATGCACCCATAGGGAGGTTTCTCTGACATAGTTCAAACAGGTTATGTTGAATAAATGAAGTATTGCTGTTTTCCCGTATTGATGAGGGGGGATGAGAAACCCAACCTCAATTTCGTCCCCCTGATTACTCTCATCCCCCTGGGTTACTTTCATCCTCCCCTGAAAGGGGGGGGCGCATCGGCTCCAGGGTTTGTGTAGGGCCCCGGAGAGGGGGAGTAGCTGGTGTTTGCCTCATCCTCCACGACCACCTTCTTGTCTTCAGGGGGATACCCGGCTACAGACTCTGCCATGAATAGCAGCGATGGTTTTAGAGGTCTGGAGAAGGCGGTTGATACATTTTCATGTTGTATCCTGTAGGTGATGCAGGACTGAAAAGGGGTTCCCAGAGAACGAGGACGTTGTGGTGGATGGTAAGAAAAAAGAGGTCCGGGGAAGGCGGATGATACGGTTCAATGTTTAAAGCTTTTCATCGTGCTCAGGAGAGTAGTGGATCTCTGCTTGGGGTTGTAGAGGTCCCTGTATGATGTGGACTCACTCATTCTCAGGATTTGTTTTTCAGTGTATGTGAGCTTGCTGTTATTCCCTCCAAATAGTTTCATAGGAAAGGGGGGGCGGGTCCTCAGAAGAGGGGTTTGTTTTAGACGTAAAACAGGAAACATCAGCGTTTTTTTTTTCATGGAAATTTTTGACATCGATCCAACTGCGTGAGTTGGGGAAAGGGTTTGGGAAAAGACGGTGTCCAATTTTCACCCATCTTCTCGGCCCAAGCTTCAAAAGGGCGGGCCCAGCATTGTCTTGGGAAATTATGCCACAGTCCTGATTGAATGCCTCCAGCACAAACAGATCTGAGGGGTTCGTTCAGTTTTTTCCTTGCGTCTGCTTGCCGAAGAGACCAGCGACCATTTTCTGTGGTTTTTTGGACCCCCAAAACAGCGCTAAAGAGGGGGGTTCTCTCTCAGCTATTTCAACATAAATGGCAATATAAAACATTCTTTCCCCTTTTTGAAGGTCGAGGAGGCCGTTCATTTTCTTCTTCATCCTCCCTCTCCTGCATTTGAGACTGTTTCAGGGCCATCATTAAGGGGGGGGATTGCAAGACCTTAACATAGCCCAGTCGTTGGGGTTGAGAGTAACACAGAGCCAATGATCCATGGAATACCCCGTCTTGATCCAATTGATACAGGCAGAGTTTTTCCCAAATTTTTACATGAAAAATACCCCCAGCTACCCCTAAGGCATATGGGGTCCAAAGACCACTTCCCTTCCTGCAGAGTATCCAACAGGGGTCTTTGTACCTTGCCCAAAGGTTTTAAGGTGATTTCTTAGGAGCATTCAATTTTTACGGGGAAAAGAATGCTGGTAGACGGTCACTGGGGTTTCGCACAGAACTGACGTAAACCTCTTGGCCGAACCGAGATTTTTTGTTTTCAAACGTCGTTTTTTAAATTGAAGTTGGGCCTCATCATCGGTTAGAGTATGTTATGACGGGGGAAATTTCCGATAGGTGTTTTTTAGATTTAGGAAGTAGATGATCCAGTTTTCTTGTTCATTATCATCATCTTGACAAGTATTGTGTTTTTTTCCAACGAATGCAGCATGTAAAATGCAGAGGTTTATGCCTGTATTTTAAAACAAACACTAAACACCCCCCTATTGGTCTCATTGGGGTATTAAAGGTTTAACGAACCTTACAAACCCCCCCCTGTATTATTATTGGCTCATTTAAGGCCTTCCCCCTTTAAAACCCCTTAAACCACCCCTGTATTATTATTGGCTCATTTAAGGACTTCCCCTTACACCCTTAAACACACCCCTGTATTATTATTGGCTCATTTAAGGACTTCCCCGTTACACCCTTAAACACACCCCTGTATTATTATTGGCTCATTTAAAGTCTCGCCACTCATGACGACATCCAATCAACATGCACGGTTACGCCCCCTTGGTTACACCCCATTGACCCCATGACCTCCCCATCCTCCATAAACCTATGACCCCCCTTAAAGGTCAAAGGTCATCTGTCAAAAAGTTTGACGAAAGGGTGTATTCTTATCTCTCTTGGGGGTCGGCCACGGAGATGCAGGAACCTTGGGGGCCAGCATTAGCATTGAACTCTTGGGGGACAACCAGGCTGTTAGTTTATCTGGAGTTAGCTTATCTGAAAATCTGGTTCTCTGAGACCTTGACAAGCTGACCTGCCAATGGAGACAATCTAAAGACTGTGTGTTTGTGCTCCAAATCAAATGACTGAATGTATCCGGACTGGAGGGGATGCCAGGCCATACTGATCGGCAACCATCAGTCTGTCCTTACTGCCATTGCTGTTGTCCAGTCAAGTCTTTCAGTATGTGAAGCTCGGTTTCATATGCACCACTCCATCTGGGTGCTTAACTGAGTGCATTCACAGTGTTTAATGTGGGCTGAGAAAGGATGTTATGTGTGTGGAAAAAGAACATTTGAAAAAAAAAAATATTTTTCAGGACTTTTTTTATTTAATGGCATAGTTATAATTTTATTTAGTCTATTTATTTATTTCTGTATTTACTCTTTATTAGGTTTATTAAGTCATCTATCCATACATTTGCCCATGATTTATCCTCCATTCCTCATTATTTATGTCAATTCTGTCACACCTACATACAGAATTTTTGTATTTATAAAACACACAAAAAAATGGCTATGTGCTTGAACTACCAGTGGTCACGTTAACTGAATATTTTCCGTTTTTGAATGTTTTTTTTTAAACGGTGACAGAAAAATCTGAAGGCCATCAGTCCTTTTGACAGATTGCAATTCACACCCCTGACCACTTGGTGGCAAGTTACCATAGTAATTAGCTCTTTGGTCCCACAGGGGGTCTGAAGCAGAGTGCTTGCTGGATCAGGAAACCCCTTGTTTGGAGAGTCTTGCTGACTTCTGAACACTTCAATTGGAGAAATGTTGCCTGATTTCAAAGCTTTGGCTGAACTGGCACTTGTAATTCCCTTCTCTAGTGCGGTGACAGAGAGCAGAGTCAGCCTCGAGAACAAGTTAAGTTGTCCGTCCAAGGCAAAAGTCCAAACCTCATGACATAATGTTTTTTTCACTCCTGTGTAAAAGTTAAAAGTATTCATTTGGTTAATGTGGATTCTCTGTTCAGCTTGTTCAGACTGAATATTTATTAAAATCAATAAAAATAAATGTTAATGAATGTTTAATTATTATTACTTTAACAAATTAAAGTGGCGGGTAAAAATAGATTATGACTGGATTTTTTTTTTACCCTGTCAGTCAAAATGATGGACATCGAAAAAGTCTAGCGCAACCTCAAACATAGGCACAAGATTTTTATTTTCAGCATATCAACCAATTCAATAATTAGCACTGATTTTGAACTTTCTAGATATACATTTCAGATTTCTTCATAACTTTGTTAATTTATGTGACTATGATTTGATTGGCATTCTTAGTCTTGGATTCATTAAATTTGTTATTTTCTTATTTCTCGTGCTGAGAGCACAAGTTGCTTCAAAGACTAGGCTTCAAAGATTTCGACAATAATCTTGTCAATATTATTTCTAAAGACTCTCATTCCCTGAAATATTTGCCAAGTTCTTTATGAGGCTGATATAATGCTGATATAACTCTAACTCTCTAAATATTACTGACCTCGCTGCAGCATGACGTCTGGGCCCTTCATCCAACACAAAGCTTCTCCTCTGCACACTAACTGTGAACACAGAGAACAGCCATGTTAATGGATTGTATAAACAGGGATTTCTTAGTGTATGCTACAGAGTTTCTTACAGAGCAGATGTAAAAACTGTGAAATCAGCTTGTTTTGCAGTTGAAAAGAGACAGTTTTTCTCTCATCCTATTCCTCAGACCCTGAATGTTTCCCCACCCTCAGCTATAATACACTGCACAAAAAAATAAAGGTAACACTCAAATAACACATCCTAGATCTGAATGAATTAAATATTCTCATTGAATACTTTGTTCCGTACAAAGTTGAATGTGCTGACAACAAAATCACACAAAAATCATCAATGGAAATCAAATTTATTAACCAAATGGAGGCCTGGATTTGGAGTCACACACAAAATTAAAGTGATAAAAACACTACAGGCTGATCCAACTTTGATGTAATGTCCTTAAAACACGTCAAAATGAGGCTCAGTATTGTGTGTGGCCTCCTTGTGCCTGTATTACCTCCCTACAATGCCTGGGCATGCTCCTGATGAGACGGCGGATGGTCTCCTGAAGGATCTCCTCCCAGACCTGGACTAAAGCATCAGCCAACTACTGGACAGTCTGTAGTGCAACGTGACGTTGGTGGATGGAGCGAGACATGATGTCCCAGATGTGCTCAATCAGATTCAGGTCTGGGGAACGGGCGGGCCAGTCCATAGCTTCAATGTCTTCATCTTGCAGCAACTGCTGACACACTCCAGCCACATGAGGTCTAGCATTGTCCTGCATTAGGAGGAACCCAGGGCCAACCGCACCAGCATATGGTCTCACAAGGGGTCTGAGGATCTCATCTCGGTACCTAATGGCAGACAGGCTACCTCCGGCGAGCACATGGAGGGCCGTATGGCCCTCCAAAGAAATGCCACCCAACTCATTACTGACCCACTGCCAAACCGGTCATGCTGAAGGATGTTGCAGGCAGCAGATCGCTCTCCACGGTGTCTCCAGACTCTGTCACGTCTGTCACATGTGCTCAGTGTGAACCTGCTTTCATCTGTGAAGAGCACAGGGCGCCAGTGGCGAATTTGCCAATCCTGGTGTTCTCTGGCAAATGCCAAGCGTCCTGCACGGTGTTGGGCCGGAGCACAACCCCATTTGTGCACGTCGGGCCCTCATACCATCCTCATGGAGTCGGTTTCTAACCGTTTGTGCAGACACATGCACATTTGTGGCCTGCTGGAGGTCATTTTGCAGGGCTCTGGCAGTGCTTCTCTTGTTCCTCCTTACACAAAGGCAGAGGTAGCGGTCCTGCTGCTGGGTTGTTGCCCTCCTACGGCCTCCTCCACGTCTCCTGGTGTACTGGCCTGTCTCCTGGTAGCGCCTCCAGGCTCTGGACACTACACTGACAGACACAGCAAACCTTCTTGCCACAGCTCGCATTGATGTGCCATCCTGGATGAGCTGCATTACCTGAGCCACTTGTGTGGGTTGTAGAGTCCGTCTCATGCTACCACGGGTGTGAAAGCACCACCAACATTCAAAAGTGACCAAAACATCAGCCAGAACAGCATGTGAAATTGGTTGTCAATCAGTGTTGGTTCCTAAGTGGAGAGTTTGATTTCACAGAATTTTGATTCACTTGGAGTTTTATTGTGTTGTTTAAGTGTTCCCTTTATTTTTTTGAGCAGTGTACATTTACCAGATTTAACCATTCAGAGGATACAGGAGAAGGTGTGAAAGAACAATAAGGAATCATTCAGACTGAAGACAACAATATGCTAACATTTGAATGTGACCTCTATTACAGGATTTTCTCAAGAAAAAATTTTAAATAAATGTTTTTTCACATTTTAAGAAAAGGCTAGAATAATATTCAAATTTGCAAGGAAATTAAATCTTCCAACAGACATACACAATCAGTCAAAAGTTTTAGATACACTTTCTCACTTAATGGGTCTGTCTATTTTTATGACTATTTACATTCTAGATTCTCACCAAAGGCAACAAAACTGTGAATGAACACACATGGCATAATATAGTAAATAAAGAGTGTTAAACATTTTCATATTTTAAATAGCCACCCTTTGCTTTGTTTTCTGCTTTGCTCTCTTGGCATTCTCTCCTTGAGCTTTATTAAGTGGTCACCTGAATTGGTTTTCTAAAGAGTCTTGAAAGAACCTCCGAGAGGTGCAATGAGAGTCAGCCAAAGATTAATATTTCAGCAATGGGTGCTGTGATTAAATCTAAAATCTAAAACATATTCAAAGTTCTTTTACAATTTTTGTTGGCTGCATAATTCATAATAATGTGTTCATTCATTGTTTTAAATCTATGTACAGTTTAAATAGTCATAAACATATAGAAAACCATTAAAAAATGGGAAGAAAGGAAAAGTTTTTTTTTCCTTTAAAACAATTTGAAAACCAAAAATTTTTTTTAGTGGTCCCTATGGGGGAAAAAAAAACTCACTTTTTAAAATTTTTTTTCAAAATGGAAAAAGGGGAAAAAATTTTTTTTTTTTAATAAAAATTTTTAAATTTAAAAAGCCATTTTTCCCTAAATGTCCCTTTAATTAATAAAAAGGGTTTTTTCCAAAAACCCATTTTTTAACCCATTTTTTTTTAAATTAACCAAAGAATTTTTTTTTTTTTTTTTTTTTTTTTTGTTTGTTTTTTTTTGCCCCCTTTTTTTTTTTTTTTTTTGCCCAAATTTTTCCTTTCAAAAAAGGGGTTTTTTTTTGGGAAAGAAAACCAAAAAAAATTAATTTTTTTAAAGAGCCCGGTTTTTTACTTTTTTTTTATTTTTTAAAAATTAACATTTTAAAAAAAGTTTCTTTTTTTAAAAAAATTTTTACAAAAAAATTTTAAAACAAAAAAAAGCAATTTTTTTTTTTTTTTTCTTCCAAAAGATTTAAATGTTTCTTTTTTTAAATGATCCTGAATACATTAGCACAATGAGGATATGATTCTATTAATACTTCAGGTGGTGCTTTCTATAATAAGCAACATATCCAATGGATCTGAATCTTCAGGTATGGATGTCCTTCATCTATTCTGACAGTCATGGATACACCTGTTTATTCATTTTCCACCTCTTCCATTAATCAGTGTGGATGAGTAGTCAAGATAACGTTGTATTGTTAGTGCTGTCCTTCAATCCTTCATCCCTCACCAGCTGCATCAACAACTTTCCCAGGATAAACACTTCTACTACTTATAAATTGCTTTCCCAATAAATAGCCTAGCTCATTAAGTGAAAAAAGCAGTCTCCTATACGTTTTCATTACCATGGTTCATTCCAACCAACTCCAACCTCTCAAAAGGTGGCTGTTATGATCCATTGGTGTTAGGTTTTGGTTTTCATTTATGTTCACTGTTATTATTTCCCTGTGATTCATAATGTTAGATATATTTTTTTCTGACTTATTCCTGTTGTATTCCCTGTGTATTCTGGTAACCCTGGGTTAGTGTTTCTGTGAATCTCTGTTCACTTCCTGAGTTAATTATCCTCGCTATCCGTTAGCCTCCTGCCTTCACTCTCCTCAGATGTTTCTTATTCATACCTAATTCTCACACCTGCATGCCATGCCTTGCTCTACACTTTCCTCTGCATGTAAGCTCTATGGTTTTACTTACTCGCCGCCTGATGTTCCATTGCTGCCTCATTCTCTGTTCCATCGTTTAACTCCTGTGTTTTTTGCGTCTTTCTCCTAGTGTTCCATTAGCTGTAAGTTCCTTTTTATTTACTATTAGAAAACTGTGCTTACAGTTCATCTTTACACGCTGGTCCTAACGTAACCACTACTATGAGAGCTGCCTCCTGGAACACTTTTACAAGACATTTATACTTGTCATTCACAGAGCTGTACAATAATCATATTCTTTAATATAAGGAGTCAATACCAGTGGTAAAATCAGATTACATTACTAGTTTAAGGCAATTTGTTGAAGTGGACACTATAGAACTTTTTTTCTACACTTTGTGACAGACACACTCTCTCCTCATCCACGTTCCACCATCGCCTGTGTTTCCTTAATGTCTTCATTGCTAAAATAGATGATACTCCACCACCTCCCCAAACCCTTAATTTCCACCTTTGTGCCACTCCTTTTCACTTTCAAACTGTGATGAAATGTCTTATTTAATCTGGAAATCAAAGCCAACCACCAGTCTGACCCCTTCTCCATTATTCTAGTTCATTGCCTGGCTAGCCTTTCTGTGTCTTACAACAACTACAATTATTCTATCCTCCTTTACCCCTGTTGCCGTCCCTTAATTGCTCAAATTAGCCACTAAAACCCCGAGAAGTGGTTCTGGTTTGAATGCTTCCCTGGACAAGCATCTCCTTTGGGGCACGCCCACCCCAAATGTATTTACATTCTTCCTGTCATCAGTAAATCTGAACAAGCTATTAAGTGTAGAGAAAAGATTCTTACGCTAATGGTTATTGAAGTCCTAGCTTTCACTCTCTCAAGCAAAACTGGTGTTTCGAAATGTTCTACAAAAAACAGAATGTCTGCTAACCATAAAATCTGGACAGATTTATATCAAGAACTCATACTGTTAATTTAGGGTTCATATTTGTTCATAGGGAAAATGAACAGGTTCCCATTTGTTTTATCTGCCAGGGTTGCAAGAACAAGATCTAAGGTCTTCCTGGCCAGGGCATATAACTTCACAAGAGGTCAAGAGCAACCAGATTTACGGTTCAACCTCCACTTTGCCCTGTAGCATTTTAGATGAGCTGGTAGATAACTTCCATTCTAAAATCTCGGACATCATTGATTCAATTGCTCCAATTAAAGTGAAAGTCGTTTCTGGGAAGAAAATGTCTCCGTGGAGAAGTGCTCCACCAGTCAGAAGTGAAAAAAAAGGAGTCTCGAAAAGCTAAACGCAGGTGGCGAAAGACTGGACTCCAGGTTCACTATATTTTCTATAAAGAGAGACTCTACAGATATAACCTACAACTGAAAAATGGAAGGGAATCTTTCTTTTCTGAGATCATCAGCAAAAACATTAACAATCCTCGTGCATTATTTGCCACGGTCGACAGGCTAACAAACCCTCCTGTAACTGTAGCATCTGAATTCCACTCTACCAGAGCCTGCAATGAATTTGCTAACTTCTTCACTGAAAAAGCCCAAAAGATCAGAGGGGCAGTCAGCACATCCACATCAACTCCAATACCAAAGTTGTCTCCAACTAGAACTGATTTTGACAAAATTTCCCAATTTCACCAAATAAACTACAAAAACTTAGAAGAAATCGTTCACCAACTAAGCTCTTCTTCCTGCTATCTTGATGTTTTACCCACAGCTTTCCTTAAGAAAGCTTTGCCCGTAATAACATCTGATTTAACACAAATAATAAACACGTGTTTTCCCACAGGCCCTGAAAAAAGCAATTATCAAACCTCTATTGAAAAAGAGCAACTTGGACAAGCTGCTACTACAGAACTACAGGCCTATATCAAACCTCCCCTTCATCAGCAAGATTATTGAAAAAGCTGTGTTTCAGCAGTTAAACAACTTCTTAAGAATGCCCTACCGCTTCGATGTCTTCCAGTCAGGCTTCCATGCTCACCACAGTGCAGAGACTGCTCTTGTCAAGGTGTTCAATGACATCCGTATAAATGCAGACTGTGGAAGAACCACAGTGCTGGTATTATTGGACGTTATTATAGCATTGTTGCACTGTTGATCACTCCATTTTATTAGAGCGCCTGGAAAACTGGGTCGGCCTTTCTGGTACAGCACTCAATTGGTTTAAATCCTACTTGAAGGACAGGGACTTTTTTGTGTCAATAGGCAACTTTACATCAGAGGCCACAAATATCACATATGGCGTTCCCCAAGGATCCATCTTAAGGCCCCTCCTATTCAATATCTACATGCTCCCCCTAACTCAGATTTTAATAAACAACAACGTAAGTTATCATAACTATGCAGACGACACACAGCTATACGTTACGATGTCAACAGGTGACTATGAACCCATTCAAGCGCTGGGTAAATGCTTAGAAGAAATCAATGCATGGATGTGCCAAAATTTTCTTCAGCTGAATCAAAACAAAACTGAAGTAATAATCTTTGGACCACAGGAAGAGCATTTAAAAGTTAGCACACAGCTTCAGTTAATACAGCTAGAAACCACCTGTCAGGCTCGAAACCTGGGCGTAGTGATGGACTCAGACCTGAACCTTCAGAGGCACATAAAGACAGTAACAAGGTTGGCCTTCTATCACCTAAAGAACATCTCCAGGATTAAAGGACTAATGTCTCAGTAGGACCTTGAAAAACGAATTCATGCATTCATCTTTAGTAGAATTGATTACTGCAACGGTGTCTTCACAGGTCTGCCTAAAAAGTCGATCAGACAGCTGCAGTTGATCCAGAACGCTGCTGCCTACGTCCTCACTAGAACTAAGAAAGTGGAGCACATCACCCCGGTTCTAAAGTCCTTACACTGGCTCCCTGTAGCTCAGAGAATAGACTTCAAAATACTTCTGTTAGTCTATAAATCACTGAATGGCTTAGCACCAAAATACATTACAGACTTGTTGTCAGTGTATCAACAACCCAGACCCCTCTGGTCTTCTGGCTCAAATCTACTCTGCATTCCCAGAACCAGAACCAAACATGGAGAAGCAGTTTTTAGTTCTTATGCTCCACTAATCTGGAATAAACTCCCAGAAAACTGTAAAAGCGCCAAAACCCTAAGTTGCTTTAAATCAAGATTAAAACCTTATTTGTTTAGTGCCCCTCCTTGAACCGCCACCTTAATGTGGTGGAGGGGTTTGAGTGTTCAAATGATCCTAGAGGCTATGTTGTCTGGGGCTTAAATGCCCCTGGTAGGGTCTCCCATGGCAAACAGGCTCTAGGTGATGGGTCAGACAAAGAGCGGTTCAAGAATCCTTCATGAGGACAAATATATCGAGGCACGTGACGTCGCCCGGTACGGCGGAGCCGGGGTCCCACCTTGGAGCCAGGCCTGGGATTGGGACTCGTCGGAGAGCGCCTGGTGCCAGGGTTGCTCCTTGCGGGACCCGGCCGGGCCAAGCCAGAACGAGAGACGCAAGGCCATCCCCCAGTGGGCCCACCACCTGCAGGGGGAACCGTGAGGGACCAGTGCAAAGAGGATTGGGTGGCGGACGAAGGTGGAGACCTTAGCGGCCCGATCCCCGGATGCTTAGGCTGGCTCTAGGGACGTGGAATGTTACCTCGCTGGGGGGGAAGGAGCCTGAGCTTGTGCGGGAGGTTGAGAGATATCGACTAGAAATAGTCGGGCTCACCTCCACGCACAGCGTGTGCTCTGGAACCCATCTCGTCAAGAGGGGCTGGACTCTCTTCTACTCTGGAGTGGCCCACGGGGAGAGGCGGCGGGCTGGGGTGGGTTTGCTTGTTTCCACCCCCCAAAGTGTCAGTGGGTGGTTCAAAGTGTCATAGGTATATGCCCAAGTGTGGGTGGGTGTGACTAAGTGTGGTTGGGAGTGTCCAAGTGTGACTTAGTGTACCAAAGTGTCAGTGGGTGGTTCAAAGTGTCATAGGTATATTGCTAAGTGTGGCTGGGTGTGACTAAGTGTGGTTGGGAGTGTCCAAGTGTGACTTAGTGTACCAAAGTGTCAGTGGGTGGTTCAAAGTGTCAGTGGGTGGGTGTAGGTGCCATAGGTAAATGACTAAGTGTGGTTGGGAGTGTCCAAGTGTGACTTAGTGTACCAAAGTGTCAGTGGGTGGTTCAAAGTGTCATTGGGTGTGTGTAGGTGCCATAGGTAAATGACTAAGTGTGAGTAGGAGTGTCCAAGTGTGACTTAGTGTACCAAAGTGTCAGTGGGTGGTTCAAAGTGTCAGTGGGTGAGTGTACGTGGCATAGGTAAATGACTAAGTGTGGTTGGGAGTGTCCAAGTGTGACTTAGTGTACCAAAGTGTCAGTGGGTGGTTCAAAGTGTCATAGGTATATTGCTAAGTGTGGGTGGGTGTGACTAAGTGTGGTTGGGAGTGTCCAAGTGTGACTTAGTGTACCAAAGTGTCAGTGGGTGGGTCAAAGTGTCATAGGTATATTCCTAAGTGTGGGTGGGTGTGACTAAGTGTGTGGTAGGGTTAGTGTCCAAGTGTGAGTTAGGGTAGGGTCAGGGTAGGGTTAGTGTCAGTGGGTTAGGTTAGGGTTAGGTTAAAGGGTTAGGGTTAGGGTAGGGTTAGGGGTTAGGGTAGGGTTAGGGTTAGGGTTAGGGTTAGGGTTAGGGTTAGGGTTAGGGTTAGGGTTAGGGTTAGGGTTAGGGTTAGGGTAAGGGTGTAGGGTTAGGGTTAGGGGTTAGGGTTAGGGTTAAGTGTTTCCAGGTCAAGTGATTGTCGACCCCTCAAAGTAAAGGCCGTCTTGGAAGGGCCTGTCCCCACTGATCGTAAGCAGCTTCAGAGATTTCTGGGATTCGCAAACTTTTATAGAAGGGTTTTATTAGAAATTCACCCTGGTTGCACCCCCCTGAACGCTTTTACGTCTTCCAAGACAAGTTTGTATGGAATAAGGATGCAGAGAATGCCTTCAACAGGGTTTTAAAGGAACTCTTCACGTCAGCTCCAGTGCTACGGTCTCCTGACCCAGAGAGACAGTTTTTGTGGGAGGTGGATGCCTCAAGCACTGGGGTTGGAGCCGTGTTAAGCCAGAGAGGTGAGGATGATCGTGTTCACCCATGTGCCTTCTTCTCAAGGACTCTGTCACAGGCTGAGCGGAATTACGACGTGGGAGACAGAGAGTTGCTGGCCGTCAAGTTGGCATTGACGGAGTGGAGACATTGGCTGGAGGGGACTAAGGAGCCGTTTATGGTGTGGACTGACCATAAGAATTTGGAGTAGCTGAAATCAGCTAAACGGCTGAACCCCAGACAGGCAAGGTAGGCTCTGTTTTTTGGTCGTTTTAATCACTTCTTGTGGGAAACGACAGTGACACCTGGAGAGGCGTGATCGGGAGGAATGGCCTCCCCGATCTGAATCCGAGTGGTGTTTTGTTATTGGACTTCTGTGCTAGTCACGGATTGTCCATAATGAACACCATGTTCAAGCATAAGGGTGTTCATCGGTGCACTTGGCACCAGGACACCCTAGGCAGGAGGTCGATGATCGACTTTGTTGTCGTATCATCAGACCTTCGGCCGCATGTTTTGGACACTCGAGTGAAGAGAGGGGCTGACCTGTCCACTGATCACCACCTGGTGGTGAGTTGGATCTGCTGGAGGAGGAGAAAGCCGGACAGACTTGGCAGGCCCAAGCGCATAGCGAGGGTCTGCTGGGAACGCCTGGCGGAGCCCTCGGCCAGGGATGTATTCAACTCCCACCTCCGGGAGAGCTTTGACCAGATTCCGGGGGATGTTGGAGACATAGAGTCCGAGTGGACCATGCTCTCCGCATCTATTGTTGATGCTGCTGCCCTGAGCTGCGGCCGTAAGGTCTGCGGTGCCTGTCGCGGCGGCAATCCCGAAACCCGGTGGTGGACACCGACAGTAAGGGATGCTGTCAAGCTGAAGAAGGAGTCCTATCGGCTGTGGTTGGCTTGTGGGACTCCTGAGGCGGCTGACGGGTACCATGAGGCCAAGCGTGCTGCGGCCTGGGCTGTGGCAAAGGCAAAAACCCGGGCCTGGGAGGAGTTCGGTGAGGCCATGGAGAAGGACTACCAATCGGCCTCGAAGCGATTCTGGCAAACCG
The DNA here is from genome assembly GCA_036173005.1 of Crenichthys baileyi. NCBI lineage: Eukaryota > Metazoa > Chordata > Actinopteri > Cyprinodontiformes > Goodeidae > Crenichthys > Crenichthys baileyi. The sequence goes on along the minus strand of JAHHUM010000696.1, from coordinate 64,613 downwards.
TCCGGCGCCTCAGGAGGGGGAAGCAGTGCTTCGCCGACACTGTTTATAGTGGGGGTGGGAGGCTGCTGACCTCGACTGGAGACATTATCAGGTGGTGGAAGGAGTACTTCGAAGATCTTCTCAGTCCTGCCACCACGCATTCCCGGGTGGAAACAGAGGCTGGGGACTCGGGGTTGGACTCTTTCATCACCCAGGCTGAAGTCACCGAGGTGGTTAAAAAGCTCCGCGGTGGCAAGGCTTTGGGGGTGGATGAGATCCGCCCTGAGTACCTCAAATCTCTGGATGTTGTGGGGCTGTCATGGTTGACACGCCTCTTCAACATTGCATGGCGGTCGGGGACAGTACCTCTGGACTGGCAGACCGGGGTGGTGGTCCCCCTTTCATAAGAAGGGGGACCGGAGGGTGTATTCCAACTACAGGGGGATCACACTCCTCAGCCTCCCGGTAAGGCCTACGCCAGGGTATTGGAGAGGAGAGTCCGGCCGATAGTCGCACCTCGGCTTCAGGAGGAGCAGTGTGGTTTTTTGTCCCGGCCGTGGAACACTGGACCAGCTCTATACCCTCTACAGGGTACTCGAGGGCTCATGGGAGTTTGCCCAACCGGTTCACATGTGTTTTTGTGGACCTGGAGAAGGCATTCGACTGTGTCCCTCGTGATGCCTTGTGGAGGGTGCTCCAGGAGTATGGAATCGGGGGCCCTCTATTAGGGGCCATCCGGTCCCTGTACGAGTGGAGCAGGAGTTTGGTCCGCATTGCCGGCACTAAGTCGGACCTGTTCCCGGTGCATGTTGGACTCCGGCAGGGCTGCCATTTGTCACCGGTCCTGTTCATAACTTTTATGGACAGGATTTCTAGACGCAGCCAAGGGCCGGAGGGGGTCTGGTTTGGGGACCAGTGGATTCCGTCTCTTCTTTTTGACGTGGTCCTGCTGGCCCCCTCTAGCCAAGACCTACAGCATGTGCTGGGGCGGTTCGCAGCCGAGTGTGAAGCGTCTGGGATGAAGATCAGCTCCTCCAAGTCAGAGGCCATGGTTCTCGACCGGAAAAGGGTGGCTTGTCCTCTTCAGGTTGGAGGGGAGTTCCTGCCTCAAGTGGAGGAGTTCATGTATCTCGGGGTCTTGTTCACGAGTGAGGGAAGAATGGAGCGGGAGATCGACAGACGGATCTTTGCGGCTGCCGCAGTAATGGGGGCACTGTGCCGGTCCGTTGTGGTGAAGAGAGAGCTGAGCCGAAAAGCGAAGATCTCTATTTACCCCGGTCGGTCTACGTTCCCCTACCCTCACCTATGGCCATGAACTTTGGGTCATGACCGAAAGAACGAGATCCGGGTACAAGCGGCTGAAATGAGCTTCCTCCGTAGGGTGGGCCCGGGCAACTTCCTTAGAGAAAGGGTGAGGAGCTCGGCCAATTTGGGAGGGGCTCGGAGTAGAGCCTCTGCTCCCCCACATCGAGAGGAGCCAGTTGAGGTGGCTCGGGGATCTATACCGGATGCCTCCTGAACCTTCCTCGGGAGTGTTTCCAGGCACGTCCAACCGGGAGGAGGCCCAGGGGAGGGCCCCCGGACACGCTGGAGGGACTATGTCTCTCGGCTGGCCTGGGGAACGCCTTGGGCTCCCCCGGAGGAGCTGGAGGAGGTGTCTGGGAGAGGGACGTCTGGGTGTCTCTGCTGAGTCTGCTGCCCCCGCGACCCGGTTCTGGATAAGCGGAAGACGACGAGTACGAGTACGAGAATTTCTCCCTGTCTTACAGGCCAGGGAGTAAAAATGGCAAACCTGACGCCCTATCCCGGATTCAAGAGCCCGCAGAATCTCAGTCTGCAGGTGAAGAGGAGTTTATCTTTCCTGAGGCCGTCAGGTTGTCTGTGTCCCGAGTTGAGGTGGAAAGGGAGGTCCAGGAGGCCATCAGGGATCTGCCTATCCCACCATCATGCCCACCGGACCGCTGTTTTGTTCCCGAACGCCTTATGCCAAAGAATATGGAGAAAGGCCAGGAGGTCAATGATCAGAATGTCACTGGTTCAGTCAAGAACGGCCAACCGGAGACGGATCCCTGCCCCTAAGTACCAGGTGGAGCAGAAAGTACGGCTGAGATTGCCCAATTCCATGAGGATTCACCCCACGTTCCACGTTTCTCAGGTCAAGCCCTTCGTGGAGCCCCTACTCGGGCCCACCTCCGGGCCCCCTCCACCCACCCGGGTCATTGATGGAGGCCCAGTGTTTACTGTCCGGTGGATTCTCAGGTCCAGGCGAAGAGGACGTGGATTGCAATACCTGGTTGACTGGGAGGGCTATGGGCCCGAAGAGCGGACTTGGATTCCTACTAGGTTCATCCTTGATAAGAACCTAATTCGTGAGTTTCATCGTCTCCATCCTGATCAGCCTCGTGGTCCGTCAGGAGCCGGACCTTAGAGGGGGGGTACTGTTATGATTCTGGCACGTCTGCTCTACCCTGTCTCTCTGGCTGCAATCAGCAGATGAGATGCACCTGGTGACTGCTGCAGTGCAGTGCAATCTGTGGCATTCCAAGCACCTGTGTCTTCCCTGATATATACTGACTCTGACAAGCGGACGGTGCCAGATTTTTGAAAGCCATCGTGTGAGTAGATATCCAGCGTTTCTTCCTGACTGATCGTTGTTTTGACCTTGCCTTGCCTCTTGGAAATTTGCCTCTGCCTGCCCCTTGTCGGACTGTTTGGATTTTGGTTTTGACCCTGTTTCCTGCATCTGATTTATACCTCTGCCTGCCCCTTGCCTGACGTCTCTTGTTCCGATCATTGACCCTGTTTCTGTCCCTGGATTATTGAATCAGCCTAGCCCTTGGATTATTCAGCCAAAAGTCGCCTGTCTCTCTCACCTGCGCTGTGGAGATCCCTGCCTTCTACCCACTGAGGTTTCCCCTCTGGGTTTCAAGTTTAACCCAAGAGAAGAACAGGTTAGTGACTTTTCTGATCCTTGCAAGATTTGGAGAAACTACAAGTCACTAATCCTTCTTTCTGCTTCAGTGATTCCTGGAAGCTGTGTGAAGTTTAACTTTAGTGACGTTTTCCTGTGGCTGAATAAACTTTTTAATCTTTCAGTTCTGTGTCTGGCTGAATCTTGGGTCCGCCTTTTTCTAATTCGTAATACAAGCAGAGAAAGAAATTCTTCCAAAAAGTTACAGAACAAGACTACAACACCACATCGTGGGGTTAAACATAGAAATTCTACAAATCGTTTCTTCCTCTCAAGAGCATGAATCTGAGACTCTCACTTATTGACCAAGAGCAGCACCATCTCTAACCAAACTCCTCCTCATCCTCCCTTCTCCTGTAATGAGCCAAATACCAAAGCGAATGAAGGGAGGTGCCTGTTGATTAAGCCATAGGTCAGGATGTACACCAGAGGTGAAGGGAGTTCACCATGACAACCTCTGCCTCCACCTTCCCCTTCCCAGGTCTAATTAATAGAGGAGCAGCTCGGTACGCGTCTCCTATTCAAACTTCAGATTGAGTGCTGAGAGATGGGGAAAGTGTCAGGAGGGAGAGCATTGAGACAACAGAGAACATTAAACCTGATCGCTAACATACGTGTGCAGACTGTGTTTATGTGTATGTGTGTGTGTGGAAGCTGAAAATGAGTGCTAAGTGCTGTGGATATAAAGGTGTCTTTGTTAAAAAGACAGCTACTCCAGTCTTCAATCAGACGTTTGGCCTCAGGGTGTGAAGGGAGCTCAGAGGGAGTTAGAGCTCTAAAGCACTGCTCTATTCACTCACACACACATTCCTAAAGACATTTATTCATAAATGCACCAAGAGAGATATCATGTAATTTGTAAGTGCTTAAATGATCACATGCAAGTTCCAGACAAAACGTAAACACAGAACATATTTCATGCTGTCTTCATTGTGAATCTGCAGCATTCCATGTGTTAGTTGGTGTTACCGTAAGGTGAGCGGGGGTAAAAAGGCGTTGTTTCTTTCTGTGGGATCTCCTGAACTTTGCCGTACAGCTCACTGGTGGAGGCCTGGTAGAACTTGACGCTGCTGGTCAGACCACATGTCTTGATGGCATCCAGGAGACGCAATGTACCCACACCGTCCACGTTAGCTGTGTACTCAGCCAAGTCAAAGGAGATCTGGGAAAAGAGAGATGGAAATTTTCAACACCAATAATGAGATCTGTACCTTATAACTAAAGTTTCTCTTTATATCTACAGAAAAACAGAAAATAAATCATACTTTTGGTTTTGAGCTGTGAAATTCACGCACAAAAGAAACCATGTCTTCTGTCAGTCTGCCCCAGGACAGCTGTGGCTACAGTGTAGCCACATCATTAAATAAGACTACAGCAAACTTTTCTTTTACCATGCAAGTTACTAAAATTATTTTTATTTGCTCAAAACCAAAAAAATTAAACCAGATTTTTGAGATTTTCTTCAAAGTCCGAGGTTTACATGTTCAGGGTCATTGTACATTTGATAGACCCATTTGATTCCACCTTTAAGTGCTTGATAAAGGTCTTTAGAAGTTGCTTAGATATTTCAATGCAAGGTTATTTCCTAATGATGCCATATATGTTGTGAAATACACCAGTTCCACCTGCAGCAAAAACCCTCATACAACATGATGCTGCCTCCTCTGTACTTCACAACTGGGATAGTCTGCTTGGGTTTGCATGCTTCGCTCTTTTCCTCTTAATGTAACAATGGTCATTCTGGCCAAACACTTAAATTATTGCTTTTGGAGTAATAGCTTCTTCCTTGCTGATTTTAACCCAAATGAACGAAGGACCCATTTGACTTAAAGGTAATAAACTAACGAGTTTCAGCTAGCATCTTCAGAGGGTGCTTTTGTTCAGGAATTGATTCACAGATTTTACACCAAAACCAGCTCATGTGTTGAAGTTTTCTTCCTAAATAGTTTTACCACTAGGCATTCCCATTGTGTTTACTCTTATGTACATTTGTTCAAACAGATAAATGCTGCACCTTGAGGCATCTGGAAATTGTATCCTAGGAGGAGTCAGACCAGTTGTTTCCATGTTGATTCCAGCAGTGTGTTTTAGATGTTCCTTTAAAATGTACCCAAAGGCCTCACCTGACTCATATGTCCTGTATTAACCCATCAACAGCTTACAAAGCCATGGCATCTTCATCTGGGCTTACCCATTGTTTAAACGATTCAGTGTTTGTCTTTTATGCTTTTCACTATTCATGCAATTAAAATTCAAGAACAAAAAAAATAAATAATAAACAGGTCAACTGTCACTTTTTTCAAAGAAATACCAGACTATATATAAATGTAGACATTGACTGCCGTGGGACAAAACATGATTAATGATTGATTAATTATTATTCTACATAAAGAATAGAAAAAAAAGCTGTTCTGATATGTTAGCTGTTTGGGTAATGACACAAAGCTAGTTGCGTAAAAACTCTAGACCACATAAAATACATTAATAATTCAAATTACTTTAGTGATTAATGATCAAATATTGTATTATCTGTCTTTTAAAGTCCTGTTGAAATCTACAAATCAGGAGTCTAATCTAAGCTTCATAATACGGAACAAATAAACTCTACTCTCAAGCATAAATTTAACACATGTTTTACTTTTACTAGTATTTTGTTCACTGTAACCAAAATATAACTGTTTGGTGATAAAGCATATCGTCGTTAGCTTTATAAAATTTTTAAAATATTTTTGGACATAGTCCTGCTGCAGAGAGTTCAATAAGATCACAAAAAAGAATGATTTATTTGTTTTATCCAGCAGACTTATTACATTTAATTATATTTACATTCAAATCTTATAAAAAGAATCTCTGAATAGTCTGTGTACATTTAGAAATGTATTTGTGTAATTATTTTATTTTTATCTGTTAATTAAAATGACATTATATCAAAGTTTAAATGTGCTTTACAGTCTCCCATTTTACCTATTTACTAGACCGACATTTATTTCGTATCATTCAAGATATTTTCTACCTATTAATAATCAAAACATTAATTCTATGTAGAATTTCTGTCTGTTAGAGTATTTCTGAATGGGATATGTAAAAAAAATTTAACGAACTATATATATTAGTATAATTACAATATTGTGTGTACATGTTAGGAATGTATTTTTTCACCTGGTTGAGGTTTACTGTGTGAATAGATGTGATTTTAGTTTTGTTATAGTGATCTACCACAGGATTTTGGGAACTGTAGCTTCATTTATACGTTTTGTTTTTTTTGTTTGCAATTAGTTGAATTTAAATTTTGATTCCAAACATTCATAAATGTTACAAAACAATTAAAAAAAAAAGACCTCCCCATAAATCCTCTTAAACAAAACGTACTTTTAGAGACCATTAGAAAGCATAGAGCTTCTATATAATTCATACTCCAACTCCCAGAATCCCTTCTTCCACTTTGAATGATACAAAATTTGAGTGAACTTAATAAACATTTTGGTAGAAATCAAATTTAAATTAGAAATGGCTGTGGGCAGGCACCACTGTCTGTGCAACTACGTGTGCTGTGAGTGTGTATGCTTGAGTGTGTGCCAGCTTGGCCTCAGCCTCCCAATCAGGCGTGACGGTTAAAAGCCGGGCTGGTTAGTGGTCACAACACCTGGAGCGAGCCGCGTGGGCCACATCTAAATGGAGGAAAAAAGCTCCAACCCTTTAGTACGTTCACATCAGCCTTACACACGGCCAGATAAAGACCCCTTATTTAAAGCTGGGACCCAAGAACACTGGGCCTCTATTCCCCTCACGACGTGCACACACACCATGAGGAGGTTTAATCAGGTTCAATCACACTCTGCAGCTCAGTGTAATTACCTCTGACGCTCCACTCATGCTTTTACTTCGCATTCTGGCATTTTCATTTATATTTACATCAATTAGAAGAGAAAGTGAGAGGGTACTTCATACACAGACACACAGTGCATATTACATAATGGCAACCTATACTACCAACACAAGAGGTTGGTATAAAACTTGAAACATTTGGGTACAGAGTCCTACAAATGCAGTTTTACTTGATATTCGCAGAGAGAAGAGTTTTTATGTGGGACTTATTTTGCTATTTAGGCTTAGTTATTTATTTATTTATTTTAGAATTTACTGTTTTTTTATGTATTTTTCTGCGAATGTAGGAACAAAACCACTGAAAGCTCCCTAAAATCCCTTGTTTGTAGTTTAGGTTTATTTCTTGGACTTGACATCGACATGGAGGCACCTTTTTGAAACAGTAAACCATGCCTTTGTTACATCTAGACTGTTACATGCGCCTTATTTTGGGGTTAGTGACGCATCCATTAGGCATCTGCAGCACGTCTTTTCACTGACACAAGAAAGTCGGAGCATTTAACTTCACTTCACTGTCTACTGGCACATTTCAGGACCCTTTTTAAAAAGGGTTCTGAAATGTGCAAGTAATCACTCCTTTTGTTTGCCATTCGCTGATGTTGCAATTAGTGTTTAAACATCTACCGACAATTTGAATAACAATACCATTTTGATTAGAAGTATTAAATAAAACTAACATAGCAAACAAACTTCAACATTTGGGTCCAAACTAGAATTGCGAACCACAGACAATGGAGTATAACAACATTTCATACAGTTTAAATGTACTCAATAGCGTGCATTATTACAGTCTGTCCAGTATGAAGCCCCACACTGACTCTACACTATAGGGTTTGACTTGAATGTGGGGAACTAAAACCCAGAAGTTCATGTTAATAGAAAAAAACAGAAAAAAAATCTGATTCAACAGCTGAAAGAGGAGACTCACAAAGACATGACACTACACAACCACGTGCAGAAGGTAAAATCACTCTTATTTTCTGCTACTTCATCCCACAATAAAAACTCTTTCCCACACAAAATACCTATGTGTCTTTGAGCCCCTTCCCTTCAGCTTTCCTCCAGAAACAAAGTGGATGAAACACATACGTGCGGCGGGTATCAAAACCAGCTGAGAACGGCATGGCCGAGGGCGCCTTGACAACTTAAATCAAACAAATTGCTTTAATGCCTCCATTCTCCGTCATTATTTAAGGCCTAGCCTAAGCGCTCATGGTTTTAAGGACGGACACTTGTGTACATCACTCAGTGAATGTGTGTGTGAGAGTGTGTGGGTGCGTGTGTGAGTTTGGGGAGGGGGGAGTCATTGTGACTGCTGGGCCTCTCCAACAACCTGCCAGATATTCTCTGTTCTGGGAAGCCAGCCATGCTCTGTCAGCATTGAAGGGGGGGGGGGGGGGGGGGGGGGGGGTAATGCCTGACAGCAAGGCATCCATTTAAAAAGCTAACTGTACAGGACATATGTGTGGCATTTGGCGGAATGTGGCTCCATAAGTGTGTGAAGGTTTGTAAGAGCGTGCTCACTGACACCAGAGTGCCCAAGAATTGTGACGTGTATAAATATGACCTACAATAATTCAGCGGTGGCCTCCGCTTTCATGCATGGTCTCACAAACTGGAACAAATGGAAATATTTAGTTGCATGTACACAGGTGTAGGATACCTTTAAGGAAATGTGTGCTATTATGGAGTGCCAGAAGTTTACAAACACTCATCATGGACAACACTCATTTTAATTCAACGATGCATTTTACAAATTCTTTTTTTAAAATGCATCATTAAATACATTTTGCTCTAGAGGAGCAGAAAGGGACAGACGAAGATTAAGACAAATGACAAAAAAGAAAGAAAAAAGAAATGGGGAAAAGAAAATAGGAAAAGGGGACAAAAGAGGGTAGAAGAAGAAGGAGAATAAAAGGAAAAAACATGAAAATGAATGAGAAGAAGAAAACAAAAAGAAAAATTAATAGGAGTTGGAAAACAAAGGAGAAGGAAGTGAACGAATTGAAAAGAAGGAGATGAGAGAGTGAAAAGGGAGAAACAGAAGGTCAAGAATGAGGAGAAGAATGGATAGGAAAAGAAGTATGAGAAGGTGTAATGAGATGAGGAACTGATGAAGGAAAACACGGAGAATAAGAAACAAAACAAAGGAGGACTTGGGGAAAAAAAGAAGAAAAAAGGACAACAAGGTTATTCAGAAATACAGTTTAACGGCCTTTGGTATCAGTCTGCACTTGGGAACAACAAGGACCAATACATATAGTGATATAAACATGTGAGATTGGACAGAAAGCAATATATTGTCCAATTATTTAAGCTGTGCTGGGATGTCTCACTGCTTTCTAAGTATCAGTTATAAATGTTGTTTAAAGAACGAATCATATGGCGACCTGATAGGTGAAAGTCCCTGGCTTGCTCGCCTGAGGCTTTTTCTAAATCCAAACATTGGCAAATTTGTCTCAACCGAAAACACTTAGCTAAGAAAAAAAAGTCAATGATATACCCTGAAAGTGGAAACAAAAAAGGGGAGAAAAGATGACAGAATCAGGAAAAGAGTGTGTTTATGCTTCAGTGTGTGCAAGGGGAGGTTGTGGAGAGAAACCACAGACAATTACACCTTTACTCAACACGTTACAAGCCGACCCAAATTAGAGCAGTTGAGTGTTCTCAAAGACAAACAGACTGATTTCCCTCAAGGACAGAGCCAAACCCACGCAGTGCAGCTCAAAGTCAACACCAAGTGTCACAATAACTTACGAGAGCAACAACGAAGGAGACCAATCTGACACAAACGTTCCGTGTTTTCCCAAACTGTAGCCTAAGCTACTGTTGCTGTATGCGAGCCCACGCTGACAGCACACTCTGTGAACAGAGCTGCATCTCCATCATCATGAACCGCGGCTGTGTTGTGATGAAACTCCAGGGGGAATCTCTGCGCCTCCAGCTCTATCTTGAGGGAATGTGTCACTGTGCAGAAACACACACCTTTTAGAAAAACATGAGCGCTATTTTTTTCCCCCTCACACTGTGCCAAATGGCCTTAGCCAAAAATGCAGACACAATGAAAAATGAAAGAAAATTCAAACGATGACAGATGTATATGATCAGTGAATGACATGAGAGTGAGACGGAGAAGAGAATAATCCAGCAGGAACACATTTTTCCTCTGGTGTTTTGTCGCTGGGAACCAAGTGTTTAAATACATTCTGATTAACGTCAGGTGAAACCACCAGGTATGAATGCCTAAGGAGGAAACTTTCAGCAAACATCAGTGTACATTACAGGGATAGCTAAAAATGTCAACATAATGGCAAGAATTTCACAATTACATTCCTTGTCATAAATAGGTGATATTTGGGGCACTAAATATTAGGACTTAAGTGACATGACTTAAGGAACTATAATTAAATTGCACCCGAAGGAAGTCCAGAGAGTGAGTTTATTTATAGAGCATCGATTCTGCAAGAACTCCCATAACAACATAGCTAACGTGTTTTGAATGTTCCACGAGCAGTTTCCTACCTCAATCAATGACAGACATCACAGGGAAGCGTAAAAGTGTGCGGTGAAAAAGTATTCGTCCGCTGACAGATTTCTTTTGTTTTGCTCTTCGTCTCACACTTTAATGTTTTAGCTCATCAAACCAAGTTTAACGTCAGTCACCAATAAACTAAGTAAATACACAAAGTAGTTTTCAAATGATAATTTTATTTATAAAGGGAAAAGGCTATCCAAAACAAATTAGATATTTTCTGCCGCTTCTTCCATAGTGGGTCACGGGGAAGCTGGTGCCCATCTCCAGCAGTCTATGGGTGGGAGGTGGGATACAGCCTGGACAGGTCGCCAGTCCATCGCAGGGCAACACACAAACAACCAAGCACACATTCATTCACACCTAAGGGCAATGTAGAGAAACCAATTAACCTAACAGTCTTGTTTTTGGACTTTGGGAGGAAGCTGGAGTACCCGGAGAGAACCCACCCATGCACGGGGAGAACATGCAAACTCCATGCAGAAAGTCCCCCGGCCGGGAGTCGAACCTAGGACCTTCGTGCTGCAAGGCCACAGTGCTAGCTTTTTTTGGGGTTCAGTTTCACAAGCTACAACCTAACCTGTTTACTGCCTGACTTGTAGAATTGAGACTTCACACAAACAGGACCTGTCTCACAACACAAAGTAGGACATATTCCAAAAAGCAAAACATCATGCCCTGGTTGAAATAAATTCAACAGCAGATAAAAAACTCATTTAGCTTAAACAGTTTGTAAAGAGTTAAAAAGCCATTTCTAAGGCTTTTGGACTCCGGCGAAGCAAAGTGAAACCTTCACATGTTGTGGCTGGCCTACCAAAGTTACTCCAGGAATACATCAACGGCTCACAAAGTAAATTTTAAAAAGCACAGAAAACACCATTTGACTCAGCTAAGGTCATTGTTCACAATTCAACAATAAGAAAGAGTCTGGGCAAAAATGGCATCTATGGAAAAGTTCAAGGGCAAAAGCCTCTGCTGATCAAAAACAGGTGGTAATGATAATATGATAGTCTAGGGCTGATCTGATGAATAAAACCCTGGTCTTAAAATATATCCAAGTAGATTGGTAGATATGACAGAGAGAGATGGATGGTTTGTAATTTTGGAAGCTGCTGCTTTGTGTGAAGAAAATAAACTAATTTATTTTGCTGTTCAGTCAAGTCAGAGTGATGTCTCCTCTTGTCCTCTTGTTGTCCAGTCGTTTGGGGGAGTGACCCAACTTCTTCTTCATCAAAGAAATTCACTAGAGTTGTAAAACTGTCTAAGGAACTTAGAACACTTTTATTTTAAGCTACAGACTTTGACATGAAATGCTGTGAAGCAAGAGGAAAACCATGTATTGTTTTGTAATAAGTTTAATTTTAATAAGGTTTAGTTAACAGTATTTTGTGGCTCTTTGTCTTTTGTGTGGTGGTTCTATTTTCCTACCATTAACCCCTCTTAAGGCAGCCTAGAAATTGATCCATAATAACAAAGCCATTGGCTAATCTTTAAATAGGTGCAATTAACAATTTGCTAATCATAAGTAGATTCACATAAAACCTACCAATAAACTGCAGTGGAGGAGGCTTAATACTTCCTGATATTTCCCTGTATAGTCATGGGTGAATGTTTTGATACTGACAGAAATGTTGCTTTTGGAAGACATTACTCCTTCACTGTTGTTAGATCATTTCATCAGATGCTTCTCTGATATCAAGTTTATGTAACGATTACATCCAACAGTGAATCAAGGATGTGTTCATCTCCTGAGTCTTGAAGAAACCTGGTTTCCTGCAACTATACAGGTTAAGTGGGCAGAACTGGCACCACTCTGTTCCCCAGGAGTGCAGCATTAAACTGTGTGAGGAACTGACCTGATTGACTGTTGGCAGTTTGAGGACTAGCAAAGACTAGCAAAGTCAGTGTTGCCATTTCAGTCTACTTTTCACATAGTGTCTTTGGTCCACTAGGTGGAAGGTGCATACTAATTCTGAGAACCCTTCTGCTGCCCCTCACCCCCAAACATTTACAGGGAATGTAATACATGTCCCAATATTTACAGTGGTAACTTTTATTTTTTAATACTTGGGCAATTCACCCTGACCTAATGGATATCAGTTTCTGCTCCAAATCCTGACTGGTGACAGTCCAGTCTTACTCTTTCAGCGCTTGGATGTTTAACATTTATTGCCTGCTTGTTCTTAGATGATTAACCTCAGGTTTTCAGTGGGATCAAGATAGTTATTTTTTTTTTGGCCATAGACATAAGATCTAAATGTTTCAATTGCTGCATCACTTTTACCGTGTGAGATTGTGTTCCATTGTGTTCCATTGTGCTGGAAAAAGCTCAGTTACTTATCAAATTACTTCTGGGTGGTTCAGCAAAGCAAATCTTGAAAGGTGTTATGAGTTTTATTTTTATTTTATTCATGGCAGTGTTTTCAAGCAGAATTGTGAGTTGACTCTCTTGGACGAGACACAACTCCAGCATGACACAGGATTCGTGGCAGCATTATCCTTTTCTTCTCTGGACAATCCTTTTGCCAGATGTCCAAAAAAGTCTGCAAGAGCGTTTTCTAAGAAAATAACTTCACTCCAGTCCTCTGCAGTCCACTCCTGGTAATTCTTAGAATTTCGGTTAGATGGGTTTCTTAGAGAGAACAGACTTTTAAAAGGCCAGCATCCAAAAGTCACCCACACCTGCCTGCTGCTGTTCCCGAGCAAGCTCTGCACTGGTGGCAACCCAATCCTCTAATTGTATCCTTTTTAGTACTTTTTTGGTGCCCAAAAGCTCTCTTCACTCTCTCTGAAGATACAATGTTAATAGTATGCTTCCTGGGAAGTAACCATAGTTAAAAAAACAAACAGAAAAATCCTTTTAAACACCTCTCTTAAAGCAATTAAAGGAGAAGTACAGACTTGTCCTTGTTATCAATAAGCTAAGGATAAAAATCATTGACATGATGCCGAAGGAAGACACATGACAATTTGGGCAAATGAGAATGGGTGACTTTATATTGATTTTGACGCAAATCAGAATCTTTGAATAATTATTTTTTGAAATATTGATTATATCAATATTCTGATTATTTTGACAACCCTAATTCATAGCAACCTATCCTCGATGCAAATTGCTACCACAAAAAAAACGAGTAAAGTTAATGAAAAACAGGACTCACACTCAAAGCTTTAGGCCACAACTGTAGCCTTAAATTGGCTGAACGTGGTGGTTGTACAAAATATATATCCTATGAAGAAAGAAAAATAAAACATTTCATAAAGATTTTCAAGAATATTAATTTTAGTCTGCTGCTACTAAAATGAGTCGAGCAGTTTCATGTCGCTGCCTTTTTGAGAATAACAACAGCTTATAACAGTAACTCAAACTAAATTCAGGCTCTGTCATAAATCACATATAATATGTATTTTTTTTATAAATAAAGAGGAAGGTGCATCAGAAAGTATGCAGCGTCCTATGTCGGGACAATAATTGGCTATTTTAGTCAATAGTTCCTAAAATAAGAGCACAGTTATGAGGTACAGTTCTTAAAATAAAAAAAATTAAAAAAACTAACCACTTGTGCTAACAAAGTTACAAAACAACAGCGCAAGTCTGTTAAATCTCTATAAACCTAGCTGGCAAATAATACAGTAGAGCATAGAAAAAAAGTCATTGAAAACTGTACTTTTTCCTGAAATTACCAATTTGGTTGGAAGATCTTCTCTACTTTGTGAACACATATGTATTCTGCAATAACAAATAAATGACCTTTATATAAAATCATCTTTTGTAGCCCTTTTCCTTATGGTCTGTGTGAATTATCACAAAAAACTAGAATCTTTATGTGTGCTATAAAAAATAAAAAGAAGCAATTTACTTTACAGATTCATTCATGTTTGCTGCAACAAGCCAAAGTCCAATTCTTACCACAGCTATTAATCCTCATATGTGTTAATAAAAGGAAAATGTGCTAAGTGCTTTCAAACAGTAACTATTAATAGTCTCAGTCTGGCTTTAACTCTGCTTTGAGATGGAAATTTTCACAAATGATGGTTTTTGTGTTTCATGGCAACCTTCTAAAAACATGAATTGCTTCAACATGATTTCAAAACAGAGTTCATCCCTCATTTGTTCAGGTCTTTCTTTTATTGTCGCTATTCAGTGTTCGCGCCGCCGTATGATGTGATGCTAAACATAAAACTACTTAAAGTGATCTTGAGAGATGGGATTTATAAGATAAACTTAAGTGCTTGAAACATAAAAGAGAGTTCTCCGTGAACATTAATTTTTCAAATCTCGGATCTGCACATGGCAGAACATGCATCCACCCGCTAATCCCCCCCCCCGATGCTCACTCATCATTACAATCACATCTCAATCCCCGCATTTTTGAGTGTAATTACAGGCGTCTTCTGCTCAGTAAGTGCAAGTGTTGCTGCAGCTATGGCAATGAACAAAAACATGTACACAGATCAAGTGAATCTGAAAAAGACAGACAGAGAAGTGGAGAGAAGCAGTGCAGGGAGAGGAGACTATGTCAGGGCAGTTAGACAGAACGTTGGAGATTGTCAAATTCAGGAGTTTTGACAATGCGTCTGGAAAATCCCGTCTGTCTCACGGCACTCCTTTTAACCTTTTCCACTCCTTTTCTAGCTGTCTGGACGCGTTATTGTCGATCGATTACACGATCTGAAGAGGTAAATGGTAAATTACTCTTGTATGGAGCTTTACTAAGTCCGAGGACTCCAAACTTTAAACTACAACCACCCATTCATAAGCCCATTCACACAATGACAGTGGTAAGCTACATTGTAGCCACAGCTGCCCTGGGGCAGACTGACAGAAGTGAGGCTGCCATACAATCGGTGCCACCGGGCCCTCTGACCACCATCAGCAGGCAAGGTGGGTGAAGTGTCTTGCCCAAGGACAAAACAACTGAGAAGGACACAGCGTGGATTCGAACCCACCGGTTACAGGATATGGTGTTTGTTCATTTCACAGCTTCTAATTATTTCAAATCTAAAGCAAAGGTTATGCGGAATGTTTAATGCAGATTTTCTTGTTTACTTAGATTTTGCATTTAAGCTTGCTAGCTTACACAGAAATGAACAGTCTATATTTATTGATAGCTTCATTTTAGTGGAGAGAGCCAGAGAAATAATTGAAAACTGCAGCACAGTAAAAAAAATCACAGGCCAGATAAAACAGCTGACAAAGGAATTTAGGATAGCAGATATGTCCAAGGCTGAATGGACTACAATACAATCATCAACAGGCAAAGGTGACAACCTATGTCACCCTTCTGGGTGGGGGTTAAAACTTAAAAAAAGACTATCAATTTCAAGCATGGTGGTGAAAGCATTGCACAAAGTGGATGGAATATTACAAAATGAGGGCTACATGAAATCCTTTAGCGTCTGCTCAAATCAACACCTAGATGGTTGAAATTTGATAATGAACTCAAACACATCAAAATTATTATTATTATATCATTATTAGGAAAGCCCAGAATTTGAGCTTTACTGAAAATGGGTGCTCTTTGCCAGGAAACCAACCAGGTTGATGAACTTGACCAGTTCTGCACAGAGAGCACGAAATTATCAGGCCAGAATTATCCCAGAAGGTTGACGATTGCTACAAATCTTTCATCTCACACCATAATTTTCCTTTGAATAAGTGCATCATGGCGCCTATTGTTGGTTATTCAGAGAGCAGCAGCAGAGGTGGATTCATACATTCCATTCCTTTAACATTGGTTCAAAGAGCCAGGAATAGAAACTCCATGGAAAAGTCATTCAAGAACTGAAGAAGCCTCACATTATTTCTTTCCCTCAGTCTGCTCAACTTCCCTGCAGACATTTACCACCAATCACTCATTGCTACCCTGCAATCATAAATACACACGTAAACATAGCAACAGGTCCTAGAGCAGTAGGCTGAGGTCATGCCCATGAGGTTTCTGTGGAGGAAATCTCATTATGTGAGGTGAATAATATGCAGATAGAGTTCTGGTATCTAAGAATTTCACATCAACAGAATTTTCAGGTGAGGTTTCTCGTAGTGCGTCACATCAATCGGACCCATCTTGGTTTCAGTCACCGTTTATACTGTTCATTTTTTAAAAATCTGTAAAACTTGGCTTTGTGGCATTTTGTTGAAAACGTAATTCAGAAATAGAGGCAAGCACAAACAATTTTGTGCTCGCCAGTTTTCTTATAACAAAAATTGCTAACAAAATTTGTGCAATGGAAAAGCCACATTTAACGTGTGAGTAAGGTATTTTGTGATTAAAATAAGTTGAAAAACAAAAACTTCATGTATTAAAATTAGCCACAGATACGTAAGGGCTGTTAGATATTAGAAAAACACCAAAATATCCTGTAATATTTCTGAATATCGTGACAATGATATGACTTGCATTGAGTTACTGTGTAAGGAAACATGAATCCCGAATAATGAGAAGTATAATGGAAATAAAAATAATAATTCAGCATTTCTATTTGAACTACAAGGTTCTATTAAAAAATTTACAACTACAATTTGTAGTTTTTCTCAATAACTTCACCACCCTGCCACCTCTTTACCTTCTGAAACATTTTTTATGTTGCGTTAAACCAGTGTCCCCAATAATAATACTGGCAATGAAAGACTGAATGCATGGTACTTAAATAACTAGCAAATATTTACTGCAGTCCAAGCAGTTTTTCGCGATATGCATATTGAGAACAATGATAAATGTGCTATTTATCATTGTTCTCAATATGCATATCGTGCAGGACTAACACAGAGGTTGAACTCATCTGTTTCATTGAAAAATAGAAAAAGCTAATTAAACAGAAAGTTATGAGTGGCACCTCGGGCATAAAATTGTTTTTTTTAAAGAGTTGCATAGAATAACGTAAAGGACATTTGCATACACAGAACTCAAAAGAACGTTTTCATAAATTTAGAGGTACGGATGCAAAAAAAAGCCCAAATTGCCACTCATAAAAACTCAACAAAGGCTAAATGGCCTTTGTTTCTAGTACATTGAGACCTTTATCTGTAAATGGCTTTCTAATGTTTTCAGTACTGGAAAACGGATTCCATGAGCACGTGAATCCATAAAAGCTTTGTATCATTTCAGCCTTGTGACAACATGGAATCCTCATTTTAGGAGCCATTATATGATAAATATATTTTTTTTGAAATCAAGATCCAGAGTGCAAAATTCTTAAAACATCAAACCTTGTGTTTTTTATGTACATAACAACTAGCTTATTAGACAAGATAATCCCTGTATGATAACTTTGTGTAAAAATAACACTTTTTCACAGTATCACGGTATTTACACCAACATTTAAAACAAACATGACATATTTACCATCAGCCCAATGTCTTATTCACAGTTTAAGTGTGAGATAAGAAAAGTAGCCTTCTTCTAGCCAGCTGACAGGTAGTGTGCAGCAACAGGTGGGGGAGGAGCAGCACCGCATTACTCTCACCCTAAAAAACTTTATTAATGTATCTGGTATAAAAATGTAGGAACCTTACAATAACTGTTACTGTCCCATGCCAAAGCCCACTTCTATCCCAACCTGATCAACACTGAATTTATACTTTATACTTTATTAGTATTCTATTTTCTAGTTTTAATTATATAAAGATATTTCAGCTTTTTTTTTTTACTTGTTTACACTTATTTAGTTTCTAATTTATTCTAAGATCATATTTCAGTTTGTATTACAGTAATTTTTCATTATCTGCTATTATTGTTACTTTAGATATTTTCCTTCTTATTTTCCACTTAACCCTGCTCTGCTGTAATCGTGTTAATTTGAAAACTAGATTTGTTCTACTCTACTTCTAACAGATATGTTATTTGTTTTATATACCATTTTTAATTACAGGTAACTACAAACCTGCTGGATCCTTTTTATGACCCCAACTGATAACTTCTTCCTCCCTCTGTGTAACTTTTCATCCTTTTTTTTAAACCAGCAGAGCATAACCAGATTACTTCAAAGGAAGGTTTCTTACTGTACAGACAATGAGGGACCTCCAATGTATAAGACCCCCTGTCACGGCCTCTCTGCGCCACCCTCCTTTCACAGTCCTCTGTAACTCCAGCTAACTAAAGTAAAGCTGCGGCTGGTTCATTTAGCTGTGATGTGCACAGTACTGGAGTAAGAACTGGGGTTAAGCAGAACTTAACATATTGATACATTCTTCTCCAGCAACTCCCACTCTCTACTCATAATTTTTTATCTTTTTCCCTCTCTCCAACATTCGTCAAGCTCGCAGCACCCCCAACCCTCTCATCCTGCGCTGCTCACTAGATAAATGCCGTCCTTATGAGCAGAGGAAATCACCGATATAAATCCTGCCCCCCATCTTCCCACATGCAAATACAGCTCTGCCCTGCTGTTGCTTTTGTAAACTACTTAAATGCTGCAGGTTGTTAATGTTGCAGCTGAAAGGTTGGTGGTTATTTTCTTTAGTTCAATCATCACCCCCCTAACATCTGCATGACACACAATCTTTGCAGCAGGTCATGCAAGGTGCCATCTTTCTTTTCTCACAAACTGACTTTACGGTTTCAAGCCCTTTTACCTTCTAAAACTGAATATAAATAAATAATAATTAAATATGTGCTAAAATAGGCAACCATAGCAAAATAAACTATTAAAATAGAATACACAGAGAGCATATATACAATTTCCTTTATGGTTTAATATTTTTGGGACAGATATATAAAAAATATTTTTCTGGAATTTACATTTATAGGAAATTTGTCTTTAGACCCCATGATACAGTTCACACCCAATATGTGGGAATCACCTCCTCACACCTCCCTGAGTCCACCCAGGACCCCCTGGAAAGAAGCAGCTCAACAGCTGCATGCCTGTCGTAGAGATACAGGAACAAGCAGGATCCGGGTTATGGTCCAGCAGTTTCATGATGGTTATAAATCCCTTCCTGTCTGTCCTTCAGATTCATTAAAAGTGTCTGGTTGGTGTTGTTTGAAGGTGTCTAAATGTGAGGCTTTAAGTCACGGAGCAGAAAAAAATCAGGACCAAAACGTTCTAATAAACATACCTTCTAAAGATTTCTGCATCTTTAAAATGTCCAAAGATATAAAATTCTCCCCCGCTCATTCTAGTTCAAAATTCCTAATTGATTATTAATGATTACTTCGAATTTGTTTTAAAGTTTAAAACAAAAGAACAATACTCATTTTGTACCACTGACTAAGTTCCTGAGTAGACAGACAAACTGTGAGCAACTAAAAGAGGGACATGGTGTGACACAGAAACGTCTGAGGCTTCCTCATACTGGAACACTGCTAACGTAACAAACTAACACCATTAAGGCTGGTTGAACGCAACTGATGAACCACCTTCACCTTCCAGCAGCGCACGTTTGTGACCATGTGTGTTTTGCTTTTCGTCTCTCTGGTTACACCTCATCTCTCAACATGAGGAGACTCATTAAAAGATGGTGTGATGTGGGGGCGTGGCTGACTTTTCCCATTCGTCCCAACCCTGTCACCCCAACGGCTTTTACCTGGAGTGGATTAGAGACATTAGCACTTTCTTATCTCAACGTCTTCCCCTGTGTCTTTCACCATCTTCTCCCCCACATTCCTGTTTCTTTCCTCTGGCATAACAATACTTACTTCATTTTTACATCTACGTATCCATGCATTCTTAAAATACTTGG
This sequence comes from Crenichthys baileyi, assembly GCA_036173005.1. NCBI lineage: Eukaryota > Metazoa > Chordata > Actinopteri > Cyprinodontiformes > Goodeidae > Crenichthys > Crenichthys baileyi. The sequence continues at coordinate 44,561 of JAHHUM010000696.1, read as the reverse complement.
AAAGGTAATAAATCAAATGGAAAAAGAAAAATCTATTTTTGCCAAATGAAGGGGCATAGCAACCAAGCATACTACCCCACCTGATACATTTTCTTGTTAAAATAGAAACAGCTGGCTCAGATTCAAGCCCATAGATTATACATCACATACAAAATTACCTTAGAAAACATTTACATGTGACCTGGCCGTGTGTGCTGTGTGCAGGAAGTGAAACAGGCCTGTAAATACAAGAGTATTTGCAGAGAGGCTAAAATTAGCTCAGCGTGTATAATCAGACACAGACACATACAGCCGGTAATCCACATCAATGCCAGTCATCAGTCTTAACATGGTGTTGAGGAGCCTGGGCAGGGATGGGAATTTAATCCAAGTCATTTATCTCTGTCTCACAACACTATCAAACCTGTAGGCTTTAGATCGCCTACAGGTTTGGTAGTGTTGTGACACAACTCTAAGGCTACAGTCCAGCTACAATGTCAGATCAGCAAACAACATTACAGGCACACAAATATTTTGTGTTTTAGGTATAAACCTCCCAAATATTTTTATAGATTCTTCCCCCCACCTTCTTACAAATGCAGTCTTAGGATGAACTGCGTTCACATGCAATACTGCCAGAAGTTTCAGCATTTTTCTGCTTTGAAACACAGGAAAGAAATCAACAATGACTGCAGACAAGCAATGTCACCTCATTATTTTGGGATCATGATTTGGGCTTTTTATGTAGCGACGAGATCTGAGCAGTCTGGAGCAGGGTGTCAGTGAACTCCTCAGTGAATATATTAATGTATTCTAGAGTCAAATGTGAGACCATCTGACAACAGAAAAGCCAATACTGGGTTGACAACAGGACAATGGTCCCAAAGGCAGAAGCAAATCTTCAACAATCAAAGTCTGCATCATGGACCTTAAAAGGGCTGTGCAGACCTCAGTAACCAGAAGACGCATTGTAAAGATTGAGCCAAAATTCGCCCACAACAATGTGAGAAACGGATCAAATGAGACAGAAAATCACTAACAAACATTAATGTTACTAAAGGTGCCTCTACAAGCTATTGAATGGGGTGTAGCTGACATTTATTTCAAATTTTACATATTAGAAAGCTTGGAATAGCTGGAGTGATTATTGGAAAAAAGGAAAGGCCTAAACACTCAATTTTAATCTTGTTTAAAAAATGATGTGATCATGATGTTAAATTGAATGTTTGTATTTCACTGGAAAGGAAAAAATGTTAGGTGAGAATGGCAGACATTTAATACACAGCTGTTTGGATAATTTCTCTTGTGACAGTTTGTCACTATTACTCCATATGATGCTTCCTTATTCTCCTGTTTCTATTAATATGCTCCAATAAGCCATCAAAAGCCACAGTTTCATTCTGCTTTTCATGCTCTCTTTTTCATTAATCCAAAGTAATTACTGTGGAAAGCAAACAGGTTGACTCTGCATTTCGTCTTTGTTGACATTCAACTGACTTGAACATAATCTTTTCCAAAGCCACTGCCCTATTAATCATGCATCATCACCCTAACAGTGGACACTTTTCTGTGTGTGGCCCCCTGTTGGTCACATGGCCTTAAATGCCATCAGCATGTCATCATCTGAAACTCATGATTCACACTTTTACAAATCTACATGAAGATGCAAACCCACACATACAAAGACACAAAGGAAGGTAAGCAGAAGACAATTGCCTGAGTTCAAGTCCAACCCAGCTCCACCCAGCCTCGCTCACCAGGGCGGGAACACAGGAGCAGGGGTTGGCACGCCGGGTCATGCCGTTGCGGAGAAGCTGGTCTTTGAGGAGGCCTGTGGTAAGGACAGCCTTTCGGGAAGGGGAAGTGCTCTGCTTTAAGTTTTGGATATCAGTGGAAAGCCTTTCTCTGCTATCCATGGCAGCTTATTCCTTTATCCTACAATGCTTTTCCTACATCAGCGGAAAGACGGTGTCAAAGAAACATGTAACAGGATTATTTTCAGGAAGGGACAGCAGAAACAACTGCAATACAATTCCATAAGGAGAACATGAGGAGTTTGTTGATTGAGACTGAGAGTTAAAGTATTCTGCTTTATAGCAAAACTGCAGCACCATTAGGTAACTTTAAGAGCACTGTGCTTGAAGTGGAAAAAGAGACTGATAAGCCAATATGAGCACATGTAGGAAGAAAGTCTGCTGACCCAAACTATCTCACGATCCACCAGCAACCTGGCAAAACCACAAGCACAACCTCTGGCTATCCAGCTGCTTGCTCAAGAACATAACTTGATTATTTTCACAAAAACTCCAGCAGGGAGGACTCTGGGACCTTCTCTCAAGTTACAGTTCAAACTAATATGCATTCTTTTAATACAGAGGCTGACAACGCCTAGTACAGTTAAAAAAAAGTATATGTGTATTTACAGAGAATACTTAAGACCAGAATCTGGTGAACATTGTTCACATTTACACCACCTCGAACTGCACCACCAATACACTGGGAGAAAATCTAATAACATACAAGTTCCTTAGTATTAATGGCACTGATTTCGTTTTACAATATCGGAAGCAACCCCCACCAATATCAAGGTGCACTCCAGCGAACGAAAGATTCAAGCATGGTCATAAAACAAATATCTCCATCCTGGGAGCTGCTGCTTGCTTTTTGGAAACAGTTGCAACTATTTTATTTAATTTTTTCTGAGCGTGTCAAAACAAAAGGCTGACTCGATGACCACTTACAAATTTTAAAAAATATATGCATCAGTACAGGAAACAGAGCTCACATATCAATACTTTACAAGTAGTCTAAATAAGGCTGCCTACCTGAAACGTCACACTTAAAGTAAACAAAGTAAAAGTAAACAGTATATTTTTATTTCAAATGTGGTACAATGTGAATAAATGAATTTAGGTAAAAACCAAAAGCGAAAAACTCATTTTAGCTTTTCACACACAAAGCAGATCAAGTTGATCAAAAAAGTGTTAAAAGTTTGTCAGATCATAGAAAAAATGTGTCATTAATAACCCGACTAAACATAAACCATTAGAACCATTGTCAGTATTGGTTCTTGTTTAAATGATTTTACAATAGAGATTAGAAAATCAGGCGATGACAATATGATTGGTAAACATTCTGATGACAATATTAGTTGTCAAAACAAATACGGTCTTTTTAATGTGTTCTTCCAATGTGACCGTTGTTTGGTACTCTAATCTGTGTCACATTTTTTGGTATTTTTCATTGATATTGCAAAATATATGTAAACAAATTGTGTTTTAGCCACAGGATACTAGTAAGTGCCTTTAATTTGCTTTTGTGCCAAGTTGTGGTTTTCTGTAGCAACAACATTAGTCCTCTTTTATGATTGAATGATTCACTAACAATCAACAGATGCAAGCTTTATAAAAGCCCAGAGAACAGTTGCACAACACAAATTCAATAAATTACCACAGAGCATGGCTTTTTTTAAAACTCAACATAGAGATATAGGGTATATGCCAGTGGGACTGTGAAATTAAACTTTTGATGTCTGTTGTTTCAGTTTGGGGCTGCACCGTAGCATAGTTAGCACAGATTATTTGCAGCAAGTAGAACTTGGATATACACACGTGGACAAAATTGTTGGTACCCCTCTGTTAATGAAAGAAAACCCCACAATGGTTACAGAAATAACTTGAATCTGCCAAAGGTAATAATGAATAAAAATTATATGAAAATTATCAAATGACAGTCAGACAATGCTTTTCAAACATGCTTCAACAGAATTATTTAAAAAAATAAACTCATGAAACAGGCCTGGACAAAAATGACGGTACCCCTGAAAATAACGTGACCAAAGGGACATGTTAAATCAAGGTGTGTCCATTAATTGGCATCACAAGTGTCTACATTCTTGTAATCAGTCAGTGGGCTATATATAGGACTACAAGTAGTCACTGTGCTGTTTGGTGACATGGTGTGTACCACTCAGCATGGACCAGAGGAAGCGAAGGAAAGAGTTATCTCAGGATATAAGAAAGAAAATTAAAGACAAGCATGTTAAAGGTAAAGGTTATAAGACCATCTCCAAGCAGCTTCATGTTCCTGTGACTACAGTTGCACATATTATTCAGAAATGTAAGTGTCCCTACTGTGAGAGATGTGAAAAGATGTGAAACATGGAGGAGGCTCTGTTATGTTCTGGGGCTGATTTGCTGCATCTGGCAGAGGTGTCTTGAATCTGTGCAGGGTAAAATGAAATCTGAAGACTATCAAGGGATTCTAGAGAGAAATGTTCTGCCCAGTGTCAGAAAGCTTGGTCTCAGTCGCAGGTCATGGTTCTTGCAACAGGATAATGACCCAAAACACACAGCTAAAAACACCTGAGAATGGCGGAAGAGGAAAACATTGGACTGAGCACTGACCTAAATCCTATTGAGCATCTTTGGAAGGAGCTGAAACATGCCGTCTGGAAAAGGCACCCTTCAAACCTGAGACAACTGGAACAGTTTGCTCATGAGGAGTGGGCCAAAATACCTGTTGAGAGGTGCAGGAGTCTCATTGACAGTTTTACAAATCGTTTGATTGCAGTGATTGCCTCAGAAGGTACTGGTACTTGTACTTGTCGTCTTCCACTTTATCCGGGACCGGGTCGCGGGGGCTGCAGACTCAGCAGAGACACCCAGACGTCCCTCTCCCCAAACACCTCCTCCAGCTCCTCTGGGGGGAGCCCAAGGCATTCCCAGGCCAGCCGAGAGACATAGTCCCTCCAGCGTGTCCTGGGCCGTCCACTGGGCCTCCTCCCGGTGGGACGTGCCTGGAACACCTCCCGAGGGAGGCGTCCAGGAAGCATCCAGTATAGATGCCCGAGCCACCTCAACTGGCTCCTCTCGATGTGGAGGAGCAGCAGGTCTACTCCGAGCCCCTCCCGGATGGCCGAGCTCCCCACACTAGCTCTAAGGGAGTGCCCGGCCACCCTACGGAGGAAGCTCATTTCAGCCGCTGGGATCCTAGATCTCGTTCTTTCGGTCATGACCCAAAGTTCATGGCCATAGGGGAGGGTAGGAACGTAGACCGACCGGTAAATAGAGATCTTCGCTTTTCGGCTCAGCTCTCTCTTCACCACAACGGACCGGCACAGTGCCCCCATTACTGCGGCAGCCGCACTGATCTGTCTGTCAATCTCCCGCTCCATTCTTCCCTCACTCATGAACAAGACCCCGAGATACTTGAACCCCTCCACTTGAGGAAGGAACTCCCCTCCAACCTGAAGAGGACAAGCCACCCTTTTCCGGTCGAGAACAATGGCCTCGGACTTAGAGGAGCTGATCTTCATCCCAGCCGATTCACACTCGGCTGCAAACTGCCCCAGCGCATGCTGTAAGTCTTGGCTAGAGGGGGCCAGCAGGACCACATCATCTGCAAAAAGAAGAGACGAAATCCACTGGTCCCCAAACCAGACCCCCTCCGCCCCTTGGCCGCACCTAGAAATCCTGTCTACAAAAGTGATGAACAGGACCAGCGACAAAGGGCAGCCCTGCCGGAATCCAACATGGACCAGGAACAGGTCCGACTTAGTGACGGCAATGCGGACCAAACTCCTGCTCCGCTTGTACAGAGACCAGATGGCCCCTAATTAAGGGCCCCCGATTCCATACTCCTGGAGCACCCCCCACAGGGCACCACAAGGAACACAGTTGAATGCCTTCTCCGGGTCCACAAAACACATGTGGACCAGTTAGGCAAACTCCCAAGAACCCTCAAGTAGCCTGTAGAGCGTATAGAGCTGGTCCAAAGTTCCGCGGCCAGGACAAAAACCACACTGCCCCTCCTGAAGCCGAGATTCGACTATCGGCCGGACTTTCCTCTCCAAAAACCTGGTGTAGGCCTTACCAGGGAGGCTGAGGAGTGTGATCCCCCTGTAGTTGGAACACACCCTCCGGTCCCCCTTCTTATGAAGGGGGACCACCACCACAGTCTGCCAATCCAGAGGCACTGTCCCCATCCGCCACGCAATGTTGAAGAGGCGTATCAACCATGACAGCCCCACAACATCCAGAGACTTGAGGTACTTAGGGCGGATCTCACCCACCCCTGAAGCCCTGCCACCGCTTTTTAACCACCTCTGTGACTTCAGGCTGGGTGATGAAAGAGTCTAAGCCCAAGTCCCCAGCCTCTGCTTTCACCAGGGAATGCGTGATGGCAGGATTGAGGAGATCGTCAAAGTACTCTTTCCACAGCCCGATAATGTTCCCAGTCGAGGTCAGCAGGCTCCCACCCCCACTGTAAACAGTGTACAGTGCACAGCGAAGCAGCGAAGCACTTCCCCCTCCTGAGGCACCGGACGGTTTGCCAGAATCGCTTCGAGGCCGACCGGTAGTCCTTCTCCATGGCCTCACCGAACTCCTCCCAGGCCCGAGTTTTTGCCTCTCCCACAGCTCGGCCGCAGCACGCTTGGCCTCACGGTACCCGTCAGCCGCCTCAGGAGTCCCACAAGCCAACCACAGGCGATAGGACTCCTTCTTCAACTTGACAGCATCCCTTACTGCCGGTGTCCACCACCGGGTTCGAGGATTGCCGCTGCGACAGGCACCGCAGACCTTACGGTCGCAGCTACGGGCAGCAGCATCGACAATAGATGGCCGAGGGCTCAGACAGACGTTCCCAGCAGACCCTCTCTATGCGCTTGGGCCTGCCAAGTCTGTCCGGCTTTCTCCTCTTCCAGCGGATCCAACTCACCACCAAGTGGTGAACAGTGGACAGCTCAGCCACTCTCTTCACCCGAGTGTCCAAAACATGCAGCCAAAGGTCTGATGACAGGACAACAAAGTCGATCATCGACCTCCTGCCTAGGGTGTGCTGGTGCCAAGTCCACTGATGGACACCCTTATGCTTGAACATGGTGTTCATTATGGACAATACGTGACTTGCACAGAAATCCAATAACGAAACATCACTCGGATTCAGATCGGGGAGGCCATTCCTCCCGATCACGCCTCTCCAGGTGTTACTGTCGTTTCCCAAATGGGCGTTGAAGTCCCCCAGCAGAATAATGGAGTCCCTGCGAGGGGCACTATCCAGCACCCCCGACAGGGACGCCAAGAAGGCTGGGTACTCCACACTACTGCTCGACCCGTAGGCCGAAACGACAGTCAGAGACCTGTCCCGAACCGAAGGCGCAGGGACAAAAGGCCTCAAAAGGTTGTGCAACAAAATATTAAGTTAAGGGTACAATCATTTTTGTCCAGGCCTGTTTCATGAGTTTATTTTTTAAATTTTGTTTCATTTGTTCATTTTCATAGAATTTTTATTCATTATTACCTTTGTCAGATTCAAGTTATTTCTGTGACCATTGTGGGTTTTTCTTTCTTTAACCGAGGGGTACCAACAATTTTGTCCACGTGTGTAAATCCCAGCCTGGGCGCTTTCTGCATAGTGTCACTATTCAAGTGTGGGCTCTCTTCAAGTACTCTGCCTTCCTCCAACAGTCTGAAAATATGCATATGAAGTTTAATGGTCATTCTAAATTGGGCTTAGGATTGGATGCGTGCATACACATTGTGTCTCTGTGATGGTGCCCATGTCCAAAACACATCATCTCTGAATATATATTGAAAAACACCTAAAACACTACTTAATCATTAAGAAATTAAATTCAGTGCACACTTTTCTGCTTGAAGTGAATGTGCTGACATTTCTGTGACTCTAAACCATTTTTAATTTTGTTTTTTAATATTTTGTACTTTTGTAGTTTTGGTGGTTTTGTACCTGTCCTTTTTAGGAATTAAATCGAAACATCTGCCGCATGACCTGTTGTACAAATTCAGCATTAATTCAATATAACTCTAAACTGCAAAGCAGATTTGTGAACTGTCTGGAAGGTACCCCTCTTCATGCATCTTTTGTAAATCTAAGATTTTTGTTCTAATCACTAGTTGGGACACTTGACGTTTTAAACGTCATTTGATCAAGTGATCCCAACAAGTTCTGGTACACAACCTTAAGAGTGCACTACCGTTTTATGTAAATCCAAATCCACACTCATATTTGGTGTCCCGCGGTTGTTTATGTTTTCAAAGAGTTCACTGTCCTCATGTCTACACTGCTCTTCCGCCCAAGCAGCCAACATTACAACCCTCAACTCTTAAACCCTCTGCGTTCCCAGTAAGGCTGACCGCAACCTGTCCAGCCCAGGTCACCTTACCCGTTTACCGCATGGGAGTGGGTACAGTACTTCTGCAAAAAGAGACTGGTTCAAAGCCTTGCATATAAAATCTTTTCCGTTGCAGAGATACTTTACACTTCTTCTGCATATTCACATATTCATCACCCAGTGTTCATGTCCTGTCTGGTTGAGACTGAAGAAAAACAAGGCACAGAGAAAGTTTTCATAAGTTCTCAAAGAGTTTCTGTTGTTGAATCATAAAAACCAAACAAGTCGGATGAACCCTTCAGAATTGGCAGGCTTAGATTTAAAAATCTTGGCCTGTGTCAGAAAACTCTGACACAAAATGCAACATCAGACCTGATAAATCCTGCCTTTTTCCTCTCAGACAAAGAATTGTTGTTGAATTCATCAAAAAAGAAAAGGTGCTGCTATTGAAACTGACAGTTGAAGAATTATGCTGAGACCTGCCAGTCATGCAGCTGTCATGGATTATCTCTCAATCTGACAGCAGGCATCAACAGACGCACACATGGATAAATGAGAGCTTGTATTGTGTCTGTGACGATCTCCTTAGTGCGGTTACACTTGTAGGCAAACAACAACATACCACAGTGACACAGCTGGTGCTATGCCAAGTCTGCGCTGGCAGCAACTCCTGTCGGTTAATCACAGGCTCATTGAGGTTGATGGTTTTTACAGTGTTTCTGCTCTGTTTTCTGAGTTTGGAATAGCTCTGCGATTGTCTGAATTTGTTTCAGTGCAGCGTGTTTGAACAGTCGACATGTACAGTCGCTGACAGCATCGGTTCTTTCAACAATGTCCTTCGGGATGGGATTATCGTTTGAGTTATGACAGGATCCTTAAACGTCTTTGCAGATAAAACAATCACACCTCAAGGTGGAGGCTTTACATAGGCTGTTTGAAAAGACATAATAGAGTAATACCTATGTACAACATAAACAGAACAGAAAAATAGATGGCAAACAATTGGCTTTGCGTCTCAAATTTACGGCAAATTAAGTGAGGGAAAATTTGGTCCTTTAAACCATTTCATTTTATATATATATCTATATCTCTATATATCTATATCTCTCTATATATCTATATATATATCTATACATACATACATATCTATCTATATCTATCTATATCTATCTATCTATATCTATCTATATCTATCTATATATATCTATATAGATATATATATATTATTTTCACAGCATAAATTTCAGACAAACAAAACCAACCAACCGTTTTCCCGTCATGTATAAAGAGGATTGAAATATGGCGAATTACTTTGAACATTAACCTCTGTTGGGGAGATGGGTCTAAATTTTAGTGCTTAGGATCTACCTCAAAGAAAGCAGCTCTAGTAAGAGGTATACGTTCAAGGGCTTAAAAGACAATGACTTTTTAAATTCTTTTTTGAACCATTTATTTTCCAGGAAATAATTAATCCAACAGGGATTTACAACTGGGATTTTCAAGAACAAGAATTGAGATTCAAATTTGTACAAATCCCCTCAATATTTGTCTCAATGTCGTTTAGAAAGTTTCATCTTCATGTCACACTTTTTTGTAGCTTCTGGCATAATTCTAGCTGAATATTTTACTACAGTTCTTATTCAAAATGGTAGATTTGCTTTAAATGTTTGGTGTTCTGGCACCGTCTTGGCTTTTAAGAATAATTCATACATTTTTAATAAAGTTTAGATCAGTGATTTAGGACAGCTATTCTAGAAGCTTAATGTTGAACTGATAAATCTAGTCCAAAGTCACTGATGTATGTCTGTGACCAATGTCCTGCTGTAACCCTGAATTGTGTCTAGAAATTTGCAGGAAGTTCCTTTCCCCTCCGCCTGGTGCAGTGCCTTGGACCAGATGGTACAAGAGGCAACATAACATTCCATCACTATGATGCTCCCATCTTCTTCTAAGACCTTCACTGAGTTCCTCTGACTTCCTAATTTTCCTGAGAACTGTTAAATCAAAGGAGGCCCATCTAATTTTTACGCTGGCAAAGATAAACTACAAGCAAGGTAGCATTGTGTAAAAGATTTAGGTGAATGTATCTTTCCTTTTTAGCCTGTATGTATAGTTTTAATTGTGCACGGATTAGCCAGAATCAGAAATACATTCGCACCCAACTCTTCTCTTTATACATTATTTCAGTTCTATGTTGCATAATCATTTTTTCCTAGAGAAAAAAAAAATGTCTAATTAAATCATTGAAAGGCCCAAATATATATCACATACATGTTTTCATTGCTGTTGTGCTAAAAATGATTTGACAAATGTGCAAAAATATTCTTTCTTAAATCAACGCTTCCTAAGAACATAACACACATGTCCAATATGTTTTTGCTTGTGGCTCACAGTCTGGCAGAAAGTCTGAACATAGTGCAAATTGAACCATAAAGTGATGCATTTAACAGACACCTTAATGTTGAGGGTTTATGTTGTGTCAATAGTTTTGATGATAAACTGTTAAACTTTGACACAGATGGTATAATTACTGGGGTATTTATATGGTGTGGCTATGCACATACAGTAAAATACTTCCCAGAAACACACACGTGTTTACAACCTTCAAAAACAATAAAAGTCCCTCAGTTGGCTTCCAAAGCCACATTTTATGTCTTTTCAACCACTAAGCAATATTCAAGTGGTTGACTAGTGTTTCTATATAGGGGCTATACATCTGTCCTCTTATCATAATGGCCAAGGGCTTCTCAGAACCAAACTAAGACAGAATAAACATTCAACAGACCATTCATTTCTAAAGGCTAACACTAATAACTTTAAATCAAACCAAATACAGAACTATCCCCAGTAAGCTCCATTAATCTGTAAAATAAGGAACAGTAGTGCTGAGTCGTCTTGTGTGGTTATGGCGGGGCATATTTTCTTACTTAACCCACCCGTCAAAGTCAATAAGTGAGAGAAGAACCAAGTGTAACCATGAAGAAGGGCTGCAACACTACAGTTACCCATAGCTACTCCATGTAACAGCATGCGAGTGTTCCTCTAGATCTCCCCAAGGGCAGTGAGGTGGTGACTGACACTCTAGTAATGCCTTCATGTCTCCTAAACCTGAGCAGGATCTATGTATGCACACTGAATGAAGACATGTCAAAGAGGAGCAGAGAAAGAGAGAAACATCTGGCCCCGAGATGTTCTCCCCGGCTCCCCGTCCAACGCCTCGGCTTCCAAAACGATACAAGTTACAACACAATCCAGGGAAACAAAAGACGGATGGGCAGACCTCTCTGCAATGGCAGCTGTGGAGGCTCATGCTGAGCATGGACCTCAAAGGCTTTGACATTCCAAGCCCTGATCACACTTGTTTTCTTTAAATTATTGCATTTTACTGGATGTCCTGTAATGTGTTTAAAAGGCAAAAAAAAAACCACACACTTGCAAATGACTTTTACAAGAATTTTTCTAAGTTCACAACTTGAAAAGCATTGATCCCCGCGTGGTGTGATGTGGTGTAGCTGCAGCTTGGATGGGACACATTTTTCAAACACTGTTGTAACAAATGTCACGTAAAATTATGAACTAGAGTGAGAAGCAAACTTACATCAACTGATGTAATGTAATAATTATGAGTAAGAAAGTATTACAAGTATTATAACTACAGTATTGTCTGTCTGCTGTGACAGGATCACAGCAGACAGACACCAAGCCTAAATAACCTAAATTACAATTATCTGCTCTATCATAGTGACTCTTAATGCATGTTTGAGTTGAATAACGTTCAAGATCATGTAAAACATTTTCTGTACAGTTGGAGTCAATTATCAATTATTTATATATTTTTTATTTTTAATGGTCTTTATCTAACATAAATTGATTAGTAAAAAAAGAAATGAACAGTACATAAAAAATTAAGCTAAATTAACAGGATAAAGCTATAATACCACACTAAGTGGTACTATATTTCCTTAGATAGAAAAACTTTTTATCAAATTTGAATAAATAACTGAATCTGACTGCACTGTTCAATGATTAGGGTTAATTGGAATGTATGTACCTGACCTTTGTGAAGTGCCTTGAGACAACATGTGTTGTGAATTGGCGCTATATAAATAAACTGAATTGAATTAAGTAATTACATAGTAGGTAACTTCTAATCAATACTACGCTTCTGTTTAAACTGGCTGCTTTGTATATTTGAATCCATACCACACAGTAACAGGTTAAGAATTAAAATTGCTTTAGCAAAAATTCTCTATTTTTTAGATTGATTTAAATTTCAGTTTTTCCATCAGTGTTTTTAGAACAACTGTACTGTGAAATTAGAATAAAACTACAAATTAAAAGGTGACTTTTTTTTACAAGTTATTATTATCCAAAAGCTTGGGAAAACACACAACGTTTTTATTCAGCGTTAAAAATGTAAAAACCTACATTTATGATAAAAATATCAATGAACAAAAACAAAGTTATCTACTGTAATGGATATGGTAATACCCAGCAAAATGAACAGTGAAAAATCCAGAAAACATCCAGAATAACCTTACACAATTAATCACATTTTAATTTTCATTAGAATTGTGTCTAATGTACAGATTTTTCAGATCTCAACCACAGTTAGAAAGTGGGAAAGAATTACGATTACTTTGCCCTGCCTTCTCTGCTAACTGGACGAACTGGATGAGAAGTCAACCACTCTGCACCATAAGGGTTTCAACTAGTTTTTCAGTTTGAATTTTTTTGTCTTTATTTGTTAAATTTTTAAACAAATACAAAAATATGAATTAACTGTATGTTCTTTACCCGTGTTATCTTTGCCGGGTTGTAAGCGGGCTGGTGCCTATCTGGGTGAGAGGCGTGGTTCACTCGGGGCTATCCAGCCAGAAAGATATACAGTACAGACCAAAAGTTTCGACACATCTTCTCATTCAAAGAGTTGTCCTTATTTTCATGACTATGAATATTGTAGCTTCACACTGAAGGCATCAAAACTATGAATTAACACATGTGGAATTATATACTGAACCAAAAAGTGTGAAACAACTAAAACTATGTCTTATATTCTAGGTTCTTCAAAGTAGCCACCTTTTGCTTTGATTACTGCTACGCACACTCTTGGCATTCTGTTGATGAGCTTCAAGAGGTAGTCACCTGAAATGGTTTTCACTTCACAGTGTGCCCTGTCAGGTTTAATAAGTGCGATTTCAAGCCTTATAAATGGGGTTGTGACCATCAGTTGTGTTGTGCAGGAGGTGGATACAGTACACAGCTGATAGTCCTACTGAATAGACTGTTAGAATTTGTATTATGGCAAGAAAAAAGCAGCTAAGTAAAGAAAAACGAGTGAACATCATTACTTTAAGAAATGAAGGTCAGTCAGTCCGAACAACTGGGAAAACATTGAAAGTGTCCCCAAGTGCAGTCGCAAAACCATCAAGCGCAACAAAGAAACTGGCTCACATGAGGACCGCCCCAAGAAAGGAAGGCCAAGAGTCATCTCTGCTGCGGACGATAAGTTCATCCGAGTCACCAGCCTCAGAAATTGCAGGTTAACAGCAGCTCAGATTAGAGAACAGGTCTATGCCACACAGAGTTCTAGCAGCAGACACATCTCTAGACCAACTGTTAAGAGGAGACTGTGTGAATCAGGCCTTCGTGGTAAAATAGCTGCTAGGAAACCACTGCTGAGGACAGACAACAAGCAGAAGAGACTTGTTTGGGCTGAAGAACACAAGGAATGGACATTAGACCAGTGGAAATCTGTGCTTTGGTCTGACAGGTCCAACTTTGAGATCTTTGGTTCCAACCACCAGGTCTTTGTGTGGCGCCAAAGAGGTGAACAGATGGACTCTACATGCCTGATTCCCACTGTGGAGCATGGAGGAGGAGGTGTCATGGTGTGGGGGTGCTTTGCTGGTGACATTGTTGGGGATTTATTCAAAATTGAAGGCATACTGAACCAGCATGGCTACCACAGCATCTTGCAGCGGCACGCTATTCCATCCGGTTTGCGTTTAGTTGGACCATCATTTATTTTTTAACAGGACAATGACCCCAAACACACCTCCATGCTGTGTAAGGGCTATTTGACCAAGAAAGAGAGTGATGGGGTGCTGCGCCAGATGACCTGGCCTCCACAGTCACCGGACCTGAACCCAATCGAGATGGTTTGGGGTGAGCTGGACCGCAGAGTGAAGGCAAAAAAAAAACTCATGTAAAGCAAAATCAAGTCTCAACATTATTTTTAAATTACCTAAACTGCAGATCATAAATTCATAATCTGTCTTCTCTTTTTTTAACCACACCCTGATTAAAATCTAAAGCTTTGTATTTTACAGGCACAGTGGTTAAGTTGCCTGAATTGAAACAACATACTTAAATGTCATTAAAATGCAATTTGAGATCAGATTTGTGGCTTTCCGTCTACAACAAACAAACTGTAAACTGAATTAAATTTACGCGCAAACAAAGTGTCTCCACATGCTAAACTGGCTTTCTTTCAAACACACAGACGTTTCCCACCTGTGTTTGATGGCAGAGAATGTTCTGGCAGGCAGGCTTGTGTTTTTGTTGAAGTTCCACAGTTTACAGCCATGCTGCCCGGGGCACGACACTTTAATTTGAGCATAATAAGATCAGCACAACAGATTGGTTTCGCAGCACCAGGCGGGACGCTTCGACTTTTATTACAACAGGCATCCTTTGGAGGTTATTATTGTAAACTCTTTGCAGCGGCGGCCTGGGACGACCGCACATCTATAACAGTCCGAACTGAGATTTCTAGCTCAGCTTCATGCCAAAGCTGATATTACCACATAGTGGCATTGGGATCCTGGAAAAATTTATCATGGAGAAACATTAAAACTCCCAGGTGGCTGCATTGAAATGACTACCTCCTCAGAGGAAAGAGTGAACCCTGCCCTGGCCAGAGTTCTTCTATTTTCTCCATCATTATGTGTGTAATTAAATGAAGGAATAGCCAAAGTGCTGGAAATGTCAGAGGGCTCAGCCACTTTGCTACATTGTGACACTTTGATTAAAGTTCAACTACGTCACTGGAAAAAAAAAGGAAAACAGATGTTGTACAGAGAGGCAGAAGAATCCAACCACCACAAGTTCTCAAACAAAAATAAAACATGCATACGTCCACTCCTCCCTGTGCTATTTCATGTCAAATTTTTAGTAATCACTTTGCATTCATGCGTGTGTGAGCGTAAAAGAGACACTGTAAAGAGAGCAAAGAAAAGTAAGAAAAACATAAGAGTGTTTTCTTTGGGGTTTGCCCACGCTGAACGCAAACAGAGGGGAACAAATGATCTTCTGACTAATCACGTTGTGTTCTCTGGTAGATGCCACTTATCGCCAGCTCACAAACCTGCCTCTTATTCGCTTGCAACTTTTTCATATCGCTGTATGAAAAGATGCAAGCAGTACATGCAGCATGTCAGAACTATCTCAGGGTCACTTACTGCAGTTTGAGCATGTCTGTGACGCGCCATCTGCAAAGTGGGCACTTTTCCACAGCCATTTACACGCTTCAGAAGTGGCCTGCCATGGTTTCATTGTAAAGAAAACAGCTGTGGGGTATTTTTGCACTAAATTGTTTTCTGCACATGTCTGACTCAGTTTTACTGTGGTGTATTCTGCCACATATAAAATCTAAACCTGACCTGAGTGATAAACTGATCAACTAAATAAAACGCCTGAAAATGAATCATTAAATGCAGTTTATATACTTGGACTTGTGTCTGTACGTGTCCTGTTAGATCTCAGTGCTGCATTTGATACAGTCGATCACAATATTCTCTTAAAAAGGCTGGAATATGCTGTAGGGATCAGGGGAACAGCACTAGGCTGGTTTAAATCTTATTTGTCTGACAGATTCCAGTTTGTTCATGTAAATGATAAATCATCTTTAAACTCCAGGGTTAATTGTGGAGTCCCACAGGGTTCATTACTTGGGCCAATTCTCTTTACTATATATATGCTTCCAATAGGTAAAATTATCAGGCAGCATAGAATAAATTTTCACTGTTACGCTGATGACACTCAGCTTTACTTATCCATGAATCCTGATGAGCCCAACCAGTTAGATAGACTACAAGCACGTCTTGAAGACATAAAAACTTGGGTGACTTTAAATTTTCTGCTTCTAAATTTAGACAAGACAGAAGTTGTCGTCTTTGGACCAGAGTCTTTGAAAAAGAAACTGCTTAGTCAATCACTTAACCCGGAAGGCATTAAATTGACCTCCGGTAATAAAGTAAAAAACCTTGGTGTTATTTTTGACCAGGACATGACATAAATCCCATATTAAACAGGTTTCTAGGATTTCCTTCTTTCATCTCCGGAACATTGCCAAAATTAGAAATATCCTGTCCAGGAGTGACGCTGAAAAACTAGTCCATGCATTTGTTACTTCAAGGCTGGACTATTGTAATTCTTTACTATCAGGATGTCCACAAAATGCAGTTAAAAGCCTTCAGCTGATTCAAAATGCTGAAGCAAGAGTTCTGATCAAAATTAAAAAGAGAGATCATATTTCCCCTACTTTAGCTTCCCTTCATTGGCTCCCTGTTAAATCCAGAATAGAATTTAAAATTCTCCTTCTCACATATAAAGCCCTTAATGATCTAGGCTCCATCATACATCCGAGATCTGATTGTTCCATATGTTCCTAACAGAGCACTTCGTTCTCTGCAGGTTAAGTGGTGGTTCCTAGAGTCTCTAGAAGTAGAATGGGAGGCAGATCTTTTAGTTATCAGGCTCCTCTCCTGTGGAACCAGCTCCCAGTTTTAGTCCGTGAGGCAGACACCCTGTCTACTTTTAAGGCTAGGCTTAAAACTTTCCTTTTTGATAGAGCTTATAGTTAGAGTGGCTTAGGTTATCCTGAGCTATCTTCCTTATTTTTTACCTCCGTCTTCTTCCCTCCCTCTTGGATGGAGTAAGGGGGAGTCAGGTTTAGCCCAAACCGGCTCAGTTATGGTTGAGGTGCAAACACACCCTCCATTTCTGCTACCTGTATGACCCCCTGTCTTTTCCAATGGTTATGGTCAATCTGACAGAGAGAGGTATCCCAATCGTTGTGGTTTTTAGCATAACAATGGCCATCAGTGGGCTCTAGATGGACAAACTGTCTACTTTTAAGGCTAGGCTTAAACATTTCCTTTTTGATAAAGCTTATAGTTAGAGTGGCTTAGGTTATCCTGAGCTATCTCGCTAGTTATGCTGCTATAGGCTTAGGCTGCTGGAGGACATAATGACCACTTTCACCCTCTTCGCTACATTCTCACACTACTCTCCAATTTTGCGTTATTTGCTGTTATTTCAGCTTTTAACTTTGTTCTCTCTTTTCTCTTCCAAGAAGCTACACCTGGGACACCTTTCTGGAGAGGGGCATCGTCAGAGGTTCTCCTGGCAACAACTTAATGCTCACCCTCTACCGATGATCCACATGGCCCTGTCTTTCAGTGTTTAATCATTTCTCTCTCCTAGACATGGCGATTGACTGAGCTTTTACTGTGACTAACTCTATGTGCTCTCTTTCAGATTCTAACCTTGAAAACTGGCTCAGAGTTTATCTGTTCTTTCATTCTAGGTGAAACAACTAAAGGAACTACATCCACTAACATTTACTTTTCCTTCCCATAGAAAGTACTCCTGGATCAGTGCTTCTTTGTTCTTTTTGTGTCTCTGCTCTGTTCTCTCAAAACCCCCAGTCGGTCGTGGCAGACGGCCTGTCACACTGAGCCTGGTTCTGCTGGAGGTTTCTTCCTGTTAAAAGGGAGTTTTTCCTCTCCACTGTCGTTACATGCATGCTCAGTATGAGGGATTGCTGCAAAGTCAACGCCAGTGACTGTCCACTGTCTCTACATGCTCATCCAGGAGGAGTGAATGCAGCAAGTCACTGACTGGATGCAATCTGCAGGGTTTCCTTAGACAGAAAAACTTTTTATCCAATTTGAATAAATAACTGAATCGGACTGCACCGTTCAATGATTAGGATTAATTGGAATGTATGTACCTGACTTTTGTGAAGTGCCTTGAGACGACGTGTTGTGAATTGGCGCTATATAAATAAACTGAATTGAATTGATTTTATATACAAAATATAGAGAGTAAAAAATTTTGTAAACTCTAAACCTAATCTTTGAGTGTACGACTATGATCCTTAGTAAACAAACAAAGGATTTTACCAGTTTTGGAAATGGACTTCTCTAAGTGCGCAAGTTGAGACTTACACTCTCTGTGAGGCATCTCTCCCTTATTAGGAGACATATCCTGTTAAACATCTTTCCT
This sequence comes from Crenichthys baileyi, assembly GCA_036173005.1. NCBI lineage: Eukaryota > Metazoa > Chordata > Actinopteri > Cyprinodontiformes > Goodeidae > Crenichthys > Crenichthys baileyi. Next base: position 26,155 of record JAHHUM010000696.1, on the reverse strand, counting down.
GAACATTCGAAGGCAGCTGAGTGTTTTGATGTTTTTAAATGTGAACCTAAAAATCGCATCTTATGGCCTCGAGTTGAAGTTTAATAATTATGTATTATTTATTTATGTTTTGACTTATGAGTTGTATTTTCTGCATCTAACAATTTTAATTATTTTTCAATGTATTTGTATATTGTACTGTATACTTTTCTACAAATATTCACCTCTTTGTATTTTATGTGTACTAAGATTTACGTTTCAGCAAATTTAGAGCCTTTAAAATATTTTAATCCGTTATTTCCGGTAATTCCTCAGTACAGATTACATTTCTATAGTTCTTCACCATGTAGAATTGTTTACAGTTTACTGATTACTGATTGACTGAACTGTAAAATGTTTTAGCCCAAAAAAGTTTCAAAAATATAAATTAGTCAGCATTAAAAATACTATTGTAGTGCATTATGTCAGAATACATTTTGTAAACTATGTGAAATAGAGTTGCAAACCAGTGTATATCTATGTAAGAGTAAGGGATTGAAATGTCCACTGCTAATAGTGGTTTTAAATCTGCACAGCCACACACACTCACTGTCTGATGTGTGCAGACAGTGAGCCTGTGCACACCTTGTGCCACATCAGGAGGTACATGAAGCATCCAACCAATGCTATATGAGGTATCTATTCAACGTATAACCAGGAATACATTCTGAAACATCATCACACCCTGTAAACAAGTTGAAATCAAATATTTACATGCACAGTATAAAAATAAACAACCATTTTTTTCACAGTTTCACATTAAATTGGACTAAACCTATGCTGTTGCGAATGGCTATGGACCAGAGGTACTCCGCTGTCGCGCCGGGCTGCTGCAGTATTCCGATCTACCGGAAGTAACAAAAATTACACTGAATGATAAAACTGAAGTGGTAAAATGGAGGCGCTAAAATCAAGGCAGTGAATGAAAACAAGCAACGTTAAATTTGATAACCTTAATATTTTTAACATTAATATCTACCATGTCATCATTTTAATGACCTCCAAATTCACGGATTCTAATTTTCACAAAGGTGAAATTAATCACATGATGGTTTTTACGGCACTCAATTTGACCATGTTCAGTATTTTACACGTTCAATTCATTTCAAGTTTATTTTTGGTACTTTGACCCTTAATAGCTTTTGGACAGTTACGATTACGATAATTATTTCTATTTGATAAATGTCACAATAAAGAGAGCAAAAATATCTAACAGAGCTATTTTCAAACTTTCTTCAAATTCAGATGTTTATATATACCTTCATTTAGAAAGTGGTAGAAATCCCTTTAAACTGAATGGGTCAAATGTTTTAGGTATTCTTCTGCAAGTATTTTACTCAAAAAGAACAAAGATATCTACGCAGCACCTGGAGAGACTACATTCAACTTTTCTGCACTGCTAAAGACTCCAAGTAAACACCAAAATGCGTTTAAGGGGTAAAAAAAAAGAATTTTCATTATATATCCTCTTTAATGCAATAGGACAGTGGTATAAAACAAGATAAATTTTTCTGATGTGAAAATCACAAGAAAATCTTGAAATCTACAAAATCTTAAACGTTCACTCACTTGGTGTGCACAATTTAAACACTAGGTGGTGCTAGTTAAGAACCAATAGACCTTTTAAGTGTCAGGTAGTGCCTGGTGGAGTACTTACTGTAGTTCATAAAAATATTTTATGTTTTGCAAAGCGTGTATGGCAGATTGCAAACTAGTGATCATCAGGTATATCAGAAATAAAATACACAAATGTGTTTTTCTTTTTTTGCCATTCTTGCATTGGTTTGGTGGGGAATGCTTTAGGTTAAAGTTTCATGTACTGGTTTCTGTTTTGGCATTTAAAGAAATAACAATAAAACCACTTGTAGACATATTCTAAAACTGTAAAAAAAAACCTACGACTGACGTGTTCTTTACTGCAAGTGACATGCATACTGACAGTTCAGTACAAATAAATACAGTTTCAGCCAAGATACCTGAATATTGTTAAGCATACTTGACCTATCAACAACTGTTGATAGCAAGATGGCACAAAATTTTGTCTTCACCCAAAAAGATAACCTCAAAATAATTTACAGTATTGCACCACCGTTGGCTTATTTTTCCGATGATGATGAGGAAACCAGGTTGCACTGAAATAAAAACAATTACAGGAATCTGTCAATGTAATTTGCTCAGAGGGTGCCAAGAGGTTACAGGCTTTAAGTCAACAGTTGGAGGTCGGAGGCCTCCTGACAGTTCAGCACTCATCTGCCTCAGCCTGTCCGTCCATCAGTATAACCTGCCCCACCAGACGCCAGCGCAGATGATTGATGGTGCTGTGGAAAACCGAAACCCCTCTTCCCAGTGACAAAATCAGGCATCATAAATAACACAGACAAGTCCATTTATTTCACTTTGCGATTAGATTCTCACAGTGCCAGAGACGTTTCTTGTCAATGCTGATGAAACCCGTGCTAATGATAATGATGATGATGATGTGGAGATATCATGATCTAACCCGTCCTTGTATAGCAGCCCCAAAGGCAAAGGGCAACAGACAGATTTAAGAAGGACTGGCACACCTGTTTCATCTTTTTGAGGACATGTGAAGCACTCAATGTATAAATTAATGACTCAAGTTGAACACGACTGCTGAAGCTTTCAAGGGCAATTATAGAGCTACTTCTAAATGACTGTTAGAAACTAAGAAAAATGGTTATAATTGACCCACCTGAATAAATAAACAGCATTGCACGGAGCTCTGAAATAGCCTGACAAGTTAAAAGAAAGAACCTCTAAATTTTCCACCAAAGCAGAGCTGGAAAAATCTAGGAGAAAGGAGCCAAGGCAGGAAAGCCGAAGGAAACAATGAACATGTGCAGGGAGTTTGATTAATGATCTTTTTGCCATTTGCCACTCATATGTCTGGCAGGAGTAAACCGCTGGACCGAAGGAACCAGCAGCGTGTGTGTGTATGTGTGGCCAAACACTCACCTTATGACACAAAGGGAAGTTTGATCACAGACACAAAATAATCAATAAAGAGCAAAGTATGGTAGGTATGTCTTGTTTTATTTATATTGTACCAATTCCATAAACTTTCTTTTTAAAACATGTAAATTTGTCATTCTTCAGTCCTTTTTACAAAAAAACTAGCATAAAAATAAGAAGATTTTTGTTTGACCTTTCACTAATTACGTTTCATATATTTAGAATACATGAGTAAATCTAAAATTACATGTCAGCTAAAACTTGAAAAAAGGGCTAAGACAGGCAAATTGTTCTTGATGAGTTTAACAGGAGATTGTATCAGAATTAGGTTTTAAAACAAAAATCAACATCCTTTTTCATCCCTGATGGGGGAAATATATCTTGGGTAATAATGGAACATAAAGCAACAGACAACATTAGGCCACATGATGACTATGGTTGCATATGTTATACAAACACAAATTGATATCAGCCATAGCAGTAGCAGTAGCAGTAGCAAACACAAACACACACACTCAAACACAAGGACAGTTTAGAGTGGCGAGTTGATCTAACATAAATGGTTTTGGATGGTTTGAGAAATGGCTGCATCTAACAATTATTTTGCTAATCGATTAATCTGTTGGCTATTTTATTAACCAATTATTAATTGGATAGTAAAAGGTGCTTAATAGAAGATTTTTTTGGCTTAATTACTGCTCTGAGTGGGTTGTTCTTTCAGCAAATGGCATGTTTTAGAGTCTGTATACTCCAGCTAATGATTATTCCATTACTAAATTAGCTGGCAATTATTTCAGTTTCACTATTAGTCTGATTAATTGTTTCAGCCCTAGTAGGAGAAATCATACAATCATTAGGAGAACATACAAACTCCGCAAAGAAAGGCCCGAGCCAGGATCTAGACCAAGGTTCTTAGGGCTGTGAAGTCCAACAACTACTCCACAATGGAGCCTGCTTGACATTAAAAAAGTCAATGAGGTGAGGTGCGTGACCTTCCAACCTTCAGCCGGGAAACTTCATGGCCTTGTGCTTAACATGAGCAGAGTACCTTTAAAACTACTCATTTCGCTGTCAATCAAAAAGGGATTCAGCCTCAGACAGATCATCCAATCATGCAGAAGCTGAGCGTCCGGGCCAGCCGAGGCCAGCCCACTGCCCCATAGATCCCCAGAGATGCTGGGCGTCCGATGGGCGGGAAAAAGCCCAGCATTTTTGCTTCGCTATTGAACTCACTGTTTAAAGCACTGTGAAGCTGCGGGAAGAGTGAGAGGAAAGCCGTGTCGTTACCAGTGATAAGAAACTGATTCTGAACAAAAGTTGAGCACGTTGTAGCTCATATTTAGTAAATGACATGTACACACAACAGTATATATTTGATCACTTATTTTTTGACATTTTAGGGGAAGCTGAGCTTCCCTTGCAGTCTTATAGCAATCGCCACTGGTAGATATGGATTTTTGCAGACCCAGATTGCATCTTGAATATACCAAGGTGGTTAAAAAGCCAGTTAAGAACATGAAAGAACAGGAAATATTTTAACCTTACACAACGAACTCAAATTACCTTCGTATGAGTGTACTATCCTTTATTTCCATTTATCTTCTGCTATACACAGTTGTCAGGATGATCACAGATTCCTGCACACTGAAAAATGCCAATGCCATTGAGCAGCCAAGCTCTCTGATTATTGTACCCGATGATCCTGAACCCTCCGAGAGTAAAATCTTGTTTGTTTGGTTGACAGAAGACAAGGTTAGGAGTGGCTTATAAAAAATCTGACAGCCTGATATAAACCTTTAATGAACACACACAGGTAAAAACAGCTGCCACGCACACACACACACACACACACACACACACACTCTTGTTTTGCTATATTTAGTGAGGACCATGTGTTGACTCCCATTGACTTCCATTGATTTTCAGTCGTTTTCAACCCTTTCTATGCCCTAACCCTGACAATAACCCTGAACCTAACCATTACCAGTGCATGCCTAACCCTAACCTTAACCTAAAGTCAATTCACACCTTAGTCCTAAACCTAACCGTTAGCAAAATAGGTCGTGAGGATCAGCAAAATGTCCTCCCTTTATTACAAACGGTCCTCAATTTGATGGTGAAATCGGGAAAATGGTTCTCACTGTGATGCCAAGACAGGAACACACGAGAAATTCCAAACCACTTTTATTAAATGAGAGACTAAAACAATTACAAACATTAAGATTAGCATCTAATGTTGTAATTCATCCAGCCATCAAACATTTCTTATCTCTGTCCTCATTGCAAACGTCGCCTCTCCTCTCTTGTTGTTTTGCTCCAGGACCATCATTCCACAACATCCAAACGAGTGAGATCATAGTGCATTACATCAAGCGTTTGCAAACCGCTGGCAACTCTTAAATTACCCTGCAGAGACAAGTTGTTATGCATGGACCAACATGTACACACCACATACACTTTCAACCGAAATGAGAAATAATAACTGCCTCTCAGCACAATTACTAAATGTCTTCAATTTGGGAATTTAGAGCTTGTAAAATAACAAGAACAACATTAACAGGAGGGTAGCTCCTGTTAACATCTTAATTTTCTTTTTTTAAAACAGTTACAGTAGGAATAGTAAAAGTTCATATATGACTGCGGGTCCCACTGGATTAAAGAACCACCAAACTGATGGCAGAGTTGCACCAACATGCCATCAGCGGGGGAGGTTTTTTTATTTTTTAGGGTGTGAGCACACAGCAGAGAGGACAGCTTTAGTCAGGACTTGTGTTTACAGATTAGTAACAATGTTTACTGTGAGTAATGAGATTATGTCACTTATGGAGGGATTGAGTGAGGCTGCATCTTCTCGCTGTCTGTCAGGGCCAGTGTGGGTGTCTGGCAATACCATATAATTAAAAATCTGCAACCGAGGACGAGAGACAGATTTCTCTCAGTGAAACCATAATAAGGAGTGGGCGCTGTCTGACAGCCGCTACTGAAACAAACTAGTACAAACACCATACAAATACGCAGTGCGTCTTGATAAAGCGTTTATGTTTGTGACTATAAAGTTGCCAAGTCTCTCGCTGAAATCCATTGGTACACACAATAAAGCTCAAAGTCAACTGAGCTGAGTATGTTTGCACTCTAAGTGTAAACCGAACTGACACTGACTTTCACAGGTATTTTTGTCACAGGTGTGCCTATGTGCTACTACAAACCAAGATGACCTGATATTATTAATATAATATTTATACATGTGCGGCTGGTACAGCGCTGTCGTCCCACAGCAGGAAGGTGTTTGGATGAAATCTCTGCCAGAGCCTTTCTATATGGAGTCTGCATGATCTTCCTGAGAATAATGATCCATCCAGGTACTCTGGTGTCCGAAACATACACCTCAGGTTAACTGGTGATTTTAAAGTTCTGCATTTAAATCTAGTTTCATTAAACATGCCCTTTTTGGCCCTGCTAGCGACTTGGCTTCTTGATTGTCCACTGAGGTTTAACCAGGTATTTATTCATAGATATATGTATAAATGAACGCACAGTGGCTCTCAAAAGTATACACCCCAGGTAAAATGCCTGATTTTTGTGATGTAAAAAAAAATTTAAATTAGGCTTTAAAAAAAGGGTGTTCACTACTTTTTCAATTGACATTTATGATGTGCAATTCAAGTGTAAAACCAAAGAAATTTGTTGGACAAAAAATATAGCGAATCGGATTTGCATTTTTTAGCTAAAACCATTATTTAGAGACTGGTTACAAAGGATTAAAAGTATCTCACTGTACAAAAATATCAGAAAGGAGAAGGGTACAAATCCTCAGCAATTAAAGATATAAATAAGTTTCGATGAGGCTGTAAAGAAATATTTGTTTCTTGACTATAGCATTAGCGAGATTTATGGGTCAAAATAAATATGTGATTAATCACAACACCCATCACCTAGAGAGGACAGAAAGGTAAAAAATTCATCTGTATCTTTATTAGAGAATGCAGGTACAAAAATTGTTTTTCTTTTTAAAAAAAGCATGAAAAGTTGAAGAAGATATCTTCATGAAGATGAAGAGATATCGAACTGCAATGCTAATCCTAATTAATGTTTGCAATATCGCAATTGACTGCACGAATGCAATGTTTATTTGGATGTCATTTGTCAAGTGGAATGCATTCCCACTCTAGATGCCAATAATGTATTCAGACTGTTACATGGTCTCTAACTGCCCTCGATGCCCGCATCATATGTATACTTTTAGTGGTTGAGATGCTACAGCTCAAAGTAAATGGAGGCAAAATTGTAATGACAGAAAGGATAGTAGAATATACATATTACAATAATAAAATGCCATTTAAAATCACAACACTTAGTATGATGCCTCATGGTCTGGTGAGGGGGTAGAATTGAGGCCATTTTAAAATACATATGGTTCATGAAGTTATTTTATTCAAACATAGCTGTAAAAACATTATTCGGATTTGGAATGCATCTTCAATTTAAAGCATTATTTATTTTGGCCTAATTACTGACTCCCTTATGTAAGTACATATTTAGACAGAGAGTTAGCAGATTTGATAAAGATCTGAGGCCATCAAACCTAAGACTAAGTGTGTAATTATCCAGAAGAAAAACAACACGCAGCAATATGTTCTCGCAAGGCAAATCACGTGGAATTAGCTGAAGAAAACGCCAAAAGAAAACACACAACAGCAACTGCTTCTGATAAACCATTAAAGAAGATCAAGTGTGAATCTTCAAGGCTGATTGCTGCATAATATACCCCTGGAGGACCTAGCAACAGGCACAGGAAGACTGATGAGTTTAATAAATATTTAGTGTAATCCCTGGTTACAGACTTCTCACCTCAGTGCTCAACTCGCACAAACCAAACCAATTAACACAAACTATCTGAGCTTTGTGCTTTTTAATTGTCGTAAGCCTCGTAACAACAAACACACCAAGGGCCACTGTCAATCACTCGCCATGCAGGTAAAAATTCATCAAATAATGTAGAGTAAGACTAAAGGAAATTACAGAAAAAATAAAAAAAGTGCACGATGTAGCAGCATAAATGCATCTTTCAACAGAACATTTGGCTAACTGCGCTCTACTCTTTAGATGCCATCTAAATGTTTTTCAATTTATCTGAATTACATTCAACACTAGCAAATAATTGGGATTTACCTTCTTAGAGGATCTGGCATGAAACAAAGTGACAAGCAAGGGGGTTTGTTCTGAAAGTGGTTTCCAATCCAAAAAAAAAAAATAATTAGAAAAGATTAACATTTTACTGAAATATATTATTTTCACAAATCTAAAGTATTAGCAACTAAATCCTTAGACAAAACTGCAGTCCTAGATAATTATGTTGTACATCCCTAAAAAAAGTCCCACCACATTTAGCCCGGAAGGTGCACAGGCAAGAAATACGACAATTTTTTTTATCTTATTCATGTATCTGTTGCTGAAGTTGTAATCAAATATTTAACATTACAAACCTAAAGTATTTAAAAAAAAAAAAGAGTTAAGAACAGCAATAAAACATCATATTTTTGCTTGTGACATTTTTGCTTGGAAAGAATTGGGATTATTTTTGGAAATTGCACTCTTTGCAGTTTTTCCCCCTCACATTTGTCCTCCCAACATGGTTAAAATCGTGATGAAAAGCAATAAAAGGAATAAATCTCTCGATATTTAACATGTTAGTCTTAACTTAATTAACCCCTTGTCCAAACTGTTGTCCATTACTGGTCTGTTTATTTACATTTCAAGAATAATCAAGTAATCCAATAAGTATTTACTTTTCCTCTTAGATTTTACTGACAGAAAAGAAATGCAATAATAGTTAAAACATGAAAAGAATTCAATGAAGTAACTGTGATGCCAGAGGAGCACATTAGAGGACATTTCATCCTCACACATCTGTTTTATTGCTGATAAAGGCCATGACTCAAAGCCACTAGGGAAGGTATATAGTAGCTCACTAGTGCCATCTATAAATCAAAAGTGAAACTGCATCTGCACAATTTATTTTTGGCTTCTGTGTATGAGACAACACAAAAGAAAAACAGCTGAAGTGGAATATTTGGGGTTTGATTTAAGATACAGATGCAATCATATATAGCTTTGTGATACTATTTATTGACTCTGTATATTTAGTTAACAGATCTCAAAAAGAACTCCCCTTCTGTCCTTCCTGTTTCCCTTCATCTTCTCTCCCACTGTATGTTTTCCATCTGTTACAACATCTCAAGAAAACAGAAAAAGGTCTGACTCATGAGTGGAGCAACATATCTGACCCACAACATACAACCGCAAAACATTCCCTGAGTAGACCTGTTTCTTTTGGCACAGGAGACACTATTCTTAAACTGAAGTTCACTCTCAGGTCCATCAAGGCCAAACAGGCGTCCTTATATGTAGGTCTAACCCATTAAAGCAGGGAATGGACTCACAGAACGGTGCTGGACACCAACTTCCAGACCACTGATGCAGTCAACTATGCAGCATGCACGCCATTCAATTCTTTGTTTAATGTAGTTCCATTGTATTCAATTCCATTCCATTCTGTTCAGTTGAGTTCTATTAATTATTTTTTTCAGTATTTTCAGTCTCACTCAGTTCCATTCCGTTTAATTCAATTCATATATTTCTATTCACATTAATTCCACTGCAGTCTAGTAAATTCCATTCAGTTCATTTTTTTTATTCAAATCAATTTTATACCTTTGAGAATCTTTGAATTTAGTTCTGATCTGTTCTAATTAACATAATTCATTTGAGTTTATTCCATTTATTTCTGTTCCCTTCAATTAATTTCCACTCAGTTCCATTTGTTTCACTCAGATCCGATTATATTCTCCTCATTTCAGTTCCACTCCACATTGACTAATCTGAATCAAGGCAGTATTACTTACTTCTACTGCATTTAACTGAAGCCGACTAAGCGCAACCAAACTAAACTCAGCCCAGTTCAAATCAATCTGTTCTGTTTCATTCCATGTGACACTGTTCAATTAAATTCACTTCAATTTAATTACATTCTGTTCCACTTAGTTCAGTCCAGAGCCTTTCAATTCAAATCCTATCATAATAATTTGCCTGCTCATAAAAGTAATTTCAAAATAGATAAGACAAACAGGTATAACTCATCTAATTTAATAGAATACACTACATGGAGTTAACACACACACACACACACACACGGCTAATGAGACAAAAAATACACAATACAAGCAGGACATTTAAAAAAAAAATTAATTATTCCAGCCAAGTCTTGGTCTTAGTGAGATCCAAATACCACTGCTAACGCACCGCTAAGGACTGATTGTACTGCAGTAATCTAAACACTAATCAGAGAGTGAGTAAACCAGACCAATGGGCTGTTGCACAGACAAGACCACTCATCTAAGGTAAGGTCTAGGAAAAGGAAGACTGCTGTCCTGTGGAAAGCAGTTTCCTTCAAAACCGGCTTTGTTAAAAGATCAAGCTTCCAGTTTGAGTTATTTATACGCAGATACAGGACTGTCCAAATGTCTTGAATATTTCTTTACTTTTTCATTGCTTCGTTGCTGTAATCTTTTTAAGTAATACATATCAATATTTATTTAGGGTATCTGAAGGTCCCGTAGCAGACCACAGTTAGAGTGATGGAGAAAGTGTGTTCTTCACCTGAAAACCCATTTCTCTATTTCGCTTGATAATATACAAGCAGCTTAGCATGCTACCCATTCTGCTTTCGGTTCCATTTCATTTTTCTGTTTACTTGTGCCAGTGTAACAGCCAGGGATTATCTAAGGGTATATTTTGGTATTTTAAGTGTAGAAATGAATTACATAAAGTCATAACTTCCTTTATAACATGTAAAACAACTGGAACTGTGACAACCAAGACTGGACAAGAACCCAAGATTATTTTTGCCAACATGTAAAGAGAGGATTGTGGCCAAGGAGGTAAAAACGAAAATAAAAACAAAAATTTTTCTATGTGAAATTCTGCAAGTGCCATTAAAAAGATTAATTTGACACTTTCTTTTTTTTTATTATATCTCCACCATGAGTGTTCATAGTTGTTTAAGGTGCTGTACATGTAGCTGCTATAGCGTCACTAAAAGCAAAGTAAATGACAAGTAGTAAGTCAAATAAACTTCCATATCATACAGAATATTTTCTTCAAAACCCTGTATTTCTGTGCCTTTTGTTGAAAATAACTGTTGTGATTCTAATGTGATAAATAATTAAAGAGCTTAATGAGGTAAATGATGTTTTTAGGCCCCAGTTCAAGGTGAGTTAGCACGATTCATGCTTTGAGTGCAACTTATATGAAACTTTATTATATGTGGGAAGACATATATTTGTACATTGTTATGCAGCATCATGACTCAACTTGTTGTGCCTTTCGCCCAGTTCAATGTCTGGGAAGGTGCTTATGGTATGGTTAAAGTAAAGCGCATGTAGACTGTGTTGAACAGCTGATCCGTTTAGCAAAGGGCAACCCCAACCAATATACTTTCAGATATTTAGAGGACTTAATTTGTAAAAGCTGTCAACCTACAAAGCCCTGTTAGTTTGAAATTAAAGATTTGTGTATGCATTTATAAAGAAGTCAAAATGATAAGAAGTACTTAAGAATTTATCTAAGAATCTTTCATAAACTCTTGTTTAAAAGTTGTTTTGGCATAAATTAACACAAAAGAAGAAAAGATCTGGCATCATTACAATAAATAAAAGATTTTTAATGTAATTACAAACTTCAAGGAAGCATAACTGCTACAGTTTTGTACACTGCCATATCATCTATTGACACAAACAGCGGAAAATCAAAACAACTAAAATGCATTGTTAAGGAATCACAAGGGTTCAATAAGAAGCCCACAAACTAAGCAGAGGGTTTATTACCTGTGTGCAAGAGTAAACTGCTGGCAGGCTGCAGAACAGCAATGACAGGCCAATAAACACATCAACACAGCGAACAAACAGCGAAGAGGAAACAAGCGTGTTAAATGTTGTGTGGGTCTCTAGCACAGGAGCCTCTCCTAACCTGGATGGGAGGGGGAGCAAAGAGTAACCGAGAGAAAGAGTTCTCCAAGTATATAATGTCATGACAATAAGCCACTTCAAGGAATTACTCAAATCAGGATAATGTTGGATATAGATGATGGAAATTTGCCTCAGTACGATCTGTTCTTTGTCTTCAAAACCTGCCAAACACAAGAACCTGGAAACCTACTGCTTTTTGTCACTTTGTCTGTGTGTTGACAATTCAGACGGTCTGCTGATGTGACCTTGGTGACAGCTGCATGTGGGAAAACTTGTGTGTCGATAGCAACATTAAGAGGTTTTGTTCGTGACCTTCCTGTGAAGCGCTTCACTGGGACAACACAAAAGGATTGTGTTGAACCTTCAGATTCCCAACAGATTACTGTGAGCACTTCCCCATTTGAAAACGTTCTTCATGCATATTTCAGGAGGGCAATTTCCAGAACACCTTGTTCTTATTATTATCAGATATATAAATACTTAATCTTTTTTGTCTCACCTCCTCATCTGTAAACTTTATAGAAACAGACACATTTGAATACACATAAAAGCATAAGCAGGCTTGATCACCAGGCTTCATTTATTTAGCTTACCATTAAGTGTATATAACCTATAGAGAACTATAGACTATATAAACCTTTTAGTTCAGGACGTTGTCCTATAACAGAGATTTCTGAATTTTCTTTACCAAGGAAATCAACAACTTCTCCCACAAGGTTCGTGTATAAAAACCTTACAGCCTGGAAAGAGCAATTGATGGAACTATGATCGCCATTAACATTGTGTTTTCCCTCTCTTCCTTGTTTCCAAGGAAGGTATGCCTGGCCCTGTTCTTCTGTATTTTACCCTTTGTCTTTTCTGGAAGCAGTCATTGATGGAGCCATTGCTCCCATTAATGTTTTGCCCTTTTATTTATTTTCTTTCATAATAGTACTTCTGGTCCAATGCAGTGGCCTCTAATCTCTGAATTCTACCAAGTGATTTTTGTCAGCTGGTCACTGGATTTTTTTGTCTGGATCGTTCTCTATGAACCCTTTAGATGTTGAGGATGAAATTCCCAGTAGATCAGCACTTTCTGAAACATTCAGACTAGTCTATTAGGCACAACAGCCATGCCATGTTAAAAGTCACTTTAATCCTGTTTCTGCCCTATTTGTGTACCGTTTGATTTCCATTAGGTTTAGATGCCAAAATCCATTAAGCTGCTAGAATGAGAATTGCTGACTTACTATTTGTGATATTAAGCAACTGAAAAGGCATACCTAATTGGCGAGTGAAATTTGGAGTGAATTGAAGTATATGTAACATGATCTAAATATGACCAAGTGATTACATTGTTCCTATATACCTGGAACTTGTAATTATAATTGTACTTTATTGTCTTGTAACATTGTAACATTTGCAAATTGTACTATAAAAATAACCTTAATTAATTTGGAAGATGCTAACAAGAAATAAGAAATAAACTGTTTAATACTTCATTTTACCACCAAACTCAAACACAATCATTAAGCTGATAGTTTGCATGTTTCACAATATCCCTAAAGAAGACATGTTCTTTTTGGGAATAATTATCTATTCTAATGTAAAAACGCAGTAAAAATAACCCAACCCAAAGGAAGAAGTTTAGTTTATAGTAGAGGGTAAAATAGAAATAGCAAAACACAGGTGTTCAAAAAGTGACGCCAAAACTAGTGGATGATAACAAACATTTTGTCAAATCAAATATAAATGCGAATATTTGTTATATTTTTAAATTCAGAAAAATATGTTCTAAAAACGTACATGTCCAAAAGAAAGTGTTTAACAACCTTCAATTTATTGTCAACTGTTACATCATGACAGTTCAACAACAACAACTGAAAAGCAGTAAAGAATAAAAGTTAATGTAACAGAAAGAAATACATGAAAATCATATTATGAATTATTTTGGCTGTTTCTCATGTAGGTCTGAGAATAAATAAACTTCAAAATGGGGAATTACTGCTGAGCACAAAGATCAAACTTAGCTCTTTTCAGAGTCAAAGAACAAGAACAAAGACCTCTCTGTTTTACTTGGGCGATACTACAGCTGGTTGTCTCTCATGTACTCCAGAGTTGGTTCAACTATTCCCTGTCCACCTCCACCCATGCAAAATTAGAAAATAGCCTTTACTCTGTTGCTGATGACTCTTTAGCTGAAACCAGCTCCCACACATCCTATGTCAAAGCGGAACAGGGCCTAAAGCTAAAAGGAATCAGAAGAAATTCCCTGTAAGACGACGGCAGGAAGTGCACTGGTGGAAATGAGACGGAGAGATGCTGAGTTGCTCCGGTGACTTATCTTTTCCTCTGTGGTGGAACAGACAGAAAATCACAACATGTCACTGCTGCCAGTAATCTTACAGGTTCGGATTGGGCAGCACTTAGCAAGAACCCAATAAGAGCTGGGTTTATGGGTGTGGAAACAAAGAAACACAAAATCCTTGTACTGGTACAGGTATTGTTTTAGGCCTTTTCTGTGTGTGGCCCAAGGATGATCTTCTATGTCGGAGGTGGAAGAAAAGTCATGTCCTTTTACCACAAAGGATGTGGTGAGTGGAGTCATCCATACTTTCCCTTCTTACATTTTTTGTCCTATCCTCTTAATATTCTCCATGATATAATTTTATTTTATTTTTTGTCATTTTCTATTCACTGCTTAACATCTTGAAAACTTAAAAGATTGTAGTTTCACAATTTGCATTGACAAGGAATTGAACAGGTGTACATAATAAAGTACCAGAAGCAATAGTAGGAATAAGTCTGTGAAGGAACAAGAATATTTATTTCCCTTCTTGTTTCCCCTGCTGTTATACAAATTTGTTGTATTTCTTTTTTCAAAAAACACTTTTTTAAGCCTTCTGGAGCAGTTTCTAAACGAGAAAGAGGAAAATCATTGATGTAATTTTCAATAACCAAAACAAAAAGAAAACACTTTGAAAACTGATTCAGAATCTCACAAACAGAAAAGGCAATGTAGATATCACTTTACCATTTTTCAATGGTGCTAGTAGCTTCAAAACACTTACCAAAGCAGACTATTGCATTTAAGTAGAAAATTTAACATAAAGTTCGACATAAATGTAATGAAGTCTGAAGGAAACTGCTGCTTTAAAGAATGAGCAGAGAGTACTGTAATTTCGTTCAGCTGATGCCAGCAAACAAGCAGCTAAAACACGTTCATGTCAGTGCTTTTCTGCCCCAAATCAGAAAAAAGGAACAATGTGTAAGGCAGCAGTAGTTTTGCTATTGTTTTAACAGCTCATAGTTTTTTAGAAATCCAAAACCGGGAATGCAGGATGATACCACAACTGAGAAATTTGCCAGCTGACAACACTCTTCCAGTTATACTAAATTTACAAAATCCAGCATATAAATTTAAACTGAGAATGGATTTTATTAAAGAACTGCTTTTACCTAAGGTTTCATGTGAACATGCGGGTCTTCGCTTTTTGTCAGTGGTCTGAGTCAGCTCCCGGTTGCTCCAAAAAGATGAATGAAGATTAGTCGTGCGTGGGGACTATGCATTAGATCACAAAGGGACCGAGGCAGCGGGTTCAGACGGATCTTCTAGGATCCCCATGAGGCTTACAGACAAAAAGACCACTGTAGTACAGACTGACCCATTTAAGAAAACACTACTTCCTGTCCCACCAGCCTTCAGCATTTTCTGCATTTCAGATGCTTACTCCCCGGAGATAAAAAAACGCTTTTAATAATTTAAATGTCTATATTTGAAGAAAGTCTTGAAAACATTCTCAAAATTCTCTGACATTATTATTAACTAATTTGATGGTGTGATGAGGGGTCCGGTTTGAGCCCACCTGAAACTTTATGGCTAGTGACTTGAAATTGCTGCTCCCGATAATGCCATGTTTTGTGAATCCTGGCTCTTCCATTCTTCACAGTTGGAAAGAAGGTGAGTGTTCTCTGGCTTGTAAGCTACCCGTTCTTTCTTTAAATGTAACAATCGTCAATATACATAAACACCAATTACGGTTTCATCAGATCACAAGAGCTGTCTCCAATATTTAAGGTCTTTGTCCTGGAGTGTATTAGCAAACTGTAATCTGGCTCCTAAAAATCATCTTAAAAAGTAAAGAAAATATACGGATGAAGAAACTTCCAACTCATTTCAACAAGGCAGTTCCCTAACACTCTAGCTGATTAAATTCTTTTCAGTCATTGAGGTGTTCAAACCATGACTGTAATATATATTTAACATATTTAACAATGCTCAATATTTGGTGTAATTACACGCTTATTGTTTTCAAAATAGCGAAGACTCAAATTATAAATTTGTTTAGATTTTAGAAATGAAACAGACAGAGAGAGAAAGGGGGAAAGTCTTGAAGCAAAGGTCCAGAGGTCGGGAGTCGAATCCCAGACGGCTGCTTCGAACACCAATAGCGCCCACACAGGGCGCAAAGCCACCCGCGACTGCAGCAACGTTTTGATTGTACTTACAGGAAAGATCACAGCTTGTGTCCAGTTCAAGTCCTAGAATAACATAATCTGCCACTGAGAGGGACATTTGCAAGTAAGCACCTTTAGTGCAAATGTGAATGAATCCAGGATACACAGTTGAGCACATAAACTCTGGATAGAGTTTCAAGGATGGCTTGCAAATGGCCACATTCTTTAATTAGTTAAAAAAAGAGTAATTCATGGTTAGCACTTAAAAACTTGCATAACTGGTATTCTTTCTGCCAGACAAAAAACAAGACATTTGGCAAAGTCCGATACCAAGTCAGGTACTGGAGAAGAAATCTGGTCGAATAGCTTAGATTTCCAACTTTTTACTCTTCTATGAGATAAATGAAAGGGACTGCTGATGAACTACTCTAGATACACTTAATGGTTACAGTGAAAATGTTAGTTAGGTGCAACACCAGGCTTTCACCTGATTATCATGTTTGTTTCTGAGTCACTTCTTCAAGCATCTCCTATTAGAGGATGAGGTCACATTTCACTCACAATGCCAAAACAGGTTTTACCATGGAAGTTCCCAAAGACCTTTTAAATTCACTGAAACATCTTTATCTTTCCAAACTGACTTTAATTACAGTATTTTTCCAAATCACATTATCAGTGATATCTCATCAACTCTTTGTTCCCAGTTTCACTTTTCTAAACAAATCAATGACATTCCATGGAATGGGAAGAAAGTTCACAGTGTCATAATGAAACGACCAGACAGCCAGTTTATCCCAGTGTAAAGTAACATGAGATGACAGGAAGTCACACTACCTTGACGTGGCTCTGAGCACCCAGGTTGTAGATCTCTGTGGGCTTCACCTCGTTGATGATCTTCACCAGACAGGTGCTGTCTGTCAGGTCGCCATAATGCAGCCTCATGTCTTTAAAGAATAGCATAAACACGTGTCTTTAATCATAAGGTAAATGGGTATGTTTTTGTAGTATTGCACAACTTTCTCTTCCTTAATCATTCAATTCAATATTTTTGAAAGATCTGAACAAATTATCTACATGTGTGCATAAGAACATATTTATATGCAGTGTCATGTATTTTGTTCAATAATAATATTTTGTTGGATAAAAAAAGGCCGTGTTCGTTTCCCAGTTGTCCACAGGTTGGTGTTGAGATGTTTCTAAATGGGACCAGGGTCCCAAAAGTTCCCAAACTTGTTAGTTAATCTGACAAAGCAAGTCTTCATCAAACATCATAGAAATGAGATACGAAACAAGATACTTACTGCCCTCTGTATGCGTCTGTGGGTTTTGGTAAAGATGCTCGATGCGACCTGTGTTGAAGGAGCTGGAACGCCGCAAAATACCGTGAACCTGCAGGAAAAGGAGACAGATAGAACTGGTGCTGCAAAAATATGCCAAGCATTTAATACTTATTCATGTGGACTATTTTCTATAACTATTTTTAAAAAAATATTGTTTTATGTAACATTTTTATTCATTATTAACCCTATAGTAAAAATGGAAAACCACATCAGTTTTTCAAACTGGCTCTAAAAATACATACAAATACAGTTAGAACTGACCAACGGGTTGAATATTTTCTTTGCCATTTTCTTTTTCATACATAGATATCTATGAAATGTAACAATATTGTGATCTAAAACATAACACAGTGAATAAATTTTCTTTATTTTATCCAAAAAAACTTAACCTGAGTAGTGTTAAAAGGAAAACATAAAAATAAGGAATAAAACACTGGATCTTCCTAAAAACCTTTCCAACAGTCATCATCATTTAATGTCAGTGTTTCTTCTGGAATTGTCTTACACTGATGGTGAAACAGATACCTCGTTGTGTTTGGAAATGGTGCAATACTTCTGGTGAAACTCATTGTGTCTTTTAACTGCTTTCCTAACACAAATCTAATTATTTAAGAAGTTGCTTCTAAAAAGAAAGACATCTTACTTGCTTTTTAAGGAGAAATATCACACACAGGTATAAAAACGCGGTAAATATAATGAGCTTACTTACTTAATTCATCTAAACACCTATATGTGAAACTGTTGGTACTTTTTATTACAAACACGGATATAACTCCAGCTCAGTGTAGTTGCTGTCTGATGTGGGATCTTTATGCCATATTCTGTAGGGAGCTTGTGAGGAAGGTCTGCTCAGGGAAGATAACAGGACTTGCTCCAATGGGAGTCCATTAGTGGGAGGACACTGTGGCCTGACCTCACTTCCTTTATTCACTGTGCTCTTCCTGCCTGCCTCTGCACTCCGCTTTATTGGCACCCTTTTCTTCCCTCTGATCCACCCCAGGCCCCAACAGCCCCCCTACCACCCTAACCAGGACCTCGTCCACCTCCTGCCTGCTGTCCCTGAGGCAGCCAGTAGATGGAGCAGTTGACACAAAAGCAATCTGTCTTTCTTTCATCAAGTTATAGAATAGTTATAAAACTTATCTTGCTTTTACTTGTCTAATACTTTATTTGCCTTTTTAAGTTTATGTTTTTGCGTTTTGGCACAAACCATCCTGTCACTCTGAAATACTAGTCTGAGAACTGGTAACGAAAAAAAATAAATAAATCACTTAAACAGGACTCGTCTGACAACATGAAGTATGCTAAAAGACCTCAAAAAGCAACAGATGTTGTAACAATGGGTTACAAAGCCATTTGTAAGGCTTATGGCTCCAATGAACCACAGTAACGGCCATTAAATACAACTAGGGAACACATGCAACATTGACTAACCCTCTTCAAAGTGTCTGGCCTTGCAGAAAAACAAAATCTCAGGGGGCAAATACTTTTTCTCAGCACCACTGAACTATCCCTAAAGATACATAACGCAGCAGAAGACAGTTACTGACCTCACTGGTATGGCTGCTTGATAACAACAATATCCTGGGAATTAGTTTGACCCTGGGGTAAGCACCACGGTTAAGGGTGAAAAGCTCATCAACAGGAGGGTCTTATCACGGCGAGGTGTGGGTGAACCAGTGTCTGTATGAGCTGTCAAATTACGTCACAATTCCCCTCCGAGTTCCCACAGGCAGCGGTGGCTGGACGCGGCTTATCGGGGGAATGTTGCTGTGTGGTTGTTGGCCTTCATGACTATCGACATATATTTTTTTATGTGTCTGTGAGCACGTCTGAGTGTCTGAAGGAAAAATATCTGGTTGTTTTTTAGGCTGCAGTGTGTGTAGTGTCTCTCTCACCTCATAGCCTTTAGCAAGCAGGAACTCAGCCAGGTAGGAACCATCCTGAAAAGAAAGATAATAACACTTATACCGTAGACTACTAGAAGAAGCTCCACCATAACATTTCGATTACTGAATCTTTAATTTGCAATGCAAAATTTTAAAGTCTTTTTTTATTTCTCAACAAGTCACAGAGACGGTCTTGACTGTGGTCAGTTGAGCTGCTGCCAATCCATAGGTCAAATCAAGGAAGGCGCCGTCAGTTGCAAGCGGCTTTCGCTATGTCAACGTACATAACTGTGGGATGTGTCCACCTTAACTGCAAGTTGTTTTGCTGTTTTTTCACGCATACTTTCAAATAAAATGCTTCAATAGTCACAGAAAATATCAGTGGTGTTGAAACACAAGCCTTAGGAAAGCATCTGTAGGGTACACCTTAGCAGTATCATGGGAGTCATGAGATCAGTGGAAGCAACGTACGCTCTTGTCAGACCTGTATGTGAGCAAGCACTGTCAATGAGGTCTTATTTCCCTCACCCATGTTACTCCACACCTTTTTTCTTGCTTAAACTTTCTGACTGCACTCCGTGAAAGACTAAGTCATAGCATTCATCTCTCAGCACCCTTCATAAATTACACAGACAAACACACACGCACATATGCACATGCATCAGGTAACCCGCCGGGCCTGTGCTTCTTGTCCAGGTCTGAAAGGTTCAGGTGCTAGCCGAAGTGAGAAAGAGGAAAAAATGGCAATGTGAGAGATCTTAAGTGTCTGGTCTAAGCACTGAGAAGGATGGTCATATTTTGAGCTGTGTGAGATCCTGTTTTCAAATGAAGAGGTGAGCTGAAATCATGGTAGCAGATCAAACACGGAATCTGAGCATGCTTAAAAAAATAAAAATAAAAATAAAAATGGAGGGTAGCGGGAAAAAAAACAAAGATCATTGGTCATTGTGGGTGACGCAGGAAGCAAACAAAATTAAAAGGCGGCAGACATTAGTCCAACCCAAAAAACTGAATTCATATCAGATGTCTAAATAACACAAGCTGTGATTGTGGTCAAAAACATTAACTTAAAGAAACTGATCTCTTTACAGGTTCCAAAATTTGTCATGACTGACAAATAGCACTGTTACAGTCAGAATTCGGCTTGATTCTGCAGATGATACGGCCCAGAGCTTGATCATTTCCAGTCCTACAGACATGGTTTAGCATGGAAATCACTGGAAAACCTTTAGTGAATAGAAATGAAATTACAATATGCACAACTTTTTCACCATTCCAACCGGGACAGTCCTCAAAAAAATAGGGTAGATAGAAAGGTGGCTAAGAGCTGTTACAAAACCGTTACCGTCATGTCTATCTTTATATAAATATGTCCCTATGACAGATGTCCATATGGTGTTTGGAGCTACTGTAGGTTTGTCAAGTCTCCATAGGACAAATCTGCTTTACCTTTTGTGGATCTAAAATGTTTATACCGGATATTCTAAAACTTCAAAAATAGATCATGTTGCTCATATTGTACATGGCTGTAACACTTCTCAAGGTTCTATGCCTGAAGAAAACATCACTGCAGATCCTGTTGTTCTGGAGTAAACAGCTCAGAGTCCGTACTTAATTTGTTGAAAGGGAAAGAACTTGCTCTGTGCCAAAAAATGTTTTGCAAATCTTATGCAAATATGTTGAATGACTATTTTCTTCAGCAACTGAAGAAGAAAAAAGTTATGAAACAAGACACTTCACATTACTCCAAGGCACCATCTTCTGTGGTGTGAAAGAAACTGACCGCTTTAAAAAGAACAAATAAAGTGAGGATTAATGTGTAATTAAAATAGATTTTAGGAACTGCCTCATGTTCTATGATATCTTTTTAGGATCCCCCTCAGGATCTGCAGGTTGAGCACCATGAAGTCAGTTGGCACAGAGGCCAAACCTGTTTCTGCCTAAAGCAAGGGGAGTACACCGAGCATTGGCATCCCCTCATCCATCCACACAGCGTTCAAAGCCCCGGCTGGTGTCATGTTTTCCTGTCCTTGTGCCAGGGTCAAAATGTTCCAAGTACAAAACGAAAAAAAAAAAGTCTAAAGAGCTGCAGCTCTGTCTCTAAACAAGTAGCTGCTTTGAGGCCACTTTATCCCATAAACCCTGGCTTCACCTCCCCGTTTCCTGTTTTGGGGACCCGTGTGCTTGCTAGAAGCCACAGGGGCAGACGTACATACAAATACGTAATACAGTCACCTGTCAAACCAGGGGCCACACCACAAACTCCCCAAAGGCTCATTTAGGAAAGTGACAAAATGATATCTTTGCTCTGCAAACTAAAAGTCTGGTTAAGTGAGAGGGGGGAGAACTTCAGGGGCTCAGTTTTATTCATAGCTCAGCGTGTTACCAAACTCAATATGAAAGTCTGTTGCGTAAAAGTCACAACTAGAAATTATTTTTTGACCTCATTATTCTGAGCTGTGTCAGTTATTTAGCAAACTTACATTAAAAATAGCCATTACAATTTCCAAGTGTCTGATTAACAATTCACAACTGAAAATTATGAAAAGGGAGAAAAACAAGGCTGATTCAAATTTAAAAAATGCAAAAATTAGAGTAAAGCAGAGATGATCAAGACATATAGTGTGAGTTTGCTGCCCTCTGCAGGTGAAATAATAAATTGAGAGGATATGGTTTTTAATACTCTGCCACCTATGTGGCTTTTGATTCACAACCGGATCACCTGTAAAATATTTGGGAGAAAAGGAGCCAGCAGAAAACACTCCAAACTATGTCTGATATGTGAGGAACTCTGATAGTGCCTGCAGCCATGAGGCCTACATCTATGTAAACACAGAGGCCAGACGTGCATTAATCTGTCATTGTGTGCAGACTGCAAGTGAATCACTTTAATGTGTTTTCTTTAGACCACAGGCAGAAGCTGGGAAACATGGCAGTGGCCTGCATTTATGTCTGATACGGCGTAATGATGCTGCAATCACAGACCTCAACACGCACCCACACACAAGTTCAGATTTCTAGCCTTATTAGGACATTAAACTGACTTCCATTCATTTTTAGAAATTCCCATTGTGCCCAACCCCAAAACCAACCCTAAAAGTTATTATTAACCCTAACAGTAACCTAAACTCAATTTATTCCCTACCCTTACCCCCTAAAAATACAATGTCCTATTATCCCCAGGCTTTGGTCCCCATTTAGGCCCATCTGTCTTAACAAGATGGCAGCAAAGGTAATTGCAAATCAGAATTCAGAGTGAGTGAGGGAAGAGATATTCCTAATTATATTACAAGGAATTATTAGGAATTATATTATTCCTAATTAAAAGAATTATGACAATTATCAATCCACTGGACGCAAAAGCTTTGAAATTTAGATCTTTAACAGCTGTTTTCCTTGTTTGATCCATCACCATGTCAATCATTTCCCAACACAAGCTACACAAACTGACCACAAAAACTTGAAAAATCTTTTAGCTTTCAAAATGTCTAATTTGTAAAGGTAAAATATTCTAATTTAGGGATGCACTTCCAGTCTGACCTATCTGACTAGTGACAAGCAAAACTCTAAAATGTTGGGTTTTTTTTATCCTCATACGTACTATAGCAGAACACTTCATTTGGACCAGATAATAATGTAGTGAGCAGTGGAGTACCTGGAGAACATGCAAACTCCACACAAAAAGACTGAGATTCAAACCCTCAGACGTTCCTCTTGCCTGTCAACATCTGCAAAACCATCCAGGTCACACATGAAAACATCTGTTTGGGTTCTTCTTCGCAAGATATATTAGACTGTAATTCAGTCAATCTGGAAACTTTCTGTTGTAATACTAAATTTTACTTGCTTAGACAGTTTGCTTAAAGAAAAAAGATGACAACAGAAATAAGATGCACTTTATCTCACATCTCTAGTCAACTGAACAATCTGCTGCTCTTTACCTTACCTGTGAATAGTTACCTATTTAGAGATGCAAGCGGTTCCATTTTTAGCCAATATACATTTAGCCACATGGCCATCTGTTTTTGTGGGCCTTTTAAAGAAAGTACAATCTGGGAAATAGAAAGGTTCCATGACTATTAATACAGTCATTAGATAATTCTGCTACTTCTATGTAATTTAAGATAAAAATATGTGGCATATAAAGTTGTGGTAGATTGCTGCTCTAGAGTATACAGTGTCAACACAATGCAAAGTAGGAAGGACATCAGCAGTGACCTCAATGAAGTCAGTTTTTATGTTCAGGAATCTGGGAAGGGTTATTAGCCCATTTGCAAACAGTTTCCAAATAGAGTTTTTTTTACAGAGTTGCCAATCTTCTAATGAGTGGACATCGAAGCAAAATTTCCCCCTACGGTTCAGTCTGTGTACTAGAGCAACAATTGATCAGATTAATCGTGATTAACCGATTATTGAAATAATCGTCAATTAATTTAGTAATCGATTAATCGTTAACTGGAATATAAAGACTCTAAAACATGCCATTTCCTGAAAGAACAACCCACCCAGAGGAGTAATTAGGCCAGAATTGTGCAAAAAATATAAATTTTGCATTTAAGATGAAAAACCTTCATCTGCAAATATGCTCGTATCCAGGACTCCTCAAGTGGCATAGCTTTAGCTTCACCTGGTTCAAATTCAGTACAAAATTTCCCATTATTAATCGATTAATCAAAATAATAGTCGACATAATCAAAAAGCAAAATAATCGTTAATTGCAGCCCTACTGTGTATTGAAACTGTAGTCTATAGCTCTGTTATAGACTCTACGGGATCACAGACATTTAGAAACACTGAACAAATAAAGCTTGTTTTGAGGACTTGAGATAAGAGAAAGCCTCTTATCTCTATAAAGGATAGCAGCATGACCTAGGTTTAGTATTCTACTGTAGAGTCACAGGTCAGGCCATCTGCCTAACAGCTACAGTGCAGTGAAAAAGTATTTGCTCCCTTACAGATTTTTGGGAAAAATATCCTATTGAACTATCACCAAATGTGGCACTTCTCATAAGTTGTTGCTTCCTGTTACATCTGGAGTAAAACTAACAAAGCACTTCAGAAAAAGAACATACTGCCGACAGTCAAATATAGTGGCTGTAGTGTGATGGTCCAGGACCGACTTACTTCTTCAGGACCTGGACAACCAAGCCATAACTTATGGAACCAGGACTTCTGCTCTTTATCAGAAAATCCTGGACAGCAATGTCTGACAATCAGTTTGAGGCCGAATGCACTTGGGTTGTGCATCAGATTAACCTGAAGCAAACCAGCAGGTCCACTCTGAATGACTCAAATAAACAAATAAATGAATAAAGTGAAGGTTGACTGACCAAGGCAAAGTCTGATTTAAATCCCATTGAGATTCAGTGGTTTGACGTTAAAAATGCCGTTTATGGACAAACACGCTCCAGTGTAGCAGAACTAAAACAAGAAGAGTGGGCCATAATTCCTGCATACTGATGTAATGGACCGTGAATGTTGCCACCAAGGGTGCCGCAACCTGTCATTATTTTGACATAAGGTCAGGTTCATTAGCATAGGCTTTTTATTGTTGAAATAATCAGGGGTATACAACAGGGTGCAGGAGCAAATTAACTGACGCACCGTTGTAAAGAGCAGTGGACCACAGTTATACTGATAAGGTCAGACAAAAATAACTACTACAAGTTTTTGCTGCTAAACATGGTTCTACGAGTTACTGACTGTATCGAGTCATAGAAACTTTTTTTCTCATGACTGTACATCCATCTCAAGACTTAGCAGTTTCAATGCAAATCATCTGAGGCCAGAATGATGGACCACTGAGCTTATAAATCTCCTTGTGAGCTGGTAGTAACAGGTAACCGCATGCATTTTTGATGTTTGCAGAAACACCCCTGAAGCTGCTGTTGATTTTTCTCAACCGACTCTATTCTGCCATCTAGTACTAAGTATTCACTTGTGAAAGAATCAGTCAGTACTTATGTTACTACAAAGTCAATAACAGCCACTTAGTCAGAGTTTTGAATGCATACCCTAGCTATTCAAGTATTTAGGGTATAGTCAAAATATAGGTACATGTAGCATTATAATTACATCTTTAATGTTACAGCTGGGTTCTAAGTTTTGACCCTTTATCTTTATAGTCCTTGTCACACGTCTTGCAAACTGTGAACTAATGAACCCCCCAGTCAAAACAAGCCTGTTCTCAAGAATCAGCAAAAACTGGTTCTAAAGCAATTCTCCAATTATAGGGAATAATGTCGTACGATAGCAGCAAAGAGAGATCCCCATGGCATACTGCTCCTTCCAATGTTATAAAGTCGGCCATTTCTACTTTCACACAATTCTAGACTTATAAAGACCTACTTATGAAAATCATGTTGCCTTTCTACCATGAGATCAGCCAAGAATATTATGCTTCGGAACTTTAAAACTGTCTGCAATTTCCTGTGGTGGAAATCCCCCTGAAGAGAGCATTTTGTTAGGTTACATT
>JAHHUM010000695.1:0-265479 GCA_036173005.1 Crenichthys baileyi | reverse complement strand
AAAAGGGGGGATATAACCAAAAAAGAGGTACAGATTGCCCTATTTATATGGGAAAATTGCATTGGCTGCTAATGGCTGGCTTCTACTGCCCCCAGCGGAGCAGGAGGGAAAGCAAACAGATCCTCTCTGCTGTATTGCTTGAGACATGCAGTGGTTGTTGCACTGCATCATTATGAATGATCCAGTTGCTGAGTTTTTCCTTCCATTTTGTTCTGCTCCTGCTTTTCTGGACTGTTACAGTTTGTTAACCTTTCTCGTCGCTATTCACAGCAGGTTTGTCATCGCAGCCTCTGCCCTGACGAGATTATTTCTCCTATCTGTTAATTTGCACTGGTCACCTCTGAGTGCGTAATTTCATATGCACAAGGCTGAATTTGAAGTTGTTCTGTGAGCAGACCCAGATAGCAAACGATCAATCCCGACCCCTTTACGACCGGCAGATCTGCAAAACAGCCCAACTTTTTTTACTGCCGCCCCAAATAAGGGGGGGGAGTCACATTCGGCCCAAACCACGGTCAGGAGTTGTGAAACAGGACAGGAATTTTTTTTCCCAGAATTTCGTCAGAGGAGTGGACTGCAATTTTAAACGGAATTAGATATTTAAATTTAACTGATTTTCAGGATTATACTTCAATAGCGTAAGCAAATTTTGTAAAAACTTTCGAAGAAATATTTTTTTTGGGCTATGTGAAATAAAAAATGCCTGTATTAGCAGCTTCGTGTAGGGTTAAAGAAATTTAAAATTTGGGTTTTAAATTGGGAAGCTTTTTCAAATTTTTTTTTTTGTGGTTTTGGGAAAAAATAAATAAAAAAGTATATAGTTGCACCACCAGACTTAAAAATCAAACCACATAAAAATGAATAAACATTGTTGAAGTTTTTGGGCTAGGTGGCTTTCAGCCCCTTTTTAAAAATTTATCGTATTAGGTTGAGACAACTTTTTTTTAAAAAAAAATTTTGCAAAATTTTCCCAAAAAAGAAAAATATTGGAAGCTAGTGTGGTTCAAAAGGGATTAGACGTTGTGTTAAGAAATCGTCCAAACAAGATAAAATCCCAAAGCACCCGGGGCAAGGTAGCGGGCTAGGCTTGTGCCTGGTGAGCTGCATATTTGCTGCTACATTTTTCTTTACTAAAAAACCCCTCAGCTGTGTTATAAATGAGTGTGTGTAAAAAAATACAAAGCTTACCAAATTCATCCACAATACTTTTAAAAAAATGCTCTCTTTTAGCAATTTAACTAAGTACACTGACCAGACCCCCCAAATTTTGGAATTACCACCTGTTAGCAACTCTTTGACAGTGAATGCCTGCAAATTTATATTATTATTTCTATAGTAGTAGAACTGTAGTTTTTTGCTTAAAAAGTTTTACACTATTCATTAAGCAAAAACCCTACAGATGTTTGCACTATTTAAACAATATATTTCTTTTTCAGATTCGGCAAAAGCTAAGAAAAAGTGAGTATTTTTTTTACTTAACAATTGAAATTTTAAAAAAATTTTGCTGTGTTTTAAAGCATAATAACATATGGGTTTTATTTGAAAGTAGAAAAAAAGTGCTTCCCCTTCTAAAAATTTTTGCAGCTTAACTTCAAAAAAAACAAAAAAAACACAACAAATGCAAACCCCAGTGTAATTTTTTTTTTGATACTTACTTTGTTTTTAAAAGACCACAGTTTTGCAAAAAAAAAAAAAAGTATACAATCCATAATGTCATATCTAAAAAAAGTATGGGTTTATTTTAAGGGAAATTTTGCTAATGTTCGCTGATTTTACTATAAGAATCTTTTTTCACAATCTTTTTATAGAAAATAAAAATAGGGAAATCCATGACAAGCTCAGGATAGACCGAGGGCTCGCATTGTTTTGGGAAAAAAACGACTCAATGCATTGCAGAGGACTGTTCCCAGAATCAGAACAACCCCAGTTGAAAAAATGACAAACCCTTTTTGGACAAGCAACCCGGAAAACAACAATGAAGCCACGTCTTTCAGATAAATACCATTTAGATGCATTTGGCCAGATAATAGGGAGAAGCAGGAAAGCATAATTTTCAACCCCGATCCGAATCAGAGTTCAGGTGTTGGGGCAAAGAACCTTGTTGAAAGCTTGGGCCCAAATTGGGGTTTACGTTTTGTGTGTCTTTAGTTGCCCTCACAACTCTCCTAGTTTTCTAAAAGGTACCATCCAAAAACTGCCAAAAGATCCAGAACAATTTTAAACAAAAATTTTCCCTATCGTACTCGTACTCGTACTCGTCGTTCTTCCGCTTTTCCGGGAAACCCGGGTCGCGGGGGGCAGACTCAGCAGAGACACCCAGACGTCCCCCTCCCCAGACACCCTCCTCCAGCTCCTCCGGGGGGACCCCAAGGCGTCCCCCGGCCAGCCGAGAGACATAGTCCCTCCAGCGTGTCCTGGGCCGTCCCCCCGGGCCCTCCCGGTGGGACGTGCCTGGAAAAAACCTCCCGAGGAAGGCGTCCAGAGGCATCCGATATAGATGCCCGAGCCACCTCAACTGGCTCCCCTGATGTGGAGGAGCAGCGGCTCCACGAGCCCCTCCTGAGGGCTGAGCTCCTCACCCTATCTTTAAGGAGTGCCCCGGCCACCCTACGGAGGAAGCTCATTTCAGCCCTGTATCCGGGATCTCGTTCTTTCGGTCATGACCCAAAATCATGGCCATAGGTGAGGGTAAGGGAACGTAGACCGAGGTAAATCGAGAGCTTCGCTTTTCGGCTCAGCTCTCTCTTACCACAACGGACCGGGCCCGCGCCCCCATTACTGCGGAAGCCGCACCGACCCGTCTATCAATCTCCCGCTCCATTCTTCCCTCACTCGTGAACAAGACCCCCAGATACTTGAACTACCGCACTTGAGGCAGTAACTCCCCCCCAACCTGAAGAGGACAACACCTTTTCCCGGTTTAGAAAACCCCTGGCCCCCTGACTTGGAGGAGGAATCTTCATCCGCCGCCTTCCCCAACTCGGCTGCGAAACAGCCCCAGGCATGCTGTAGGTCTTGGCTAATGGGGGCCAGCAGGACCACGTCATCTGCAAAAGAAGAGCAAAAATCCACTGGTCCCCGAACCAGACCCCCCTCCGGCCCTTGGCTGCGTCTAGAAATCCTGTCCAAGAAAGTTATGAACAGGACCGGTGACAAAGGGCAGCCCTGCCGGATTCCAACACGCACCGGGAAAGTTCCGACTTAGTGCCGGAAAATGCGGACCAAACCCCCTGCCCCCTCGTACAGGGTCCGGATGGCCCTAATAAAGGC
This sequence comes from Crenichthys baileyi, assembly GCA_036173005.1. NCBI lineage: Eukaryota > Metazoa > Chordata > Actinopteri > Cyprinodontiformes > Goodeidae > Crenichthys > Crenichthys baileyi. The sequence continues at coordinate 262,209 of JAHHUM010000695.1, read as the reverse complement.
CCCGATTCCATACTACTGGAGCACCCCCCCAAGGCATCAAGAGGGACACAGTCGAATGCCTTCTCCAGGCCCAAAAAACACATGTGGAACCCCGGTTGGGCAAACTCCCATGAGCCCTCGAGTATCCTGTGGGGGGTTAGAGCTGGTCCAGTGTTCCACGGGCCAGGTAGAAAACCACACTGCTCTTCCTAAAGCCGAGGTTCGACTATCGGCCCGGACTCTCCTCTCCAATACTCTGGCGTAGGCCTTACCAGGGAGGCTGAGGAGTGTGATCCCCCCTGTAGTTGGAAACACCCCCCGGGTCCCCCTTCTTATGAAGGGGGCCCACCCCCCCGGTCTGCCAGTCCGAGGCACTGTCCCCGACCCCGCCATCAAATGTGAAGAGGCGTGTCAACCATGACAGCCCCACAACATCCAGAGATTTTAGGTACTCAGGGCGGATCCCACCACCCCGAAGCCTTGCCACTGCGGAGTTTTTTTACCTACCTCGGTGACTTCAGCCTGGGTGATGAAAGAGTCCAACCCCCGAGTCCCCACCCCTCGTTTCCCACCATGGAATGCGTGATGGCAGGATTGAGGAGATCCTCGAAGTACTCCTTCCCCTGCCCGATAATGTCCCCAGTCGAGGTCAGCAGCCTCCCACCCCCACTATAAACAGTGTTGCCGAAGCACTGCTTCCCCCTCCTGAGGCCCGGACAGTTTGCCCAAAACGCTTCGAGGCCGACCGGTAGTCCCTTTTCCATGGCCTCACTGAACTCCTCCCAGGCCCGAGTTTTTGCCTCTGCCACAGCCCGGGCCACAGCACGCTTGGCCTCACGGTACCCGTCAGCCGCCTCAGGAGTCCCACAAGCCAGACACAGCCGATAGGACTCCTTCTTCAGCTTGACAGCATCCCTTACTGTCGGTGTCCGCCACCGGGTTCTGGGATTGCCGCCGCGACAGGCACCGCAGACCTTACGGCCGCAGCTACGGGCAGCAGCATCGACAATAGATGCGGAGAACATGGTCCACTCGGACTCTATGTCTCCAACATCACCCGGAATGCCAAAAGATGCCAGAACAATTCTTAAAACAAATACTCAATATGAAATTCAACATAGATGTGGGGGTATGTATCATTACAGAGGGATCTTGAAAACTCCACAAAAGACTTTAGTCAAACTAATTGAAAATACTGCAGATGTATTTAGATTTAGATTACAGATAAATATTGATGGCTTGCAGTTGTTTAAAAGCACAAATGTACAATTATGGGCCATCTTAGGGCTCTTGGTAAGTGTTCCAATGAAGGAACCTGTTGTTATTGGCTTGTTTTGTGGTCTTGTTTTTAAGAGAGTTTAACCAGAAGTTAAAGCAGCTACAGGAAGGATTTAATTAAAAGGGAAACAGCTTTTTATAGAGCTGGATTCAGTTGTCTGTGATACCCCTAGTAGAGCTTTTGTGAAAATCATAAAGGCTCATAATGCATATCATGGTTGTGACAAGTGTTGCCAGCCAGGTGTTAATGTGAGCAACAGAATGACATACCCCATAAATGATTTTGTATTACGGACTATTGAGCTGAGCTTCAGGCCCCGGCCCTTTCTGGCTGAGTGCAGGTCTGGGTGTGTCTCCCACCCTGGTGGCAGCAGCCTGTTTGCTCCAGGTGGAGATGATTAAATGAATTGTTTGGAGGTACTCACGAACACATGAGCTACTGACAATGTGTGAGAGAGGCACTGGAAAATGGACACTGCAGGACTGAGAAAGCTTGTTTCAAGGAAAGGAAGGAGCCAGTGAGCTGCAGACTGTATTTGAATACATGTAGAAACTGATATTTAGTGCTTTAAATATATTGTGTTTGATTTTGGGTGTTTTATTTTGGATATGTTATACTTAGTTTCAAGAATAATGTATAATCATTTAAAGGCTAATTTTGATCATAGTTAAATTTGGTTTATTGGGTTTTGCTTAACCCTTTTACGTTTTCTTTGCGTTTAAGGTTTTTCACCTATTGTGACCACCTGTGAACTTTAAAAATAAAGGAAAGGAGGAAAAGAAAACTTGTTTCTGGGTCATTGAGTGAAATCCAGTTTGAATCCTATTGGAGCAAGCTGCCTTTTGAAGTGGGGGAAACCTGCAGTGTAAGCCCAGAAAAGTGGGAACCACTTGATACGGACTGATTCATCATTTTCAGAGAGAGCTGATGAGTACCACCATCATGAGGGACCTCATGGATTTTCCAGTATCGATGTTGGCATGGTTTCTAAATTTCCTCTAGATTACATGCACCTTGCATGTTTAGGTGTTGCACGTAGAATATTGAATATTTGGCTGGGAGGTCCTTTGAAATGTCGCTTGTCCTCCAGCATTTTTGATCAGATTTCCCAAAGTTTGACTCAGATGCGCACATATATACCAGCTGAGTTTGCCAGGAAGCCAAGGTCTCTAAGAGAGCTAGACCGTTGGAAAGCAACAGAACTAAGGCAGTTTTTATGTATACTGGTTCTGTTGTGCTAGCAACAAATTTGGACAGTAATTTATATGACAACTTCATGCTATTTTCTGTAGGTATTTCTTTGTACTGTATCTCAGCTTTTCCATATGAAAACTATCTAAGCAAACTGAAGTTTGTCAGAAAGCCAGACTTTCCCCTTGCACAGATAATAAGACGGTTATCAGAAGTTGAAAACATCTGTTGGATTGACTTGCCCTCTAAGGAGTTAAGAATGCAACATTATGTTGGACCTGTTCCTGCCGGCCTTCAAGCAATAGCACAGTACAGGGGATGGCAGACTGGGAAGTGGTTAATGAAAGTTTCCACTGGTGATAATGCTTTTATTATAGATAGAAATATGTGTATTATACATAATATTGTTCAAGCTGTAAAAGGAATTTATGTAGTATATAAGGGATTCACAGAAATGGAAAATTTCTACAACTATCCAGTGAGCTCTGATTTTCTCAGGTTGTTTATTGTGTCTCAGCCTACAGGCCCTTAAAGGTGGCAAAAGTGTCACAAGGTTTCTCATAAGTGTATCGTTTTTGCCTTATAAACAAAGGTTTTTTGTTTTTTGTTGTAATGCCTCTTTTGCATACTGTCGGTTTGTGGTAACCAGACCCTTGAAAGTTTAGGGGTGGGAGCATGGTTGTGTAGATTGAGGGTAGAGAGAACGGGGCACTAACAGAAAGACGAATAGAATTTAGACAACTAAAGACTGACCTCTTCAGATGTCAACTCTTATACATCAGGCTTTAAGCCCTTTTGAGCTCTTCTGGACACACTGGAGTTTTGTGATCATTTGTGAGTAATACAAAAACCACCACCGTGATGTTTATTTTTTACTAATGTCTAAGTTTTAGAAAGAAAAATTATGACTGGGCAAGAAGAGAAGATGTACTACCTATTAAATATTTTTAGTTGCAATGATTCAAAGAACGGTTAAACACTTGCTAAGCAGCACATTGATAAGCAATTTTCGAAGTATAGCCCATCAGTACAGATTATGGTGCACACTGCTGATATCTGTATTGTTGCCAACATACTGTTTATATTGTGCACATCCTACGCCATTAGAAGGGAGTTTATATACCATTATTTTGACTTTCGTCATTCTGTTCTCACATTATTACACTGACATGTGTCTCCCTCCTTCTACTGTGTAGTGTTACATGCACAATCATCCGACACATCTAATTTATTGAAAACACCTGTTGATTTAGTGTAATAGTTGTAAGGGGATTGCTTGTCTTTGCAGAGTGATGTTTGTTTTAATGTTCATCTAGCCCTTTGTGTTATAAGCAGGTGGAACTTGAAAGTCCACACTGAAACTCTTATGATTTTTTTTATTTTCAGGTACATGTTTCAATTTCATTGTTTTGAAGAAAACGTCAGATGGAAATAGGATGTTCGACTATCAAAAATAAATAATAATATTTGAACTCCATAGATACAGAGATGTTTAGAATTTGTTTGTGTCAAATGATGAACATTGATTTTTAAAGTATGTTAACATTTTGTTTTTTCAGATGTTTTTAATCGCTGAATTTATCAACAGCAAACTGTAAACATCATACCAACGGTCCGGTTTGGCGATGGAACCTACAAAGTGGCTCAACTATAGTAGTTGAAATGAATGAAGAAACAAGGTCTGTTTTTAAAAAAATGAAGAGCAGGAAAACTGGAAACTCTATGATGTTCGGAGTCCTCTCGAGTATAGGTAAATATTCATTTAAAGAGGAATTTGTTCCTATGTCCTACTTTTTTATGCAAAGCTTCACTTTGTCACACTCCCTACTTCGAGGAAACGCTGTGAACTCTGCACCTGAACATTATGTGACTTTGCATCAATGGAGTAGAATTGTTAATCTTTTGTTATTCTGATTAGATGATTATCTAAAGGCAAGACAGAAACTGAAGGCATCACTGACCTGTAATATACATAAGAGCTACAGACAAAGAAGGAGGAAAGGTGGTTAGGAAGAGAAAATCAAGCCAAGGTTTGATTTTTAGAGATTTGTGACAAGTATCAAACATAGGAAAAGAAAAAAGTTTATATATTTATAGTACCTTAACCATTATTTACTTTTGTTTGTTATCAAAGGGTTAGGTACAGGACTGTTTTTTGTTATGCTTAATTTGTTACTGCCATGGTTGTGAGGCCAAATGACCCAGGGCTTTTTAGATTAGACAAATGAGTATTTGAATTATCAGCTATTTTTAATAGCTGTACCTTTTTTATTGCAGTTCTAACACGGATTGATCAGTTATCATAAGTGAAGCAACATTTCAGTTACTCATGGGCAAGAGCAATGACACGTGTGATTTGTGTTTTTTTTTTTTTTGGTAGACTCATCTTTGGAGATACTGACTCTGATAGTGAAACAGAGGGGGGTAAAAGGAAGAGACCCGGCAATTTCTCATCTACTCCAGCTCCTCTGATTCCATTGCCTACTCCAGACACAGGATCTTCTAAAGCTGGCCAGACCTCTGCAAGACCTCGGCTATACATGGGGCACACTGAATCCTCTTTTGAAGGTACCTTATATTCTTTTTGGAGTTAATTAGAAATACAAGATGTGTCAAATGTGGTTTTAGTCATTTTTGGGTCCGAATGAGTGTGAAAATAAGAGAAGACCATAAAGTATAAGTTTGTTTTCAAAATGTTGGCTCAGTCGGGTTTTCTAAAGTCAAATCAAAAATTGTTTTGTGTACAAGCAACTTTTTTGTTTTATTTTTTAGTGCTGTTTGTGAAAGGCTGCAAACCCACTGTGTGAGAGGTCACACAGGCTGAATGGAGCTGGTTGTGTTTAAAACAGTTTTAAAAAGTATGCCGTTTACCTAAATGCTAAAGGCCACTTCTAAGAGTGGATGTCACAACCTGCCAAATACATTTGCCTGAGGTGCTTTATACCGAAACTAAATCCACACATTATTGTGTTAATTTGAAAGAAAATGTGGCTATATCTTTCAATTATATAGTTGTATCAACAGTAAATAGCATCAAAATTAAGTAAATGTTATGCTTTTCAAAATGCTTGTAAGTTATGAAATGATGCAGTCTAAAAAGGTAGCTTAATTCATGATAATTAATAGTTGTGATCTGTCAAGACCGACTAGGGGGTTTGAGAAGACAGAGCGGAGACAGAACACAAAAAAAAAACACAAAAGCACTGATCTAGGAGTACTTCGTTTAACAGAAAAGTAAAAGTTTATGCTGTTTAGCTCCTTTTAATGGCGTCATCTATGGCGAAACCGCTACACGGCTCTGAGCCAGTTTTCAAGTCTATAGGATGAAAGAGAGCACATACAGTTAGTAAAAGCTCAGCTAATGACTGCCTAACACTGAAAGACACGACCAAGTAGGTCATCTATAGAAGGAAAACAGTTGTTTGCCAGCCAGAAGCTCGGCCGATGCCCCCCCTCCAGGACCGTGTCACAGATTTAACAGAAGGAACCAATAAGGACTCTTGAGAATTTCAGTTTTACCCAAATGCAGCTTGAAGCATTTTTTGTAAATGATACTGTGGACTTGAGAACACCTGAAGTTATCCTCACAAAAACTTTAAAACCATTTGAAATTTAACTTTCCCCACAGCTTTCAACACCTCTGTCCATGTGATATGTCCACCTTGCCTTCAGTCCATTTCACAGACTAATTTTTCTCATGATCGAGAACAAAGCATTTGGTCCAACGTTGTAACACAGTAATGTGTTTTCTTAATTAATCTTAACCTTAAGTTGTTGTTATCATCTGAGTAATTGATTAAAAGCATAAATGATTATTCAATCTTTTGTCTCCAAGCTCAATGGCTTCAGTCCCTCATGGGCCCTTTCATCTCACATGTCATCGATGGCCTCTGGCAACCAGCTCTCTAGGACACAACATCCAGGCATATGGGTATCAGGAACATGTTTTTCAATCCCACATCTAGACTGGGAAGACAGGCAGTGGATTCTAACCTTGCTCGGTAATTTGTTTCTGGTATTTTCCTGTCATAAGTATCTTTGAGATGATGTCAATATAGTATGACAATGTTTAACATCATTTGTTATACATATTGTTTATTCCTTCCTGATGTCTTAATGTTACATTCAGACCATTGATTTATGCTTTTGTCCAATACCCATTCCACACCTATCTGTCTGTGCATACATGTAACGGTCAGAGAAAAAAATAGTACCACGGTCCTGTTTTCTTTTTTTTTTTTGTTCATGTCTTTTTCAGATAATATACTTTAGGACAGAAATTCAAGAAAACGAGGGTGGTCTAATATTTTTTTTTCCTAACTGACTTTATTTTAATTTGATGCCTGACCCCCAAACTAATATTCACATCAATTCATGATTATTTTAGTACTTATACTTCAACCTAACTATTTGGCTAAAATTTGAGTCCTCGAAAAGTAGCTATGGTTTTGGTAACACTTTTAATTTCATGATTTTTCAAATCGTTGTAGCTCTTAACCTGCACATCCTGGACTTATTGGAGCACATAAAGGCAACAGGAAATGCAGCTTGCTGTTGCTGTAAACAACTTGCTGCTCGAATAGGGCAGAAATGCCGCGCTGTAAAATGGCCCGACAGTCCACCTCCCATTGGACACACTTTCTTGAAGTTGAGGAGTTTGAGTAATGGCTGCAAGACAAGACTAACTCCCTTGCAAAGCAAACATGGTATTGGATTGATCTGTATTTGCAATCTTAAAGCAAAACAAGAAAGGAGATAATAAGAGTCTTATATTTTAATGTGATTCCATTGCAAAAACGTTAAGAACCCCTTATAATCTGTCCTAAATCTGATCCGTTCCACTTTTTTGTCTTTTTATTTTTGCCTATGTCAGGTTTCTGTTTTGTTCTGTGGGAGGACAGATGGCAAAAACCTAGATGGAACTTCTGTCAAGGCTGTTTTTTCCTGATGGAGTAGCCAAACAAATAAACTTGAAATAGGATGATGGAAAGAAGTGCTTCAAAAGATCTCACAAGCAAAAAAAAAAAAAAAAAGAAAAAAAAAAAAGAACTTGTTGATCAGTAAGTATGGTGTCATAAACAGAATTTGAGTATTACCTTTCTTCAAAGGCTTTTAGAGGATGTGTATTTTTGTTTCTTCACCTGTTTTGTCACACATGGATGTGTGCTTTGGTCTTCAGATGTGTGTAACTGCCATGCTTGTGATTAAAAACACTTCATACTGTCAGGGGTTGTGGTTGGTTTGGAGCGGAACACAGACAGAAGGTAGCATAGCAAAATAAGTCATGCGTCTGTGGTTCCTTCGTCCAACAAATGCTGCTGTGTAGTGAGGTGGCTGCGACCTGTACCATTGTCTGATTTTAGCTAAATAAAATTTGTATTTTAACCTTGTGCCTAATCATTCAATGATCTACATTTCAGCAGAGCTATCAATTATTGGACTTTGGAGAGTTGAGTATGCTTATTAAATGCTGTTTTGTCTTCAAAGGAGCTGTGAGGAAGAACCCCTCTTGTGCAAGTGCAGCAGATACTGAAGTCGATTCTTTTGCTATCCGCTGGTTTAACCTTGCGTCTGACCGTGGAGGTGGTCGCAAAGAACGCCGAAAAGCCAAAGAAGCATAAACGTAAAGTTGCTGTGACACTGTTTCCAATTTTGCCATGTCTGTCATAATAAAAAACTGTTCGTTTTTGGTACATGCAAAGTTATTTAAATAAATATTGTTAAACATCGATATTTTGAAAACAAATTTTTCGATTAAACAAAATGTACAAAAATGTTCCATTACTTTTAAATTAGATTGAAAATGGCAAACTTTTTTCACTGTTGTCCCCCATTTCACTGTGTTGTTCACCAATAGTTTCTAAAAAGAATATGATCTGAAGAACATTAAACATTTTTGACAGTTAATATGCAACTCCTGTTTCTTTATTTATATTGAAGGTTTAGAGGGCACTAATAAAATGTGTAAAGTACATATCTGAGACTATTAGAAAGGTGTACATTTGGCCCATATACAGACTCCATATATGGTATGGATCTGGTGCAGAATCAGCAGCTAAGGTGCACATTAGGCCCAAATTGGGGCCGGATCAGGTACTATGAATAGCCTCTTCTGGTATGTATCTGGAGCAGAATAAGAAGATGGGGTGCACATCTGGCCTAAATTTGGGCCAGATAAGGAAATACAGACACATCTGGTATGGATCTGGCCTGCAGCTGGCCCACATCAATAAAACAGAACCGTACCGGTATTGGGCCGTTGTACTAAAAGACACCGGCCCAGATCTGTTGTTCTGATCCGGTCCAGAACTTAAGCTGGATGTGCGCCGGATCTGGGCCAAATTCATTTTGGTAACTGGAGATGCTTTCAATTTGTGGTCCGGATGGACCCAGTGAGGCAAAGACTACAGTCTGCTTCACCTTCAATAAAAATATTGGATTACAGGCCATTGCGCAGGAGGGCAGAGCTGTGTCCAGAGTGGGGCACATACGGGGCAGCTGTGGCAGTGCTGCGTCTGACAACGCACAGACAGCTGACAACACCACAGAGCGCCTGCAACTGTGTTGCTTGACGTAACTCAACAAATTGGCCAATCAATAGTAACAAAGACAAACCTGTCGGTCAATTAATTTGACTCTCTTGAACTTGTAATCCTTTTCGGAGACTCACTGGGTTCTGAGTATATCAAAAACAACCACAATATTCAAGCCTAGCCGTAATATTAGCAACATAAAAATAGTTTGCTGTAGGTATTAGCAATCTGTATGTTATAACTTGGCTCATTTCAAAACATGTCACACAACTGTCCTGCAAAGAATTCAAATTAAACATTTATGTACATAATGAATTATTTTCTAATGATTTTACTGAATTCGTTTTGTTTGTTTTGCCAGTATTTTAACGATATACAATGTGTTTTATTGTTTAAATTGTTTTTTGGTGACACGCAATCCTTTTTATTACAGTAGAAACCCTCCCCTGGTATATGTTCACGTTCAAAAAACCTAATCAAACTGATTGTTCTGCAATGACACAATGCTACTGTCAATAACGCATTTTGTTTTTGTTTAATGACAAGGTTAAAGCATACACTGTCTTTCTCAGCACGTGGAATAGGCCGCCTTAAAATAGTGATTTTTCACCTCCTAAAAGGTGATTTTAGCATGAAGGATGTGGATTTTCGCCAGCCATGGTCCTTGTCCAAGTTTGTGTTTGGCTGAAAGCACTTAACTGAGCTTTACCGACTCCTCCCGAGCCTCCTTCAATTTCCTGGAACCAGCATATTAAGGGAAGTACTTACCACTTCACCTGTGAACCCGCCTGATATTCTCCTGCCTGTCCACCCTCCAACTTCATACACCACCTCCTGGTTAAAGAACAGAAAGAGCCTCAATCGTTGCACTTCTTTCCCTCCTGTCAGCCTCAGTCTTTGTGGTATGACTCACCTTCCCTCCTGGAAACCTCATCTCTGCATAGCAGTAAGAAGAATTATCCTTCTCTCCATAGATACACATCTCTTACCAGTCATACTTACTTACCTCTCTCACTCAGTGAACCGTCCAGCAGGATCCGGACCCCATGATGACCCCACTTTAAATTCCTGCTTTTCAATAAACCTGTTAAACCTGAATTCTGCCTTCGTAATTGTTGCCTGCTCTAGAGTCACCTGGTTGTCCAGTATGACAAGAACTGTATAAGTCCTGGATGGGGGGAAGTTCAGTCCTGATGATTCTCTTGTGGATGAGCCACACTACACTGATATGGACAAAGACATGACAGACTGAATTATGGCAATGCTGAAGATGAGGAGCAGCTGCTGTGGAAGGTCGTACTTCTTGAGTTGCCTCAGGAAGTATAGTCTCTGCTGAGCCTTCTTCTGAACGATGTCTACGTGAGAGGACCATCTCAGGTTTCGAGAAATGGTGGTTCCTAGGAACTGGAAGTGATCCACAGCAGACAGTGTTGTTGAGGATGGTGAGGGGGAGGTGTGGGGGTGGTGTTTTCGAAAGTCCGCTATCATATCCACTGTCTTGAGTAGGTTAAGTTCAAGGTGGTTCTGACAACACCAGTTTACCAGTTGAACCACCTCCTGTCTGTATGCAGACTCATCAGTGTCCTGGATCTGACCAATAACAGTGGTGTCATCTGCAACCTTCAGTAGTTTCACAGATGGGTCTGCTGAGATGCAGTCATTTGGTAGAAGAGGAGTGGGGAGAGAACACACCCCTGGGGGGCGGCAGTGCTTATTGATCTTGTGTGGGAGAAGATGCTCCTCAGCTTCACCTGCTGCTGCAGGTTATTCAGGAAGCTGGTGATCCACTGGTAGGTGGAGGCTGGGACTTTGAGCTGGATGAGCTTCTGATGGAAGATATCTTGAAGGCCGAGCTGAAGTCCACAAACAGGATCCTGATGTATGTGCCTGGGTGGTCGAGGTGTTCCAGGGTGAAGTGTAGTCCCAAGTGGACTGCATCATCTGCCAACCTGTTTGCCTGGTAAACAAACTGCAAGGGGTCCAGCAGGGGGCCTGTGATGTCCTTCAGGTGCTTCAACACCAGTCGCTTAAAGGTTTTCATGACCACAGACTTTAGGGCGACAGGCCTGTAGCTATTTAATCCTGTGATGGTGGGTTTCTTGGATACTGGGATGATGGTGGAGGTCTGAAGCAGGAGGGGACCTCACACAGTTCCAGTGCATTGTTGAAGATCTCAGTGAAGATGGGTGCCAGTTGGTCAGCGCAGGCTCTCAGGCATGACTGGGAGGAGAAATTATCAGTTCATATTAGCAAAAACACTCAAGCTTAGTCAGATAGAATTAAGATAATCTGTGAACATCACCCTTCCAATCTTGCCAAATAATCTCAAAAAGAATTAGGTATTGCCCATTCTAACACATAAATATGCTTTAATCTAATCCTCTCCTTAGCGCTGGGTTTATGTTCAGAGTTATTATCCTGCTGGAAGGTAAACCTCAGCACCAGTCTCAGGTCGTGTTTGTAATATGTATTTAGCTCCATACCTCTTCCTATTAAACTCGAACCAACTTCCCTGTTCCTGCTGAAGAAAAGCATCCCCGCAGTGAGATAGTACCACCACCATGTTTTACAGTGGAAAGGGATGTTCAGGGGGGTGTGCATCCTTAGCTTTTCTACACATGGCTTTTCACATAATGTTGGTGTCCTCTAATTAGAGCATAATCTTTGACATATCTGGTGGGTTTTAGAAACTTCCTTTGTTTTTTGTTTTTTTTGTTTTTTTAACAATTCAACACTCTTCCGTAGAGGCCAGATTTGTGTAGTGTAAGATACGTTGTCACTGATACATTGTCCTACTTGAGCTGTGGATCTCTGCAGCTCCTCCAGAGTCAGGGATCTGGTAGGTTGGTAGTTGAACCATGACCTTTCCATTTTAGATGCTGGTGTGAACAGTGCTTTGTGAGATGCTTAATCTGCTATGTTCTGTAGTCTTCATTATGCCGTTTCTTCACTAATGTTCTTTAACATACCTCTGAGGCCTTCACAGAACAGCTGTTTTATTCTGAGATTAAAGTATTCACAGATGAACTCTTTTCACTATTAAAGTGATCTCTGAAGGCAACTGGTTGAACTGGTTTTGAACACTTTTCAGATTATTCTTTGCAATATACACAAAAAATTAGCTTCTTATAGTCCCAAAAATAAAAAGTTATGGTTCTAATATGACAAATGTAGAAAGTTTAAAGTAAATGGCCAAAGGTTCATTTCCTATTCAAATTCTCTACAATATTTTTAAGCAGCAGGAGACAAAATATTTGAATTCCCTATGCAGGATTTCACAAATTTTCAAAGTTTTCAAAAATTGTGCTCAAAAGTTATGTTTTTCTTTATAGCAAGCATTCAGTTTATAAAGCCAACTAGTAAAAAGCTGTCTATATAAAAAGCCCAACTGATCGCGTTGAGTCATTGACTTTGCAGCAATCCTTCAACCTGAGAAAGCATGTGGCAACAGTGGACAGGAAGAACTCCTGTTTGTAGGGAGAAACCTGCAGCAAAATGGCATTCTGCTGCAACCAACTAGGAGTTTGAGAATACAAAGAAGATACCCTAAAATAATAAAAACATACAGAATACAGGCATGCTGGTCCAAGAAGACAGGAGTAAGTGGCAGTAGTAGCTCATGTTATGTCTTTGTCGAGGAGGGAAACAGCTAAACGGGTTAACTGTGTGACAGTAGTATTTGGAATGCAAAAGGAAGTACATGGAGTGAGGGGTGGCTGTAGGTCCTTTGAGCGCTTTTTTCATTAAAGGGACAAGATTAAACAAGAAAGGTCTCAAACATCAGTTTTTATGAGCTGTCCTGCAACTTTTCCCTGGTCCAATCCACATGAATCAAATGGTTAAATTAATATTCCTACTCAGTGTGCTGTAATGTTCTACAGAGTCCTGGTTAGGGTTGCCAAATATACTGTAAATATGTTGTCACTGCAGTCTTAGTGTATTAAATATGAATATCGCAAATGTCTGCTTAGATTGCAGTAATTGTTGTCTAATGTATTTCAACTGTTGTAAGTTTAGATCACATGCCAGAGTTATATGTAGTATGTTCCATGTATCTGTTTATGGCCACATGTGCCCAACATCCTAAATCTAAGAGTGTTGGAAGTTAAGATGAAAAAGAAGAGTGAGGAAAGAATAGATTAACTGATTTTGTCAACAGAATATTTACCTATAATATCACCATTGCATGATTTTATAATACTGTGAAGTCTTTATTATTTGATTCAGGTGTGTTGGAGCAGAAATACATGAATGAAAGATTAGGTTTCTGGATCCAAGCAGCAGAAATAAGTTTCCAATGGCAAGGGGCTGCCTAAAAGTGATGTTATGTTCATAATTCAGAGTGAGTTTGGAATTAGGGCAGCTTCTTCTCTTCTGTAAAGATGGATTAACTAATGGATTAATGCAGAAACAGATGGATTGATGGATGCACTGTATCTCCAAAATTATTTAGATGCCTTCTCAATAAGCAGTGGAAAAATCTTCATTGGCATTATGGCAATCAAACTCTTCTTAACATTGCTGACCAGAAATGTGAAACCATGTCTCCACAAGTATAGTAACAATTCAACCTGGAAAGACTCACATAATGGAGAAACAGCAAGAAGATGGTAAAAGAGTTTATTAATGAAAGATTATTTCTTTGGCCCTCGGACCCCTGAGGAAGACGTAAACGCTGAGGATGAAGTGGGTTTGAATAAACATTTTAGGATTATGATTAGGTACGCCTTTCCCCCTGGGATCCGATCCTGGTGGTGGCGTAGGCCTTGGTATGGAAGGAGTTGGGAGCCTATGGTGGAGAAGGGGTGGAGGAGGGTCGAAGCTCAGCAGAAGAGCAGTGTCTTCCATGCAGAAGCTCTTTAAAAGTGATGCCCTAGGAGATGATTGGCCGAGGAGGAGTGCGGACCTGCTGTTGATTGGAGCAGCCAGTGAGGAGTGATTGGACATGGTGGGGTGTTGAGTCTTCCATGTTAAATTTTCATTTAAACTCCATTTTATCTTTGGTCCCTAATCTTTAGTTTACTCCACAAATTTCCTGTCAAATTCAAGTCAGAACTCTGGCTTGACCACTCTAAAATGTTAATATACATTGGAAATAACTGTAGAACCTGATCTGTGTTTGGACTGTTTTGATCCTGTGGAGCTTCCTGAGTTATCAGAAATATTAGCTTCATCTAAACCTTCAACTTGTATGTTAGACCCAATCCCAACCAAATTATTTAAGGAAGTGTTCCCTCTGATTACCAGCCCAATTTTAGATAAGATTAATCTATCTTTAGTAAATGGATATGTACCACAGGCTTTTAAGGTAGCTGTAATTAAACCTTTACTTAAGAAACCTTCGCTTGATCGAGATGACTTGAAAAATTACAGACCTATATCCAATCTTCCATTCTAATCTAAAATCCTTGAGAAAATAGTTGCTTATCAAATGTGTGGGGAGCATTTACACAGCAATGACCTTTTTTTAAAAGAGTTTAAAGTCAGGCTTCAGAGCTCATCATAGCAACGAAACAGCTCTGCTGAAAAAGTCACTAATGATATTCTTATGGCCTCAGATAATGGACTTGTGTCTGTACTGGTTCTGTTAGATCTCAGAGCTGCAATTTGATACAGGTCGACATAATATTCTCTTAGAAAGGCTGGAATATGCTGTGGGATTAGGGGAAAAAGGCCCCTAGGCTGGTTTAAATCTCATCGGTCTGACAGATTCCAGTTATTTTTCTTGTAAATGATAAATCATCTTTAAACTCCAGGGTTAATTGTGGAGTACCACAGGGTTTCAGTACTTGGGCCAAAATTCTCTTTACTATAAATATGCTTCCAATAGGTCAAATTATCAGTCAGCATAGGAAAATTTTCACTGTTACGCTGATGATACTCAGTTTTACTTATCCATAAATCCTGAAGAACCCCCAACCATTAGATAGACTACAAGCCATGTTTAAAAGATATAAAAACTTGGGGATTTAAATTTTTTGCTTCTAAATTCAGACAAGACAGAAGTTTTTCGTCTTTGGACCGGAGTCTTTTTAAAAAAAAAAAACTGCTTAGTCAATCACTTAACCTGGATGGCATTAAATTGATCTCCGGTAAAAAAAGTAAAAAAATTTCGTGGGTTTTTTTTTGACCAGGCCATGTCTTTTAAAAACCCCATATTAAAAAGGTTTCTAGGATTTCCTTTTTTCATCTCCGGAACATTGCCAAAATTAGAAATATCCTGTCCAGGAGTGACGCTGAAAAACTAGTCCATGCATTTGTTAATTCAAGGCTGGACTATTGTAAAATTTTTTACTATCAGGATGTCCATAAAATGCTTTAAAGCCTTCAGCTGATTCAAAATGCTGCACAAAGAGTTCTTTAAAATTAAAAAGAGAGATCAATTTTTTCCTATTTTAGCTTCCCTTCATTGGCTCCCTGTTAAATCCAGAATAGAATTAAAAATTTTTCCTCCTCACATATTAAAGCCCCTTAATGATCTAAGCTCCATTCATACATCAGAGATCGGATTGTTCCATATGTTGCTAAAACAGAGCACTTCGTTCTCAGACTGCAGGTTTTACTGGTTTTTTCCAGAGTTTCTAAAAGTAGAATGGGAGGCAGATCCTTTTAGTTATCAGGCTCCTCTCCTGGGGAAACCCAAACCCCCCGGTTTTTGGGTTCCGTGAGGCACCCTTTAAATTTTAAGGGCTAGGCTTAAAAATTTCCCTTTTTTGATAAAAGCTTATAGTTAGAGTGGCTTAGTTTTATCAGGGAGAGAGCCTTCCTCCCTCCCTGTTTGCTGGAGTAAGGGCGAGTCAGGTTTAGCCAAAACGGGCTCAGTTATGGTTGAGTTTGGCAAACACACCCTCCATTTCTGCTACTTGTATGACCCCTTTCTTTTTCCAATATTATAAAAATGTTATAATCATTCTGACAGAGAGGGGGAAGGGTTCCCCAAAATCGTTGTGGTTTTTTAGTATAACAATGACCATCAGGGGGCCCCTTTGTGGGGTGCCTTGAAACGACATTGTTAAAAATAAGCGCCTTTTAAAACCAAATAATCTGAAACTGAAAACTTTTTTGGTAGTTATGCTGCTTAAAAGGCTTAGGCTGCTGGAAAAAAATGACCACTTTCACCCCTTCGATAAATTTATTACACTAAACTCAAATTTAAAAGCATTATTTTTTTAAAACTTTTTTCAGCTTTTAACTTTTTTTCCCTCTTTTCTCTTCCTAAAACCCCCGCTACACCTGGCCGGACTCTGTGTCTACCTGTGACATCTTTTCTGGAAAAAGAGGGACATCGTCTGAGCTTCTGCTGGCAACAAAAATTTAAAATGTCCCCCCCTCTACCGATGATCCACATGGCCCATCTTTTAAAGTGTTTTAAAACCCCCTTTCTCTCTCCTAGACATGGTGACTGAGCTTTTTAACTGTAACTAATTATATGCTTTCTTTCAGACTCAAACCCTAAAAACCCCTGGCTCAGAGTTTATCTGTTCTTTCTATCTAGGTGAAAAAAACTAAAGGAAAAGCTACACCCTTAAACATTTACTTTTCCCTTTTCCCATAGAAAAAACTCCTGGATCAGTGCTTCTTTGTTTTCCCTTTGTGTCTCTGCTCTGTTCTCTCTAACCCCCGGTCGGTCATGGCAGGGAGGTCGCTCACACTGAGCCTGGTTCTGCTGGGGTTTCTTTCTTTAAAAAGGGAGTTTTTTCCTCTTCCCCCCCTGTCGCTACATGCATGGCCAGTATGAAAGGGATTGCCCCCAAAGTCAACCCCAGTGACTGTCCATGTCTCTACATGTTCATCCCCGGGAGGGGGGAATGCGGCAAGTCACTGACTGGATGCAATCTGCTTGGGTTTTCCTTAGACAGAAAAAAACTTTTTTTCCCAAGTTTTGAATAAATAAAAAACCCCTCTGAAAACTGCACTGTTCAATGGTTAGGATTAATTGGAATGTATGTTACCTGACTTTTGTGAAGTGCCTTGAGACAACATGTTTTGTGAATTGGCGCTATATAAATAAAACTGAATTGAATTGAATTGAATTGAATATAACCTACAGTCAGAAGAAGCACATTGTTGAAATTAAAAGATTATTTTTAACCATATCTGCCAGAGGTATGAATAATTTCGGGCTTAACTGTATATCCTGTCTGGCAGGAGCTACAGCAACATTCATTTTGTATTTTTGGAAATCAGGTTCTGGTCTTACATTTTTGCAAAGCCCATCTGTTTGTGTGCAGTTCACCCAGAGGTTGCAGTAATCTCTGGATGGACCAAAAATTTGGATCTTACGTTTCACATTGAATTGAACTGCCTGACGGGAACCAACCGAGACATACTTTTTGATCTGAATGTTTTTTTTGTGGTTGGTTGGAAAACGTAAACACTGGATGTTTTCTGTTGTATAAAGGATGTCAAGCTTTTTTTTATCAATCAATAGCCTGTGATCTTTACTCCTCTTTTCAAAGCTGGAAAGTTACGAATGACAGCAGCTGTAGTAAAAAGAAAAGAAATGACAAAATAGGAGAAAATAAGAGAAAAATAAACAAGACAGATTATCCTTTAGTAAGTCAAGATTAGATTGACAACATCTAAAAAAAACTCAATGTAACTGCACTTCGTTCTTGTTTGTTTGTTTTTCTCACCACATTCAAACAGTAGACTCCATTCTCAAATCGATGCCATCAACCAATCAGGGAGTGCAGATGAAAACTAGCCAGTCTGGATAAATCTGAAATATTTGTGTGACAGACTTGTGTCAAGACAATCCAAGCAGGAGGAGAAACTTCCAGGTAATTTGACTTTCCTTCATCGTATCTCTCTGTCCATCTGCCCAATCAGTTGTCCATCTATCAATCATCAATTCACCAATCCATCCATTCATCTGTCAGCCTGAACAGTTGTTCTTCTGTCCTTCCATACATCCATAAATCAAGCTATGATCTGTTGCATCCACCCAGTTGTCCATCCATCCATCCATCCATCCATCCATCAATAATCTGTTCATCAAGCTATCTATCAGTTTGTCCATCCATCCATCCGTCCGTCCGTCTGTCCGTCCATCCAGTCAACCATTGGTCCCTCTATCAATCCATCAGTTTGTCAATCTATCAGTTGCTAAGAGGCACACAGAGAGAGACTAGCTGAGTTTTGTACCTCTGCTTTATAGTAATGAGATTTTCACGAACTGCAGCAAAACCATATTACAAATGCTAAGCTTTTCTACACCTGTGCAAACCTTCATTTTTCATTTCACAAAGTTAGAAAGCTCGATTCTCAAGTACAATGTATTTTTGACAAGTATCTGAGCCTGAAATAGTCTTTTTAATTTATTTTATTTTCAAGTTTAGGAGATATCCCCTCTAATCTGTCTAATGGCTGGATGTCATTAAACTTTCATCAAATTGACCTGGACTTGTACAGTATTCAATTTGTTTTTTTAGTTAATTACAAAGTCCAGATATTTGGTCTCAGTTTATTTTTCTCTATATGGTTTTAATCCTACCTGTAATCAAAACATCTCATCTGTCAGCTATGCAGACACAACGATCCAATTTTCATGAAGAAGTCAGCCATATAACTTTAAGATAATGAGTAATTCCCCATGATGCGAATCCACAAACTACATGACAATTTTGTTTACAGAACAAATTATTCAGAGAACTTTGTTCAGTCTCAACACACTTTGAAGAAAAACATGATTTATGTAAAGCAGCGATCAACATGCACTGTGGAGCGCCCGATCCTCAACCTGCCGTGGATATGACCTTTCAATCTAAATCACCACTATTCATTTAGGGTAGATATAACTTGCCTCCAAACAAGACTGGCTGTGATTTCCACATACACCACTCAACCGATTACCACTTTATTGTGATCAGAGTAATCCTAATCGGTGGAAATTAATAAATGTTATCAAAAAGGCCAGCAAATAAAGAGAATTCTTTAGCATAAACAAATATGCTAATTAGAAGCAAAGTGGAATGAATCCAACAGCCAGAGACGGTGACCTGGATTATTGCATCATAAACAATAGGCTAGGATTTGCCAGAGCAATCTGTTGTGGGGTTGATGCTTGTTGATACAAGCTATTTTTGTTCTCACAAAGGTTTGCATCTGAATGCTGGAGATGATAAACAGTGGCATGGACCTGCATTGTTCTTTTATTGTAATCACGAGTTATGGCAGAGACGTTAGATCACTGACTGTCAGATCAATGGGGAAAATAATTTCATTAACTTCTAAAAGCGTTGATTTAAAATTTTGGGCTCGCACTGAGTGTTTTGACAAACGTTTTATCACCATGGGTGGCAAAAAAGAGCATGTATTTGTAAGGATTTGAGATTCTTGAGCTGGGCCAAGGTACATACTGAAGCTTGGGAGTAGCATGATTATTTTGAAGGATATTTGATGAAAACAAAAAGGCAAAAATACACAGCATGGCATGTGGAGAACTGGAAATTTAGCATGGAAACAAAAAAAACAAAAAACTTGCACCATGACCTGATGACATTAGGACAAAGAGTGTGGATGGAGTCAGAAGAATCCAGTGGAGAACAGTGACCATCAGAGAGCTTATAAGGGTGAAGGAAATGAGGCAGTGCAGGTGAGAAGAATCAACTCAATTGTAGAATGGCTTTGACTGAGGGTTGGAGACAAATAAACATTAAAGAAGCTGAAGAGAAATATAAGAATCTACAAAACCTGGGAAACTCAAGCAGATATAAAACAGGAAATAACTAATTGTACAAAGAGCAAAATGGAAAGAAAAAGAAACCCAGGGGAAATATCTAACAATGATCACAGGGAAGAACCTGAAAAAGACAAGAACTTAAGAACCTAAGAAAGCACAAGGAAATAATCGAAAGATAAACCCAAAAGAAAACCAAAACCCAAACATCTCAAGATCATGACAATATTAGACTGAAAAAATGTAAAACCTTATGATCTTCTTTCTACTTAGCATGGAAGTGTTTCCTTGCTGCTTTCTGACCAGTCTGTCACAGTGACAAGTTTATTCCCTCACAAATGTTAGAATTGCCCTTTAAATATGTTTCTGCACCTCCACCAGCTGTTTCATTTATACCATGTAGGAAAAAACATCAGACACATTTCACTGAATGACTGCTTATTTCAAAACTTGTAAATCTAAACACCTTGAAGTTAGAAATAAAATAAAAAAAATAGCAAACAGATAAACAAATGTTCATCAAATGTTCATCCTACTCCAAAAGGAGTAGTATAAAGTCTTTACTTACTGTACCCTGCTCATCCAAAAAAAGGTTCCCACCTGGGTTAAACAAAGCAAATAGTTAAAAGCCTCACATTAAATAATTCCTGCATGGACGGTTATGTTTCAGATAGCAACAAGGGATTTAATCCCTAAGTATTGCAGTGAGTAGCTTCTCAATTCTTAGACATTTATGTTGAAAGACAGATCCTGTGATTGCGGATGTTGATCTGTTTCCAAGTGTCCACTATTCAGCATGCATGAATCAGGTAAAACACTCATAATGAGATTGTTAAAACTACTTAAATCAGGTTAAGAACCGACCAATGACTAAACAGCTGTGTACTCTTAAGAAAACCACTGATCAGTGAGGTTAATCGCAAATAAAGGTTTCAATGTGCTATGGAGCACAGAGATTGGACTTTGGAGCAACGGAAGAAGGTCATGTGGTCTGAGTCACCCTGTCCCAGAATGATGGGATGCTCCAGGGTTAGAAACGAGGTGCAGGAAGTGATGCACCCATCATGCATAGTGCCTGCCGTACAACCTCTGGGTACAGTGCAATGATCTGGGATTGCTCCAGAATGTTATTTCCCCGAGGAATGAGGTGATCTGACTGCCTAAATATAATGAATTATGTATTCCAAACATAGGGATGCATTCGGCTCAAATTGTGAAGAACAGTTCAAGGAGCATGGGACACATGGATTGGTCACCACAGAGTCCAGACCTTAAACCCATTGATAATTATTAGGATTTACTGGAGAAGAATTTTTGCAGCGGCCCGACTCTCCTGTCATATGTATAATATCTTGTCATAATCAAAGGCTGGCAATGAAATATAACTTTTTTAGGGAAAGACAATGTATTTAATCCTAGCCCGGCTTTAGGGTTTATTTTTTTATTAATAACTATCAATATGAAAAGTCGAAATCATCATAGCCATAAATGCCTAAATATTAGTACACACACATACAATACTCACCTAAAATAATACCTTTGTTACATATCAAAACAAAGAACCTTAATCACAATGACTTAAACGCTGGGTGATTAATGCTTCACTCAATTTGTCTCGGAAATTATGGCTCAGAGCTGGGAAGGATTTCACGCCTGCCATTTTTTTGTCCTGCCGATAGCGGGTGGGGGAAAAGAGAGTGTGTGTGTGTGTGTGTGTGTGTGTGTGCGGGGGGGGGGGCGTGGCGGGGGTCGCATGCACTGGGTGATGTTGTAGCCTTCTTTTTTTGAGGTCAGTGTGATAATAACTCCTTCAGACTCTACGACCAAGCCAAGTCAGTGCACACTGAGGGGTAAAAGCATCCATGTCCATGCAGTCATGCATAACATGGAACAATTTAATTCCTTGTGCACTAAGGCTTGATGGTGGTTGTTTACCGCCAAGACAGAGGTTCAGTTTTAGGAATTTCTTTAGAGCATATCATGCATCTTCCTCACACTGCAAATCACATTTAAAAGGTATCCAATAAGTCATCAAACATCAAGAGCAAGGTATCAAAATCTCTGTCCCCATTTTAAATCCCCTCAAAAACAAGAAGCACTCACAGGATCAGATGGCTTACCCATCTTGTTAAAGAAATAAAGCTCTCTAATTAAAGGCATCAATGCATGGTGATTATCACAGCAAGATTTCTCCATTAGTTTTCTACAAGTTACCTGAAATAATTATTTAAACCTTAATTTATTCTTTGCTGTCAACATTGAATACTTCATAAAGAGGCATGTCTTATTTATTTTTTATTGAAGACATTTTGCTGAATTTTCATTTTGCTGAGTTTGGTTATTGAGAGTGTTCGTGCAATTAAACATGAGAAAACACCTTTATAGTTTAACACACACTTATACACAGGAACGTGATGCAGAGAGGTCATCTAAATCTCCGCAGGCCGCTCCCGTCATTGTGCTCTTGAAGCTGCTTCCTGTTCTTGCTTGCAGTGCTAAAAAAGATCGCTGTGATGATTTCTTATCAACATGTGCAAGTTCCCCCGACCTTTGAATGCAGAAAATAACCCAAATACCAAAAGAGAATAATGATGATTAACTGCAGGCATTTCTGTAATTAATGAAAATTACCAGAGAATACATAATTAATGTGGCAGCATGAGGAGAAAGTCATTGCCGACTCTTGAGATGTGATTAGGAGTGAGAAGGAAGCACTTATCTGTGGAAAATGAACTTTTTGAGAAATTGTATTGCAGACGTGCTTTTCAGTGATGCTTTTTTCATCTGACAGCAAAGGTGAATGAGACAGTCAGAATGAATAAACAGATGTTCAACTCCCTGCAGAGTTCTGCTAAATAGGGTTGTATAGCGCTGATAATGAAGTATTAGAACGCATGCACTGCCATGTTAATCTACATTGCTTAAATGCCACATGATAGGATTAAGGTCTTTTGGTCCTGGACAAACAGGTTGCAGTCCTTTAGGATCTAGAAAAGTCTCATCAATCACTATCATGCTGAAGGTCCACTCCCTACTAAGACAGGACATGAACCCCAAACTGTACATGCTGCTCATATATGACTGATCTGCAAGTAAGCTCTGCCAGCTTTGCACACCAAGATACTGTCTATTGTTTTTGCAAAATAGCTCAGAGCATCTTCTTCCACATGTTTGCTATGTCCCCTACATGGTCAATGGTATTTGTGTTCTGTTTGTCACTTCAGTTTTGTATTTAGATTGCCATTAAGCCAGGTTGTGATTATGTTTTGGCCTTGTCACTCTCAGTTTTCTATAAGTGGTGAACTCTCCCGTTTGCTCTGTGTATTTTAGTTTTTTCTTGTGTTCTGTCCTTTGTTAATTGGTTTAGATCCTTATTTTAGTTTTAGTCTTTAGCATTTTGTTTAGTTAGATCCCTTTGTGTACAGCCTAGATCCCTGTGTGTCAATTTTTCCTCAGCTCCTCAGTTCAGGTCCTCACCTAGCTGTAGTACATTCTATTAATTGTGTTCACCAGGTTTCCATGTCACTAATCGCCTCCCCAGCAGGTTAATGTTGGTCATTTTCCTTCACTCCTCGTCAGTTCTTTTTGTTAGCCATTTCCTGTCATGCCTTCTGCCCTCCTGTTGCATTACTGTTTGCCATTGGTGTCCAGTTTTTTTATTTAATAAATAAAATCAACAACCAACCTCCCTCTTCCTGTCTGCCACTCTTCCAAAAGGACCCAAATAATGGAGTTGCCTTGTTGACTAAACTGTGAATCTCTGTGGCTCTTACAGACCTACTATGGCATCCTGGCTGCTTCTTGTATTATTGTTCTCCTGTCAGTTTAGGTGGACAGCCATGTCCTGGTAAGTTTAGAGTTGCAATAATCTTCTCATCTTTATTTTTATTAATTGGGTGACTTCTTACAGCAACTAGTAGCACTTGATTTTATTTAGGGGTATGGAAGTAAAAGTGCTAAATGCAATTGCATGAGACACTTTTCAGATTTTTATTTGTCAAAGAAAAAGAATCCCATGTATCCTTTTCCCTTCACTTAATATAACGTTGTATGCAAATCACTGTAACCTTAACAGCTTCACCTGTTTAAGATATAAAATCACTGATCAGAATCAGAATCCTTTTTTTTGTCATTGTGTAAAAAATGTATGGCGAAATTTAAAAATAGCAACTCTTGAAGTCGTTGAAAACAATCAAATAAATAAATAAAGATGATATGATATGATAAGATGATGAGATGTTAATTTAGCTGCTAATTTTGTGCCAGTGCAAAGGTATATTTAAAACATGCCTTCATGATCAAATACACTATTTGCATTGAATTAAAATGCATGTGAACATTTTGCACAGTAATATGAAAACAATGTATATTTTTACCGTATAAAGTGAACTCACAGAATTTGCAAAATGCAGCTTTTGTGTGACATTTCAAATCATTTTGCACTAGTTGTAAACTCAGGGCATCAAGTGGTATGAACAATTGCACCCACCCTGCACATGAACTACTCATCCTCCTCCTCCTCTGGCTGATGGTCATGCAACTTTGAAGCCAGAGCCAAAAAGGCTAAAACACAGCTTTTATTTTTACAAAGCTGTGAAGCTAATGAACTTCAGAACTGTGTGCAATTTTTTTTTCTAATTAGTGAAATTAAATGTTGTTTCTTACATATTTAATATAAATTACTAAACTATAAATACCATAAATGACAAAATACATTGAAAGGTATTCTGATCCAAAGATGATAATCTCAGATCCTTGAAAAAATGAAGCAAGGTTGTGAAAGCATGTTCATAACTCCTCATTGTTGGCTGTCATTGTTAACACTTATTGCACAGCCTTCCCTTTTGATTAAAATCAATACCTGCCTTTGTTGACATGCCGACCGGAACTGATCCCCAGTGGGAGGGCAAAAACCAGCAGAAGTTTGATTTTTTGATTTTTTTTGTTTTTTTGTTACGTTTTCTCTTACAATGAGCACTCAGGTTCCCGCTCTGTCAAAAACAGAAGGTGGGAGGAAATAGAAAAAAAAAAAATAAACCAGCAGGAAGGAGTTCAGCAAATTAAATAGCTTTTTGGAGAACAGGAAAACCTTGCAGAGTGACTTTCAATGAGAAAGAGATGGATGAATGTGGTGAATGGCAAATGGCTTTTGAAGCCATTTATTTTGAATCCTTTCTGTGAAATTAAATCCTCAACTGATTATGAGAGAACGGCATTACATGGCTGAGGAGGCAGGGATGGAATTAGGAAACAATTCCAAATGTAGAGGAGAAAAAGTGTTTTCTCTTACCCGGTTGGAAATGACGCTTCACGCTGATGCCTCTACACTGTGCACAATTGCCTCTTGCTGATAGAACTCATCCAAGAAATAGCTTTTATGATTGCAGCTAATGTTTGTATTCAGCCATTTGCCAGTTTGAACATAATATCTGCTGCTCATTTATGCGTTTCTGGAGTCAAGATACTGGTTACTGTGAGGTTTTAAACACCTGCTTTTTGTGTAGTTCTAAGCATATATGTTGCTTGATTTACAGATAAAAATAAACTTGCAGCTTATAAGATTGTAACTGTGTTCTTCTCATCTGAATCTGGAGTATCTTTGACAAAATTACCAGCGAGACGTGCAGTTTTCAGATTGTGTTCTCCGTCAGTGGTGAGGCAGCCAACATCTCAGAGCTTCAAATCATAGCCAGGAGGCAAGTGTGTACACATGAATGATTCACGGTGTTAATCTGATTGAGGTTAGCGGAGAGGGGTTTCTGAATTGCTGTCGTCTGAGTGGAACATTGCTGCTATTGATTAACCGAGCAAACATCAGATGGAGACACCAAATGTTTACACAAAAATTTACACATAGGCATGAACACACATCCAGCTAACGTGGGGCTATTGCAGATGGTGGCCAGATAGAGCTGCATTCAGTGCACGGGGTGTTTTGGTGTCAAATGAACACTTTTTGTCAACTCTACCAACAGACTGTTGGCAATAATGCTGCGGAGCTGGAACAGATGTTTCCCATTAAACAACCAACTCATTGAAAACCCTAGACGATTCTTCCAAAAAGTGCTTTCAAATCCAAAATGGACGTTCAAGCTGATCAAATTTCCATTAATGAATCAAAGACCTCCTGCCAGCAAACCTCATTAACCTTGTATGTTAACCTATTTTCTGATTAACATTACATCCCAGTTCATTCTGTGTAATGCTGAGTGGAGCTGATGTGAGGCCCAACATTTGTGTCTCAACATCGCAAATAAACTTCCTTTGAGACAGTGACAACTGGGAACAACGAAAACATTGGACAAATAATACTGTAATTCAGTGAACAAGAACACAAATTTTTGCTCCAGGACCAAATGTCTCAACTAAATGTGCCTTATGTGTTAGAATCAGCTGTCTAGAAAGACAATGGAAAAGTAATGCAGTTCAAAATACAGATAAACTTAGCATAAAAAGTAATTAATTTAATTCAGGATTTGGCATGTTTTTTCCCAGTGCAGCCCACATACTCAACTCTGCCGCCAATTAATACTTTTGTAGGGCACTGTAAGTAATGTAAGCAAATACATCTGAAGCTTTAACTGAAAATGTTGAGGGATCCACGTGGGAATATTATCAGAGCAAGCAAACCCTGGAATAACAAGTAAAGGTTAGAGTGCAGGGAGACTGAAACTCTTTAGGCTCTGCAGGGAATAGTGATTTAATGCTAGCAGCTAAAACTACTCTGTAAAGAGCAAGCTGCACTGCAAGTTGGCTCGGTGATCTGCTGTGTAGCTGATGTTTTTGAGTTGTACACCTTCAGGTGCAAAAACAAGGCAAGTTCTTCTTGTATGCACATATTTGTGGTTTTCTTGTGACAAAAAATATGAATATCAAATTAAGTTTAATGTGGCAGAAAGGATGGATATAGTCCAGCTAAAGGAAGTGGTGGACAGAGTCAGGGCTAAATGGAAGACTGGTTATCAGATAGAGATTCACTTTCTCTTCGAAGGGAGGGGAAGTAACCATTCGTCAGAGACGTAATCTAATCAGTGCTGTTGTGCACAGCAGCATAGACAGCCGTAGCGCATCACTGAGCGTTATTATTCTTGGTCATGTTCTCATAGAGGTGAAAACTCTGGATTTTACCATCCCAAATCATCATCCCGCATTCCCCCCATCTGTGTTTAACATGTCTAGCTAAAGTCATAAAAGAAAGACAGGACGCACTCTCTTTCCACAAATTTGACTGAATGTTCATATCACAGTCTTTATAGTAGGCAGACGTCTTATCTATAGCCGCTCCTGCACAGACCAACCATCATTTTCTCTGCGGTTTATTTTTTTATTTTTTTGGTATAAAGCCTATTGCATGTGGTTATCACAACATGCCTATTGCATGTAAAGATAACATCTGACTGGCCTGCAGGAAATAGATGTGGAAGCTGAGAGGAATGGTGACTCAAATTTGCTCTGAAGCACACTTCATAAAACTTCTTTAGCTATCAAACAGAAGGGAGTAAGACAATCAGATGATAAAACTTAATGACATAGATGCTACAGTTTCATTTGTGTTCTTAATGGCTCATACAAGTAAAAATAACACCTTTAAACAATGCCATGCACCACTGGTAAAGATGTGTGAAAATCCTTTAAAATGACAATATCTTTTATTCCAGCGGCAGAATCTCACACTGAAAATGTTAGAGAAATCCGACATTTATTTGAGTATTTAGAGAGATCAATGAATCTAATGTACACATTAGATAAGCAGAAATCGTTTAGCCAATTTATAAAACGGTGTTCTGTTTTTACCAGTGGAAAGTAAAAAGGCCCTTTGAAACACTACCGTCATGTCACATGCAGTAAGTATTGTCAATGTGATCACTGTAAAGGCTGTTCCTTGGACAGATATATCTCTCTCTTTAGTAATGTCACCCCTTTTAAGATGTATACAATATCCTTAGAATAAATTGCTCTCATGTTCTTGGAGGTGCCCAAAATACCATTCTTTGCTGCAGCTCTCTAACAGTGAGGTTTGGAAATTTTCCTGCCTTCCTGTGTTTGCCATTTTCAATTATGGAGAAGAGAAATCATTGTATTTAAACCACATGCATCAATATTTAAAAGTTTCCAGATAGCTCTCTGTTATTTATATCTGTATTATGTATGCACACACCCATTTACACCAAAGGGGAAATTTAGAGAGATTAACTAACCAAACAGTCATGTTTTTGGACTGTGGGAGAAATCCAGAGTACCCAGAGAAAACCCAGCGAAATATGCGAAGTCCATACAGAAAGACCCCAGGTTGAGTGCTGAACCCAGGACCTTCTTACTGCAAGGCAACAGCTCTACCAACTGTGCCACCGTGCAGACCCAACAGAGTCATATTCAACCAAATCCACAGACATTCATACAGTGACATGCAAATTGATAGGATTGGTAGGCGATTTGAGGGTAGGTGCCTTGCCCAGGAAATGTCCACATGTGGCAGGATGATGCTGGAATTCAACCTTTAGATTGCTAGAAAGCTACTCTTCCAACTAAGACACAGTTGCCTTTTAGGTTTATGCCATTCCATAAGTATGAGAAATCCGTTTTTCACCACCTGCAAGAGGATAGAATCTGAAACCACACCTTGTGAATACTTTTATCTATCGCTCTTATCACCTCCACACCCCACTTTGATCTTCACCTCAGGTCAGCCCACCACAGAGTGAGCAGATATCTTTGATGGACAATTCATTTGAAATGCGTGCTGCACCAAATTCCCCCTAAGCCCAGCAATATCACTAAAAGCACATTTATGAGAACAGTAAATCATAAAAGCAAAGTCCCGCTCTGACTCAGAGTCTATAGAGCACAGCTTCTGTAAATAGTACAATAACCTTTTTTCCTTCACTGTGTGCCTCTGTACAAGAATGACGGTTGTCTTCAGCATTCTGAACAGGGAAGTGACACATGATTGACAGCATTTGTGCACATGTGCCAATTCCCAACTCGCAGGATAAAAGGACTGTCCAGTTTTGCCTAAGTTCACCCTTTAAAAGGTCTAGTTTTAAGTTGCATCATGCAGATTAAATGTTAATTTATTATTTTTTCTCCTTTTAAAAATTTTCAGCTAAATAATTTTTTTCTAGTATGGGTTAATGAAGGTTCCTCAGCATTTTATATCGCCGTTAAACGATGGTAGATGATGAAATTCATCAGTTAGCAATCGTTTGCAATTTGGCCTGGGATTTTCTGTGCTTACATGTATAAATTTGTGGAGGAATTTACAAAAGTATCTGTACTTATTTAGCAATAATTTTTGTTAGAAGGTTAAAATGTCTGAAACCTAGAAGCATGTTTGTGATCATGGTCGCTTTAAAATCACTGCAAGCTCCATGCTCAACTGAAAACATTATTTTTTTTCCATTTAAACAAAATCTCCATTCACTAAAATAAAAGAAAATAGTTGTGCTGTTATGTTGGCTTTGATCCTTACTTCTGAAAAGTGTCAAAAACCAAGACACCAATGACCCTGCAGGGTTTAAGCACCAACTTAAATAAATTTTGAAAAATTTTGCTAAACTTTGATATTCTATGGTAAGATGGAAGCAGTTGCACCTCAGTCGCTGCATTGGCAGAGAAATATTATGTATCAATGTGTTTTGTTTTTTGTTTGTTTTTCCGATTTTTTAATTGTAAATAAAGACAATGTAGAATTAGTGCATGGAATCGATCTGCACACTCTATTAAGTGTTCATCACCGTGAAAAAACTGTCACTGTGGCGGCTGGGTTTTGCAAATAGTGCTCTGTAGCGATGACCCTCAAGGTAAATGTCTAAACAGTTTGTGTCCAGGATGTGTGGGGTCTGCAAATTGTTAGCCACCCTTTTCGTGACCCTAGACCTGTACAAGTCTCGGGTCAGGAACACCAGGGTCAAGGTCATCAGGGCTGACCTTCTATCTGATGGATGGAGGTCAGCCCTGATGATCCTCTCTGAAGACCAATTGTTCGTTGCAGTTTGGATGCTTTCTGGATGAGCCGATCCACAGAGTGACAGTCGAACACAGGATATACTGAAAAATGGGAATGTTAAAGATGACCAGCAGGCAGGAAGTACAGTCTCTGCTGTGCCATTTTCTAAACAGTGTCTATGTGTAAGGACCATCTCAGATCCCGAGAAGACATGGTTCTGGAAGTGATCCACAGTAAACACTGTGCTATTGAGGATAGTGAGGGGAAGAAGTAGGTGGTATTATCCGGAAGTTCACTGTCATCTCCACTATCTTGAGCTGTTTAAGCTCCAGGTGGTTCTGACCATACCAGAGGACCAGCCAACCCACCTACTGTCTGTATGCAGACTCGTCACTGTCCTGGATCAGACCAATAACGGTGGTGTTGATGTTAATTAGTCTTGATATGTAAAGCATTAAATTGCAGAATTAAAACTTAAAAGTGCTAACACATCTTCAAGAAGCAATGAAATATTCCTAACAATGATGCTGAGGTTTTTTGGTGATCATAGGCTTCTCTGGTTTCCAAGAGCCTGAATATTATTGTAATGTTAACATTTTCGAACATGACCTCATTTGGTGTTTGGGGTTCTACTTTTAGTTTTTTGTTTCCAAACAAGCTTTAGGGAGCAGAACCCTGCTTCTGACCTGGAAATAATGGGCTTGAAAAAACAAACAACATCTAACCAAACAGTGAACACATAAATCACAAGTTTCTCATCACCTTCTCATCACCTTAAATTGACTGAGAAGTTTATTGGCTCAAATACAGCAAAGCTCTTTTCAGTCTGGTTTGAATTGCTGAGTCATGTCTATTCGTTTCCAGAGGCCACAACGAAGCGATTCAACATATTGCTGAGGCACAATAACAGGGTGAACTTAAGCATCAACCAGTAACAAGATCCACAAAATACTGTTTTTGGCCAAGAAAGCAAACAGGAAAGTTCTGCAGAGCCATGGTGTGATTGCAACAAACGCCACTGCTCAGCGAGGCAATAAGCTCTTCGCACATTGCTGTCATTGACAGAAGAGATCAAATCACTGTCATGACTAATGGATACTTCCCGTTCCCAAAGAGAATCTGAGGCTGATACATAGGCTTTTCTGATTTTTGCTAGAAGACACGTCTGTGATTTGATTAATTTATTCACACAGGAAAACTGTATAGAGCAATCATGAAATTGGATGTCTCTGAGCAGATAATCAATGTGATGAAAATGTTTTTTTAATGGGAACGTGCCTGTAAGACAGTGTTATCAAATATAATCAATCTAATCAATTCGTATGCAAATATGATCCTGGAGTGCCAGAAAATTTAAGTAAGTAAAATAAATAATAGTTTCTGATCCATTTTATAGTCAGTATTCTTTAAAACCACTCTGAGGGCCTAACTACACAAGTGTCTCATCATCCAGCACAACAGTGTCTTGCAAGGCAATTGCACACCTTAAATGTTTTCACATTTTGCCATGATACAACTGCAGACTTTGGTTTATTTTATCAGGATTTTAGATCAACATAAGTGTAGTAAAGTGAGTTTGGTCATATATACAGGTTGTCCACCAGAGGGCTTTTTGGGTACAGCTTAGAAATGCATACTGTAATGTTGTGTTGGAAGAAGAGTTGTTGCTCAGAGTAAAAAGTCTAGAGCTAGAATGAAACTACTGTGAAGACTATTATTGGGTGCCAATTAAACCCTGTTCTTGTGGAACCAATGTCTGGTGAGTTACTACAATAAGTAATGTGAACAAAAAACTGGAAAGTGTGGTGTGTATATGTAATCGAGCCCTGAGGCACCCCCCAAGTCAATATCTTATAAAACGAACTTTCGCTGCAATTAAAGCTGCAAGTGTTTTAGAGTATGTCTCTATCAGCTCTATCACAAATATAGATGCTGATATTTTTGTTCATAATGGACAATTAACTGAGATTGGATGAAGAGTATATGTAAACGTGAACATTTTTGGCTTGCCACAGATTCTCAGTTGGATTTAGGTCTTAACTTTTTTTTTAAACCATACCATTGTAGCTCTTGCTGGATGTTTAGGGTTGTTGTCCTCTTGGAAAGACCTCCCCAGTTTCAAGTATTTGGCAGCCTTCTATAGGTTTTCCTGCAATATGTTCCTATATTTTCCTCTATCCATCCTTCTATCAACTCTAACCACCTTCTGTATCCACCATAATACATACCATATTACATGGTGAGGATAGTATGTTTAGGATTTAAGTTTTCAAACACACATAATGTTGTGCAAATCAGTCAAGAGATAAACCTTTCAAACCAAAACCTATAGTAGATAATGTGTATGTTGGAACAGTACGTATACTGACAATATATACTAGAGTGCGCAAAAATCATGGTTTGACATGTACTTCAGTTTTCAAGGTACAGTTCTCTACATTTTCGGTTGGCCTCAATCAAGAGAAACAAATAAAAAGTGGCACCTGTAGAACTGACTGCAGATTTGGTTTGATTTTTTTTTTTAAGAATAAAGGAGAACCTGTAGCCTACAGTTGATGGATGGACGGACGTATTATATAACAGTAACACCACTTGAAAATGGTCAGGGTTGTTGATTAAGAATTTTTTGATAAGACCATGCAGAAATTTGAAAATTAAAACAATTTAAATGACATTGATGTTATTTTGTTGATTCAGTTCATAAGATGTACTTGAATGCACCACCAAAGTGTAGCTGTTGGGAAATCCTTTCTTGTCAGAGGGACTAGTCTCCGAACAGGACCAGTGTGTTGTAGCATCTCCAGTGGCGTGTAGGGTTTTGGACTGGTTGAACGCTACAGGCATAAATACTTTTGTAAATCCTTTTGATAGGCACAGAGTACAAAAATAATAAAAAAAAAAAATTCTACTGTCAAAAATTCTTCAAAAAAGCTCTGAAAAACTCTGAATTTGAAACCTAAATCCTAACTTGACAAACACCTTATGATGAAGGACTAAGTGGATCATGAATAACAGTTCCTGCCTTATTGCTTTAAAAGCTCTCACATGTTGGCTCTCAGCGCTCCCGAGCCACTTGAGAATTCCTGAACGACCCTTTTTTGCTATTCACCCCAGAATAGAAGTGGTAATTATTCTTCCAGTGTCTCGGGAGAGCTTCTCAGAGTCACTGCGACATGTTCAGATTGCTACAATGAGGCTGCATTTATGCAGACAATAAATGGATAGCAGCAAAGAACAGAACGGGTTGTTTGCAGCTATATGCAGAGAAAAAAAATATTTGTCTCAGAAGCCAATTCTATTTATACAATGTGGAGGTCAAACCGCAGCTTTGTTCCTGTCATCTGGTGGAATAATTGGAAAAAGCGAGGAGATGATTGGCCGGCAACAAACTCCAGAAAGCAAGAAAAAACCCACATCTCTGTTTATACTTGTACAAACATCACGTTAGAACAACTGCAGCCAAGTGAGTAACACATCAGTCCAACTGGCATCATTTTAATTGGCGAAAAGACAAGAACTTAAGGCTGCAGTGGGAAGAAATCCAGTTCATTACTACATTACCTGTTCTGATCTTACTTTAATTAGTCAAGGTCCCCCGTTTGCAAGTAATATTTTTTTTATTTCTCAAAAAACAGCAGTCCCTTGGACATTATAAGAAGCGCTAGTATGCAAAATCCCCTTTCCCTCTTGTTTTGAGCACCAATCTAGGAGCAACAGAAACAATCCTAATTGTTTATTCCAACATGTATTTTGTTTAGACAATTAATATTAGGGAGTATAAAGACATATATATAGTGTTTTAATTCATATTATATAGAACAGTATTACACGCTTTTCCACAAATTTTCCATCTGATCTTTGCTTGGGCCACTCTGCTTGTTGGATATATGTAGGTATAACGGCAAAACCAAAATATCTGAGCATCCTTCCGCTAGTAGATATGATTTAAAAGAGCCACATTACCACATTTCAGTTTTTGCAGACTATGAGCAGATAATAGAAAATTGCTTTAAATGACCAAAACTGCAAATGTACAAAATTTAAAGGTGCAATATGACAATTAGACGATATATACAAACATATTTTGCAAGCTAGATTACTTGTTTTACTGCCAATGTGAATGGAGCAATAACACTAAGAAATGTTATTTAACGTAATGCTCCCTTCACACTATTGTGAATCGGCCATGTGCTTCAGCGGTGTAGGAAGATATGCTGAACTGGCAAATTAATATTCTAACATCAGCTTTCTCTGCATCTGATACTGTAGCTCACAGATTATGATTTATAGCTAAACCGGGCTGCCACATATTAAATCAGACATTGAAAGAACTGTTGCATGAGCTTCAAAACTCTGAGATGCCATATATTTTACACATATATGCCATTCCTGCACAATTGAACAAAGTTAAAATAAGGTCACCTAATCTTATACTGCCCAATGCAGACACTCTGTCTGAGCTGATGAAGACATACTCATGCCCCATGCCAAACACTTGACAGCAGTTCATCCTCATTTCTAATTGAGGTTAATGAATATTTGTCCACTTGAGGGCAAATATAGACTGTGTATAAAGCATTAAACTTTCATCTTCAAATGGTCAGGATATCATTACGCATGACTGAGAAACAAAACGAGACAGCGACCTTGCAGCAAAAGTAACATGCTGGACACGGTTGAAGTCTGAATTTTACATCTTAATTCTAATACACAAACTCACCAAAATGGGGCCACAACACAAGGTAACACACATAAAGTTTAAACCAGATATTTACATATACTGCATAATTTTTTTTCTCAATGTCTAACTTTAAATCTGATTAAGCCTTTCTTGTTTTAAGTTAATTACCAAACCTGCCAAATGTCAGAATGATAGAGAGATAATTCATAACAGATAAATTCAAAGTTAGATATTCTTAGCATTTGGCAGAATCTACTTTTAAAGTATATGACTTGGATAGAAACTTTTTGGTATCCTTCCCCAAGTTTCTTAAAATAGTTTTACTGGACTTTTCTCCTCAAAAATCTGCTGTGACTGATTCAGGTTTGTAGGATGCCACACTCACGTACATCTTTTTGCTCTCCTTTTAAAATTTGCCTGGGACTAAAATCAGGGCTTTGTGAAGACCAATCCATAACATTGACCTTGTTGTCTTTAAGCCTTTTTTTAACTAATTTGTGTGTATGCATTACGTCTTTGACCATATGGACTCATTTGCGGCA
The DNA here is from genome assembly GCA_036173005.1 of Crenichthys baileyi. Classification (NCBI taxonomy): domain Eukaryota; kingdom Metazoa; phylum Chordata; class Actinopteri; order Cyprinodontiformes; family Goodeidae; genus Crenichthys; species Crenichthys baileyi. Next base: position 227,377 of record JAHHUM010000695.1, on the reverse strand, counting down.
AAGTTTCAACCTCTTTGCTGATGTCTTTACATGCTGCTTCAATGTTTTTACATTTTGTTCTTTCCTCATGATGCCATCTTGCGCACTTTACATGTATACCTCTATATATCTCTATGGGAAGTGCACCAACCATTCCTCCAGCAAAACACCCAAATAGTATGATTCTCCCTACCCCATATCTGTGACAGCTGGGATGGTGTTCGCAGGCTTGCAAGCTTCAGCCTTTTACCTCAAAAATGTAAAAATGATAAATATGCACAACCATTTTAGGTTTTATAAGACTGAAGGACATGTCTCCAGAAATAAAGGTCTCCTGAGTGCAATTGCAAACTACAATCTGGCTTTTATGTTGTTTCTCTCCTTTTTATGTTGTTTCTCTCTTACCACCCCCAGCCAGCAAGGACTTTTACTTTTATGGGACATTCCCATGCTTTTTATATTCGCAAATATTGCACATCTACATGTGGGACTATATTTAACCTCAATGTTCTTTATTAACCTGTCAGACATCATGAAGCCATGACATCATCATCTGCCAATTTATTTAAGGACATGCTAATCACAGTGTATCCAAACTTCTGAATTTCAAGAAAGTAATATTTTTTATAATTATCTCACGGACAGTTATGTCATTTGACTAATAAAAATTTTGGTAATCCTAACTGATTTAAAACAGGAAATGTTTTGTCTGACTTAATTAGCGATGGGAACTCCGGATGGGAACTCCTAGCGATCCGCCTCCTTTTGGAGAACTGGATACTTTGGCTTGGCTCACTTAAAAGAGCCAGCTTTTTTGGCTCACAATTGGCGGCTCTTAAACTGTTCGATGTTTGAATTGATATTTTGTCCACAGTAATGTAAATTTAAATGATAAATATTTTTTCTTTTTATTTGAAGGGCGACAAGATAAAGAAGCTAAAAGACACGATACTAATTATTAGTGTTAAGAGTGTGTTTCAGTGTCCATTGTTTTAAAATCTAATGCAGCCAGTAGATGACAACTCTAGTAACATTGACCGCCTTGCTAATAGCAACATTGAACACACCCGATTAATTAGACAGCAGTGTCGCTCATGGTGTTTGTGCACTGGCCACAGCCACTGCCAAATAGTCAGCCAATATGTAAAACTGCCGACCCTCCACCCCTCTGCTTGTGTAGCCAGAGACAACAACACACATATTACCCAATCATGTGGTTTGAAAAAAAAATAAAAATAAGAGAAAGAGAAGCAGAATAAATGGCTCTCAATCAGGACTCCTGTCGTTCACTTAAAAGAGCCGGTTATAAGAGCCGTGTTATTCGCAACAGATTTCAGACAGTGAGAAGAAAGGTTGTGTGTCTTTTTATATAGTTTAAATATCTGGTTTCAACTGTACTTTGCAGACTTGATGTCTCGGCCAACGTTAAATGCAATTTTCAATACACCAATATGCTAAACGGTGAGATAAGAAACAATATGAAAGCAGCTTAAGTGTGTGGTTGTACTTATCCCAGTTATGCTTGTCAGAACATTTGCTATATGGAAAATATCCTTTCTTGTTTTCCTATTTAAGTATGGTGTCCTCATAGGCCTACACAAGTCCTGATTGAGCCTAATTAAATTGAAAGCTGTTTATACATCTTAGACAGGCGTTCAGTGAATTTTAGCTTCAAAGTGTTTTGTGTCCCCAGTATCTGAACCTTGTTTTCCTTCCTTCTAGCCCCGATTGTAATCAGTCAAATTTAACATTTCTAAATGAAGATCCCTGGGATGGAGTATGACTGGACTGTTGGACTGCCAGAATAGGCCTTAGCCACAACATTGAAACTCAAAGGGATTAGGTACATAATCCAATGAAAACAAAAACCTTACATTTTTCTTCTTCACCCACCCTGTCTTATGTTGGATCCATCCAACATAACACAATATGTACAATATTGTAACAAATAGCAGTATAAATATTTAAAATGCTGATTAATTTAAAACTTTAATAGCCGATCAAAATTATACAACATATCTCTGAGGCACACAGACAGAGAGACAATTCAGATGTTTACTTCAAAACACTAAAAAACATTATTAAAAATGTTGAATAAGATCTCTTGTGAGGAATATTGGATAAAGCTAAAGATATGTATGTGAAATTTATATGGCTAAAATAACTTTCAATAGCACAATTATTGCTCAAAAAAGAAATGAAGTGAGTTTTAACGAATTTTTTAACGAATTTGTTCTGACACTAATCAACAGAGATTAGGTCAGATTCTCCTAATAGTTGTGTTAATATGACGCCTGACAACTCTTATTAGAGCGAGCATTGATGTTTTGATGCAGTTTACCAGATCTGGAAGCATGCTAAGCCTGTCACGTGGACTGATTAGAAAGTGAGTAACAGCGATTAAATAGGCTCAGGGTTCAGCCAGAGGCTGCGACTGTGCTCATTGGTCACTGTCATGCATCAAGTCCTTTTTCTTCCTGCTGACTTTTGTTTAGTGCAGCATGCCTCAGGGATATTTTTGGCATACAGCATAAATCAGAAACAGCGTGATGAATGTGATGCTCCTATGTAATGTTTCTTTGTTTTTCTTACACTGTTATTAATGGCTTTGTTAAAGAGACCTCACACAAAAAGACATACAAGGCAAAAAAATAAGATTAAAAAGAAGAAAATTAAATAATTGTGGACTTATGACATGTCCTAAAAGAAGAAAGGTCCAAATAAATAAGAGAGACCACAGATAAACAGTACCTTGCAAAAATACTTAGGCAACTTTTTCACATTTTGTCATGTTATAACCAAGTGTCAATGTATTGTATTAGGATTTTATGTGATAAACCAACAAAGTTGTGTATCATTTTAAAATGGAAGGAAAATGATGCAAAACAAAAATCTGAAAAATGTGGCATGCATATATATTCAGCCCCCTTTACCTTGATACCCTTAAATAAAATCTAGTACAACCAATTGCATTTAGAAGTCACCTAATTAGAAAATAAAGTCCCCATGTGTGTAACATAGTCACTGCAAAAATACAGCCGTTCTGTGAAAGCCTCAAAAGAGAAAATTAGTGAACAGCGCCATAAGGACCAAGGAACATACGAGACAGGTCAGGGATAAAGTTGTGAAGCTAGGATAGAAAACAATATTCCATCTTTGACCATTTTAGAGAGCACTGGTTCATCCCTTATCGGAAAATAAAGAGTATGGCACTACTGAAAACCTCTCAAGAAATGACTCTCCACCTAAATTGATAAGGCTGGCAAGGGGGCAGCCAAAGGCCCATGGTAACACTGAAGGAGCTGCAGAGATCCAGAGCTCAGGTGAGGTAATCTGTTCACAGGACAACTGTTAGATATACACTGCACCAATCTGGCTATTATGGAAGTCTGGGTAAAAGAAAGCCATTGATATTATATTATGTTTATAAGAAGAATTATAATTATAAGAAGAAGAATTTTATTATATATTATAAGAAGTCTCCTTTGCAGTTTGCCAAAAACCATGTTGGGGCCACAGCAACAGTGGTGGTCCTAGATTAAATTTTGTGTGTTTTTTTTTTTTTTTCATGGGGGCACAGAACAAAAGAATGAAATCAAAAAAGGGCAATTTTTCATTGTTTAATATATAAGTGAGCCACTTGCGGCTCTGGAGATGCGGGTTGCAGATCCCTGATCTAGCAGATGAAAACTGTGATCCTATCTCAACATGGCTGAAGCTAAAAGTGCTATATAGTGTTATAAAATTGGTCCAAGGGACCAATCAGTTAAGGCTTCTGTGCCAGCGCATTTCATCATAAGAAATTGATTTAGTATTATGTCTTCAGTACAGGGGCCATAACAGTGATCAGGACCAGTTCTAAAGGGGCACTGGCCCCTGTTAGCCCCTTTCCAGAACCGCCCCTACACAGCAACATGTGCAAAAATGTGTTCTGGTAAACTGTTGTCCTAAATGCAAAGGCATTTCGTCAGTCTGATGCTGTGGGGATGCTTTTTTTTTCACCAGAAACATTTGTGTCCAGACACAAAGCTGGCATAGACACAGCCACAGAAGCTTGTACCTGCAGCCAACAGTGGTTCTACAAAGTGTTGCCTTGATTCAGTATTTTGCCAAGGCACACTACATGGGGAAAATGTTCAGACAAGAATAAAAAAGTTTTCCCTCTTAATGTAAATCTGTTTGTATGTCAGCTCTCTTGAATCCTAAAAAAAGACTGTCCAGCGTATCTTTCTGACATCTTCCCAATACCTAGGACAGACTCTAATCACAGAGCACCACGATAAGGATTGTGTGTGTGTGTGTGTGTGTGTGTGTTTGTGTGTGTGTGTGGCCATGAGAATGAGAGCGGAGTCTTAAAAATCATAAAGAAACATCAAATTCATTGATTTGCCACCTTTTTCAGGCTGTAAGCAGTCTCTGCTGCATCATACCTCTGTGTAATTAGAAGTAGTCAGAAAAACAGGACGGAAATTGGAATATGCCGTGGCTCCAATCGCTACCCACAGAAAGGATTTCAGACCAAACAAAATCAGATACAAGGAGAGCATTACCAATTCCTATTTCAGAGCTCTCAACTACTCTGCATTTTTTTGTGTAGAAAACAGTGTTTTGCCACAGTTTTTTGCATAAAGAGTTTTATTTATTTATTTATTTTGTTTACAAACAGTGTGTGACTTTCGGGATTTATTTACAGTCTGAAAGCTACGGAATTTGGTTACATGATTTTCCAGGTCTGGATTAATGAGGGAAAGGAAAATCAGAGTACGAAAAATAATTTGTACCACCAGAGTTTGTTCTCTTGCTGTATCTTATTGTATCCCTTTCTTATGCCCTTAAATCATTCACGCCTTCTTTCCCACCTTCATTTCTCCCCTTGCATCCTTCCTTCTATTCCTCCTTCTTTCCTCATGTCCTTTTATAATCCTTTACTTTCCTTCATACCTCATGTACTTCCCTCTAACTCTCCTTCCTCCCATCTATCCTTCCACATGTAATTCCACATGCAATTTTTTTTCCTTCCATCTATCCATTCTTGCATGCTGCTTCCCTTGTTTCCTTGTTTCTTTGTGTCTTCCTTCAATCTGTCCTTACTTTATTTCATTCTTCCTTTCCTGTGTCCATCCTTCCTTTTGTTCTTATATCCTTGTGTTTTACCTGCATTTGTTGCTTGTGTCCTTCCTTCCTTTCCTTCTTTGTGTCCTACCTTTCTTTCCTTCATTGCTTCCTTGTGTCTTCCCTCTGTTAGTTCCTTGTGTCATTCCTCTTTTCCTTCCATACAATCTATTTTCTTTCCTCCCTTCCCTTCTGTCCCTAATTTGTTTCCTTATATGTTTTAATTCCTTCCTTCCTTCCTTCTTTCCTTCCTTCCTTCCATTTTTAGGTTCCATTATAGTACAGATAGTAGAATTCGTAAAATACAGAAATTTTCCACATGAAAACTGTGTAGGATCCCTTTATTTTGAAGAAGCCTTTTGGCACATATACTGTGTCTCTTTCCGCAAGTGGTGAAGAAAAGCATTGGAGTCAGGGAGGCAGCAGTGAAGCAAGCAGTGAATGGGAGGTCCAGCTCAGTCATATGCTCCATTAGCAGTCAGTGTGTAATAGCACGGTTGGACATGTGTTCAGTGCAGATAACAGAGAAACGGCTGAGACTGTGACAGAGAGAGACAGCCCTAACAGACTGGCCTCAATGTTTCACAGCCTATGACATGTCTCCCCGCTTTCACGAAAGCTCTCCAAATACCTGCAGGTAGAATAAATCTTAAGAGTCAAAAAATACGTAAAAACTGTTTAGGCTGGACATGAACAGATAACACCAGTTATTAACTCAAACCAAAACTAACTAGTTTAACAATGTTTTGATACATTTCACCTCATTCCACCCTCAGCAGATTGTGAGACTGCTGAATTATGCAAACCATGCCAAAAAATTGCTGTTGCGTCATTCATGTTGGCTCCCAATTCATTTTAGATCTCAGTTGTGCCACTACTTTTTGACAACATGCCCACATGGAATGTCTTTAGGAAGATTTGAGATGAAATATTTATAGTGCATCCAAAAGCAGCATTATGTTTTTACATGTTTCTTCTGACTGCTGAATTATTTTGAAACCTTTTAAGATGTAAAATGTCTGCATAAATGATGAGCTACCATAGTATGTTAGGAGGGTCAGGTAACTTTACTTTTCATGTGACAAATTCACAGCCAGTAAAATGTAATAAGCTAGAAAACAATGTAAAATCCCATAAAATAAACTCTAACAGCATGTTTGCTTAACCAAATTTAATGCATTCACTAAATAAGAACATTTTAGCACAAACTGAAGCACCTACAGTGAATAACCAATTTTGTATTAAATTTGGTTCAAAGAAGTCAGTTTAAATGGAGTGGTATGTATTATCGTTTTTGTTCCGGCTGCTCTGTTTTTGCTCAATTAGAGTGTTCACTTGTTTATGCTAAACTGAAATGAGTCATATTTTCTTATGCACTAGGTATTATGCATTTCATTTATTGTATTTTGGTTGTATGTTAAACTATTGCCCTCAAAGCCTCTGTGCATCACTGATTGAAACTGAAACAGTTTATCTTCAAGATCCTGTATGCGATTATTTCAGTATTTTTATAGTTTTCTTTTTAGATCTGTCTGCTATTGGATACATTTCACCCATGTCTTTTTAAAAAGACTTCAAGATTATCGGCAAATCTGAATGTAAAGCAAAATTTTCATTATTTTCTACCAAAATTATCCCATTATCAGATATGCTACAAAAATATTTAGTAATTTTGATTTGAAAAAATATGTTTTAAGCACTGTTATATCCATCATGGTTATACTGTAATTAAATTGAGAAAGGGGCACGGCCACTGGCAATTTTAGAAGGCATACCTAAGGATTCACCTACCATTACTTTAATAACAGGCCTGTAGTTGCTGATTATCTGTCTTGTTTTTTTCCTGACTTAACTCTGTGAGAAGATTACCCTGTAAAATTAAACTCATTACTTGCAAATTATCCATTAAAAGCAGCTTAATCATGATTGTGTTCACTGCTAAGTAACCAGCAGCAATGGGTTATAGATACAGAAGGAGTATGTCCTCCTCTATAACAGAGGATTTTTTTCTTCTCGTTCACAGTACTTGAATAATTTATATGTCGAATTTGGAATAATTTAGACCTTTGCATGTTTTATTTAGGTCTCAAAGAAAAAATCATGGATAAAAACACATTTCTTTCGGCATCTCTTTATATCCTACATTTAAGTCAGTTTGAATGGAGGATTTTTTTAAAGATGGATGGATGGAAACATTCTTGGAGAATGTTTTTGGAAGGGGGGGAGAGGGGAGTCGCTAAATCGCTTTCATAAAATGAAGGTAAGTTCTAAACTGTACATTATAAGTTAAGCAATTCTTCTGACTAGTCAATATCTGATATCAGTTAGACCTTTACTAAAAATTGAAAAGAAGGCAAGAAGGAGTTGCACTGTCCTAGCAAAAGTACATGATAGGGTGTCAAAAGAGGAACTGCAGTCTCATATGAGAAAGAGGGGCTGGTGTAGGATATGTACAAGAGCAGTGATATAGTGGTAAGGTGTGTGGTTGAAATGACAGATGGGCTCAGGGTAATGGACATCAGGGATTACTTTTTAGCCCCTTCTTAATTCAAATGGAGATTGACAGGTTGTCAGATCAGGAAGGAGTCGCCATGAAATATATTGTCTGCAGACAACACTGCAATCTTTAGTAAACTTAAGGAGGAAGAAAATTGATGAAGTTGAGCTTTCTGAGTTATCAGAAATCTGTAAACCTTCAACTTGCATATTAAACACAAACTACTACTCAGCTGTATTTAGCCATAAAGCCTGATGAATCTAATCAATTATTTGGACTACAACCTAAATACCCAAATTTTCTGCTTTTAAACTCAACTAAGGCACAACTTTTCATTTTTGGGCCAGAGCATCTGAGAAATCAACTGCTGAGTTAATAAGTTACCATGGATGTAATTCAATGATCCTCAAGTAACAATGATTTCTAGGACTACCTACTTTTAAGTAGTCCACACAATATTGCAAAAATTTGAAATCCTGTCCCACAGGCATGCAGAAAAAACTAACACATGCATTTGTTATTTCGAAGCTTTTGTAGTTTGTTGCTATCAGAAAGTAAAAAAAAAATAAAAAGAAAAAAATAACATTGGATAAGCCTTTAGCTTATCCAAAACTCTGAAGCAAGGGCTCTGCTGAAAATTAGAAATAGATTATTATTCTACAATTTTAGCTTCTCTTGGTTGGTTCCCTATTATAGCCAAAATACAAATTATAATTCTTATTCTTTAGGCCCTAAATAATAAAGCCCCATCTTAAATTAAAGATCTGATTTTTTCATGTGTTCTCAGCAGAGCACTTTGCTCTCAGACTACAGGTTTACTGGTCATTCCTAGAGTTTCTTAGAGTAGTTTTTGTGAAGCCAGATCCCAGTGTTTGTTTGCGAGACAGAAACCCTGTCTACTTTTAAGACTAGGCTTTAGGCTTTCCTCTTTGATAAAGCTGTTAGTTACTGACTTGTGTTATGCTTAGTAATCTCTATGGTTATGCTGCTGGAGGACATACTGACCACTTGTCAGACTCTGTTGTTTGCAAATCATACTGCTTTTAGGCTTCTACCTGACATTTTGACATCTTTTTGGGGTATGCTTTGCAGCCTCTGCATTTTGTTTGTATTTTCTCAGAGTTTTGGACCACATCTGACTTGGAGCAAACACCATCTCCTGCTGTTTTTTGTTATACCTCATGTTAAATAACTTTCCTAAAGAACATATTTCATGGCATCTCTTTCCTCTCAGTCAGCAAACATTCCTGTCAACTCCACTATTTTATCATGATTCATTTAATTTAAAATCAACTTACAATTAGTAGCATGTTTTCAAAGCATACTCTACAAAAATCTAAATGCTTCAGTGTTTTAAAAAAAGGAAAATTAAACTATTTATTTGTCGCAAAAGGTTTATTTTAACCCATTCGCTATAACTCTGGCTGTATAAAAATACTAGTCTTTATTTCCATTGGCTTCATATATGTTTAGAAATGTCTGTCTGGCATGATCTTGCAAATCAAGCAGTTATTCTTGTATTGTAACCACAGTAAAAATACCTGTCATTTTTGTCTGCAGTGGTCTTCATTGAAGGCTTAGTTTTCACCTTCCCTGAGCCTCCCTTTCTATTTCATTTCTGTTCTTCAAGACAAATGTAAAAGATCAGTGAAGGACTATTTTTCATGGTCATAAAACCACCAAAGTAACTGCAAAATGAAGACTGTGGAGAACGCTTCATATAGATTTCCTTTACTCTTTTGAGCATAAAGAAAGCAACTCAAAGATTAATTTGCCGCCATTCACACAGATGGGTGGAAAATGCATATTTCCTCAATAGTTCTTACACAACGAAAGAAAGAGATGCGGTTTAGACGTCTTGCCAAGGGAGCACAATCAATCAAACTCACATTTGTTTCATATTAACTTGAATTTAAATGTTGCTTGGCTTAAAATTGGGTAAGATGTATAGCTCTGATCAAAAAGCACATAAGTTCATTTGAGAGATGAGCAGAATAAATGTCACTTATGTAATACAGCTAATGCATTTGTTTTCAGATTTTGGTCATACTGTAATAGGTTTACTTTATGAACTGACCAGTTTGCTGTGTGTTCTTTTTTGTTTTGTTTTTTTTGTTTGTGCTTTGTTTGTTTTTTTTAACACTATGTACAGAGTAATTGAATGCAAATATGGGTAACCTGGTGGCTTTGCATTTCAGTGATACTTTATTGTTTGTGTGTAGAGCATTCTTAGATTTGAGTTGCATGAACAGACAACACAGGACAAAGCAGACATATGAAGAAATTATGCCTTTAAGATGTTATTGTTTTGTATTGTGATGATGACATAGATTGTGATTAACCAAAACTTTCCTCTCTAGTCTTTCTTTTCCATCATCACCATGTCCTCACCAGTCCCCCCTCAGCTTCAGGAGCAGGGTTACCAGAATCTACAGTGGATATAAAAGTGTACACACACCTGTTAAAATTTGACAGTGACAAATTATTTTTAAAATAGTTTTCCAGTGTATGGCATGGGCCTGTCCAGGGTGTACCCGCCTCTCGCCCATAGACTGCTGGAGATAGGTACCAGCTTCCCCACGACCCACTAAGGAATAAGCGGTAGAAAATGACTGACTGACTGACTGACTGACTGTATGGCATGAGTTGTTAACCTTTTCCACCTTTAATGTGTCTTTTTTTTTTCAGTCACTTTGACAGAGTCTCATTTCATCCGAAGTAAAGTAACTCCAGAGCATGATGCTGCCATCATCACATTTCACTGCGGGCATGGTATTCTTGTAGTGATTTGCAGTGCTGTTTTTGTGCAAAAACTTCAAGATTGTTTCATTTATGACAATTATGGCTTTAGTTAAAGTATGTACTGATCAAATGTCAAGAAAATCCTACTAAAACAATAAAATTTTATTTTTCAGTTAATCAAATTCTCTAATTGGTGACTTTAGCAAAGTAATAATTTAATGTTTGCACATCTATCCATCCAAATTATTACTGCTTTTTAACTTTTTTACATTTTTGCACTCAATTCGCAATTTTTTCAGTTAATCCAAATAGATTTATGGATGGAGTAAAAGAGGGCATGAAGGTAGTGGGTGTGAGAGAAGAAGATGCAGAAGATAGGGTTAGATGGAGGCAGATGACTTGCTGTGGTGACCCCTGAAAGAGAAAAAAGAGGTAGAAGAAGAAGAATTTTTTGTAATTTTTAACAAATCATTTATTCACACAAGTAATTAATGAACGATACACAATTAAAAACATTAAATTAAATTAAAACATTAAAACATTTTTTTTCTTTTCCAAATATTTACATTAGCTGCTTGCTGTATTTTAATTCTTTTTTATCAGACACAGTGCACAGAATTCCCTTAAAACCCCAAAACTGCACAAAGTCTTCTAAAGTCCCATTGGCTACATGAAAACAGAAGTCTAGCCCCAGCCTGGCTTTTACACTGCACCTCCACAGAGCTACGGCATCCAGTTGAGGTCCATCCTGCAATCTGTCCCTCTGAGATAAATAAATGGCCATTTTTGCTTCGGCAACTAAAACATTTCAAATTTGGGACTTTAAATTGATAGCTTTGTTGTAGTGAACTTCGTTAATAAATATACAATTTGTAAAAACAACACCAAAAAAGCTAAAAACACTCATCAATAAGTTAAAAAAAGTTGTCAATCGCTTACAGTCTATAAAAAACATGAAAAACACTCTCGGACAAACTGCAAAATGGACATTCATTTAAAACCCCAGCACTGATGACTGATAAAAATGAGTTTTTTGCAATTGCACCATGAAGAATCGTCCACTGAAAAACGGGTCTGACGAGTCAGGTGGACGCTTTCCTTCATCATACAGTTGTAAGAGGCACCTCTCTTTTGCTGTGACTGTCTCCTTCACCAATCCCAGGAATCTCTGCACCAGCCTTGCAGACCGAATCCCCAGTAGAGTGCCCACTGCGCTGTTGTTGGACAGACCTGGTCCAGATACAACTACCAGTTGTTTCACAGTCAATGTTCCAGATCGTCACAATGCCTCTGACATTCCTGGTACTGTGTTGTCACAGTCATCCAATCTCGCTTCACAAATTAAAGGTTCTTCTAAAAGCCAACGCAGAGAGTTAGACATTTGTGATTTTTTTAACTTAAAAAGCCCAGACGACTTAAAAAGACCCTGATAAATTTGAGGTAACCCCTTTAACTTCAAGCAATTAAAATCGGATAGAAACAGAGCAGCATCCAACCCCAACTTGTTTACGCGTCTGAAAATGCAGCTGGCCACGTCCCTCCACATAATGTCAGAAGACCCTGACAAGTATTTCTGGATGAACTGTATGTGAAAAGTAGCTGTTCTACTGGCCAGGTGGACAAGGCCCTGGCCCCCCTTCTCTCTTGGTAAAAACAACACAGACTGTGGCACCCAATGTAGACTGCTCCAGAGAAACTCAACCAACTCTGACCGTATTTTGAGTAAAAAACCAGGCGGTGGATCTAAAACAGAGAGTTGGTGCCACAGCTGTGATGCCACAAGATTGTTTAAAACTAGTACTTTGCCTCTATACGACATTTGAGAATGTAGCCATTTCCCCATTGCCAGTTTACTTTTTATTTTCTGTTCCATGTTTTCCGAATTTTCCAGTACTGTAGTTTCATCTCCAAGATAGATACCAAGATATTTAAAACCATCTTTTTTCCATAGAAGATTCTCCACAGCATCACTAAGTATGTTTACGTCCTGTTGATCTTTTATAAAAACGACATCATCGGCGTATGCAGATAAAACTATACTACTGTTAAAACCAGGTAAAACCAAACCATGAACACACAAACGAATTTTCTGGAGGAGGGGTTCCAGGGAGAGTGCATAGAGCATTCCCGAGAGCGCGCAGCCCTGCCGAACACCTCTACACACACTAAAAGGAGCACACTAACTACCATTGACCTTTAACACACTCGCAATGTTACTGTACACTACCTGGATCTTGGCAATAAAACCAGCGCCGAACCCGAACCGCTCCATGGTTTCCCAGAGGAAGCTGTGCTCGATGCAGTCAAATGCCTTTTCTTGATCCATTGTGATCAAGGCTGTTTTTAAACCCAATGAACTGGAGACCTCCAAAACATCTCGAATCAGGTAGATATTATCTACCATAGACCTGCAGGGGACGCAATAAGTCTGATCCCGATGGATGACCCGTTCCATTACCCCTCTCATTCCTGTTCGCCAGGGCTTTGGAGAGGATTTTATAATAAGTACAGAGGAGAGACACAGGGCACCAGTTTTTAATGTCTTGCAAATTCCCCTTCTTCGGAAGAAGGGTGATAACCGCTCTGCGGCAAGACAGTGGGAGCAAACCAGAGGTCAGACTGTCATTATAGATATCCAGCAGGTCTTTCGCTATGATGTCCCAGTAAGCTTTGTAGAACTCCACCATGAGCCCATCGATGCCAGGGGCTTTCTGGCCCTGCATGCTCTGGAGGGCTGTGTGGAGTTACTGCAGCCCCATAGGGCGCTACAGCTGAATTCTTGTTTCCTCAGAAACCATGGGTAGTTCATTGTAGAACTCCCTTAACAGCTCTTCGTTCTTCTTGTATTCACTCTGGAATAACAAAGAATTAAACTCCACAGCCCTCCTCCTGATCTGGCCCGGTTCGCTCAATTGTTGCCCTGTTTCTGATAATAAAGAGTGGATCAATTTCCTATGCCCACATTTCCTCTCCAAATTGAAGAAAAAGCTGGACGGGGCATCCATCTTGAGAGTGTGTTTCTGACATAGCAGTTTTATTTGAACTTTCTCATAGTCCCACTATTGTTGCAGACAGGTAAAATCACGTTTTACTGCCTCTCGAGCCCCATTAACATTCAAGGATGCTATTTTAAAAGTATCCATACTGGGTATGGATAGGATAGGTCGAGGATGACCTCGACCGCCCAGGGACCTACGCCAGGATCCTGTTTGTAGACTTCAGCTCGGCCTTCAACACTATCATACCAGACATCCTCCACCAGAAGCTCACCCAGCTCAACGTCCCAGCCTCCACCTGTCAGGGGATTAACAGCTTCCTGACAGACCGAAAGCAGCAGGTGAGACTGGGGAGCATCTTCTCCCGAACCAGATCAATAAGTACTGGTGGCCCCCAGGGGTGTGTTCTATCCCCACTCCTCTTCTCCCTGTACACAAATGACTGCACCTCAGCGGACTCGTCCATGAAACTCCTTAAGTTTGCAGATGACACCACTGTCATTGGACTGATCCAGGATGGTGATGAGTCTGCATACAGACAGGAGGTGGATCGCCTGATACACTGGTGTAGTCAGAACTGCCTGGAACTAAACCCACTCAAGACTGTGGAGATGGTGGTGGACTTTCGGAAAACACCACCTCCATACACCCCCCTCACCATCCTCAACAACACCGTGTCGGCTGTGGATCACTTCAGGTTCTTAGGAACCACCATCTCTGAGGACCTGAGATGGTCTTCACACATAGACACTGTTCGAAAGAAGGCCTAGTAGAGACTGTACTTCCTGAGGCAACTCAAGAAGTACAACCTTCCACAGGAGCTGCTGGTCATCTTCTACACTGCCATCATTCAGTCTGTCCTGTCTTCATCCATCTCAGTGTGGTTTGGTTCATCCACAAAACAGGACAGGTCCAGACTGCAACGAATAATCAGGACTGCAGAGAGAATCATCAGGGCTGACCTTCCCTCCATCCAGGACTTATACAGGTCAAGGGTCAGGAAAAGAGCTGCTAAAATCTCTGCAGACCCCACACACCCTGCACATAAACTGTTTAGAGTTCTGCCTTCAGGCCGACGCTACAGAGCGCTGTTCACTAAAACCAGCCGCCACAGAGACAGTTTCTTCCCCCAGGCTGTTTCTCTGTTGAACATTCAATAGAGTACAAAACAACAGCATACAGATGTTGCAAATGCACCTTTTTATTTATTTATATATGTGTATATTGTACATTGTAGATATGTATATTCTGTAGTGCAAAAACAAAAACCAAAGAGCAAAGTGTACCGGAGTCAAATTCCTTGTTTGTATGTACAAACTTGGCAATAAAGCTGATTCAGATTCTGATTCTGATAAAAACAACATACCAAAAAACTATAAAAAATATTAAAGTGGCTGTGCATTTCAGAGGGATTCAAAATTGCTTTCTAACTTTACTCATTACTTTTTTCAGTCTGAAAACTTGTTGCTCAGTAAAACCTACCTCCTCTTTATTTCTAATATGGTGTCTGGCTGAAAAATAAAAAGTTCTCAAATCAGGAAAATAATTTTCAACCTTCACCCCCCTCAAACCTTTTGTTTGCTGGGGAAAAGTAAAAATGGATTCTACAGGATACCTTGGCTCTTTCCTACTGGTTTATGAGACTCGATTCATCTTATCCATCCCCGCTTGTCAGACCAGAACTACCATATAATTTAATTCAGCCTTGGCCCGGCCTCGGCCCTTTTTTGGGGGAGGACATCTCTAATCCTAATCCTAAATCATTCATTCAAGCTCATGTCATTCATAGCATTCATGTCTTCCTCCGGGGTCTGAGCACCAAAGAAATAAACATCTGCTATTTAACTTCTCTAATCGGCATCTTTGTGTTTTTATTGTGAGTCTTTACAAGATTGAAATGAACATGGTCCACTAAGCTGCAGCAACAGTAGTGTTTCCAGTCCAGATTTAAAAAGTCAGCAGTTTCTTTCTTTCTCAGGTTTTAATGTACTTGGTTCCTGTGGTGAGGAGCACAGAAACTAAATGTTGATTTACTTCTGTTGTTTACTTCTTGTCCTGGGAACCCCGAGTGAGTAGATCTCTAAAGACTTGAGGGGCCTACATGATAACTCTGAAATCTGAAATCTGTGTGCCAGATTTTCGTGTCCTTTGGTCAACAAACATTTTATTCTGGCAATGTTATAAGGTGGTATTAGGCAGATTTATTGATATACTTCATTTGGTTGTTGAAGTTCAGGTCTGAGTCCTTAATAACACCTACGTAGGTTTTTTGCTTGCTCTATGATTTTTAGTGAGTCTAGTTCAGTTTTATTTTCTAAATTTCCATCTGTACAGTAGCTGCCCAAAGCATAAGCAAAGCCTGAATTTTAACATGGACCATAGATCTAAAAGTTTTATATTTGTCTATTCAGAATGAGAATGAAAAGGCATAAATAATTTTCAAATTTAAAAGCAAAAAAATAACAAACAAATAAACCATTTATTTCAAAAATAATAATACGTTAACTGGTTTCATTTATCTATTTTTTTTAGATAAGTGCCACATTTACAATTAGAAACAAACTTTTTAGCTGAATGAAAATAATTTTAAATCCAAATCTAAATCTCCTTGGAGGATGAATAATTATGGACTCATTGATTTAGGTTTATTTTGCCACCATGCAGTGAGAAGAACAGTTTGGGAGGTTAAAATACAGTTTAATTTTGGAAAACTGCGACAATGAGCGCCATCTTGAAGTCACCAACTCCATAACAACAGTTAATTTTAAGGTTTTGTTAAAAAAGGGTGCTATATTTCTGTCCCAAGGGGAAGCCTGTATAGTAATCAAGGTAATTCTAACCCAGCTAGCTATTAAACATGTACTTCTTAATGTATGTCCCATTGACTACAGTTTTTCAGAAAGCTTTATTAGTTGATGTCCATTGTTTTTCAAAATGGAAACAAATGGTTAAATTTGTTGGAGGAAACATTTGCATTATGTTGAAAATGACTCAATATGTTTCACTAAACATATTCAAAACACCCTGGAGGGTGTTTGCCCAGTTGCAGTCATTCTGGATGATCTAGAAGTCGGCAAGTAAAATAGAAAAAAAATGTTTAGAGTGTTTTTTAACAACTATTTTTATAATTGCCTTTTATCTAGAGAAGCTTTTGCTTCCACGGCAAACACACATCTTAATTTAAAGACCCGGCTGCCATGTGTGCTATTAACATTTCCCTGAAGTTCCATGTAACCTTTCATAAAAGGGAAAGAAAAAAACACAAAAGAGTGGGCAAATGGCACAGCAAAGAGCAAGCGATAATGGGCTTTTCACCGGGTGAGAAATTAGGTCCGGAGGTTTTGCTTCTGGTCTTGGCACATTTGAACCACCTACTGATCATTCTGACCTCCAACAGCATGTTTGAGGTCTGACTGACTGGGACATCACTGGAAAATCATCAAACACCCAATATACTTCCACAGCCTTGATGAGTGGGGAAGTTGACTTCTGATTAAAAAAAATGGCTGTAGTTACCCTGATAAAAGCAGAGTGAACAATGAAACTACTCTGTTTTTTTTATTTTTTATTATTAAAAATCTTTGAAGGTTAGCGGTTGCATTGCAAAACCCACAACATTAAGCTTCCCTGGCAGGCTCTCCACTCCTTTAGTACTTTGCAGATGTTTTGCCATTACAAGCACACATTTTGATGTTTTTTTTTTGGAATTTCACATGATGTGAACACAAAGTAATGCATTTTAGTAAAGTATAAGGAAAACTGACCAATCATTTCAATTTTGTTGACAATGAATGTATGAATAATCTTGGCATCCATCTTTATTTAGTACCTTGAGTCATGTCTTTGCAGATTCACCTTTCACTGCAATAATAGCTGTGATTCTTAACTCTACCAGCTTTGCACATATTAAGAATTAAAATTTAGTCCACTAGTACTGGACTGTGCATGGGCCATTCTAACACATGAACATGATTTGATCTAAATCATTCCACTGTATATCCTTCAGGTCGTAGCCCTGCTCGAAGGTGAACCTCTGTCACACTCTCAAGTATTTTGTAATCCTTTCTGACAGGTTTGCTCCATCCACCTTCCTATCACTTTGACCTGTTGACTACCAACTTTCAAAAACCAAGCATTCCCACAGCATTATACTGCCACTATCATGTTTCACTGCTCTAGTTTTCAGCCTTTCGAAGTTAAATTTTGGTCTCATCTTACCAGAGGACCTTCTTCCACATGGTTGCTATGTCTCCTACATGACTAGCAGGAAACTGTAATCAGCAAACAGGACTTCCTATGTGTTTCTCTCAACAATGCCTTGATTCTTGCTACTCTACCATTAAGACCCAATTTGTGTATTGCACAACTAATAGTTTCCTGTAAATAGATTCCCCCACCTGAGCTGAGGATCTCTGCAGTTCCTCCAGAGTTACCATGGGCCTCCGTGCCTTACCGTGAGCAGTTTATCATCAACTGTGTTAAAAACTTTTTGTAAGTCTAAAATATATTCCATTGCATATTGTTTTATTTTGTTACATTAATGCCAGTGAGGATGTTATTTTTTTTTATTATTTCCTGAACACAAACTATGTTTTGCTTATCAATGTTGTTTATTCTCCCAAAATATTTTTTCCAGAATTTTAGAGGTTTGAGTTAAACATTGGGTCTGTAATTTGACACTGTGTGTTTGTCACCTGATTTACATATATCCTCTTTGTTGCAATGTTACAGGATATAGATATATTTTGCCAAGAATGAGTAGTGAGTAATTTCAGCTAGAGCCATTTGAGTCAAATTCCTTACAGAAATTAAATTTCTTAACTTTATCTTTTACTAACTGCTGTAGGTAATTGGTATTTTAGCCGGTTAAGCTGTAGGTCAGAGTCTGATAAAACTGTAAATGTGACACCGTTAACTGAAGATATCTGCCGCTCTTCTCTAATTAAAAGCTGAAAGAACAGAGTTAAAAGGTTCAGAACAAAGTCATAATGCTGATGGTGGAATGGAAACCAATGTTTACATCCTTTCGTTTGGTGACATTTTACAACCAAGTCTGAAAAATGTAAAAAATATATATAGAAATTAAAATGCATTTCTCATTTTCTCTTGCTGGATCTGAAATTATACATGCAGTAAATGTAACATATAATGAAGAGGTTCATTCATTTTTGGACACAAATCAGCTCATTCCTCAAATAAGTAAGCAAATTAATAAGAATGGATTTCTTTCATCCAGGTAGAGGGATTTACATATATTGGAAAGAAATGAAACAGAATCTGAAACATATAGTCATGCTGGTCTTGAAAAGGTTGATAGGATACGATTTCTGGATGGAGAGCAAACTGGCACAAAGTGATGGACAGGTGCAGGACAGATAGGACTCTGACATGATATTGTTTTGTTGATAAATAGCAATCCGCCTTTTTAACCTAAACAAAAGCTGTCAGATTGTAGTTTCCTGTACATACAAAGACTAGTGATGTGAGATTTTTAAAAGGTATTGATGTTTCACTAAAAACCCCGCCATGGAAAAAATACAATGTCCTAGCTTTACATGGATTTCCAGCGTATGAGACTGTTTCTAATCTCTGCTGAGGAGCAGAGTGTGCAGGAAGCATATTAGCATTCAGTGAGGCGCGCAGTGCAGTCTCATCAGCTTGTCAAACTAAATTACAGGTGCAGAATACACAGTGAATCATTCATCACCTCACACTGTCCTCCCAAGTCTCCAACTGCTTCCTCTTTGTTTAGCCACGATGCTCCATTGAAGATTCATCCAATCAATGTAATTGCTGGTGATTGTGCGACTCAATCCAGTGCCTCCTTACAATCACAGCTACGATCAATGCCCATCGCTCCCATCCTTCTGCTGTCACAGTGAGGAATTATTCATGCATGCTACAAGAGGAGAAATTGTTTTATGTGAAGATTTATCCGATTATTGCTAAAGTACCCGGAGGCGGCAGTTTATGTCTACACTATTAGTCTTTTGTCATGTTTTATGAAAGTATTCCATTATTTACCAATGAAGCCTGCACATCAAGATTTTGATTTATGTGTAAATAACAGGAAAGTATCATTTAATTATTGCCAGCAT
Source organism: Crenichthys baileyi (assembly GCA_036173005.1). NCBI lineage: Eukaryota > Metazoa > Chordata > Actinopteri > Cyprinodontiformes > Goodeidae > Crenichthys > Crenichthys baileyi. Next base: position 207,953 of record JAHHUM010000695.1, on the reverse strand, counting down.
CATAATTAACATAAAACTTTAGAAGGACAAGTATTTTGTGAGTACCTACTTTTGCATCTTAAGGTTGATGTAAGTAAAACATAGGTACTTTGGGGTTTCCAATAGTTATGTGTGGACATCCTTAAAGTAACTAATACATGACCTGATATGACCCCATCATTACTGGGAGGGTACCGTTGAAATTTCTGTGTAAGTATTGAAAATTATCCTACAGTTAGTCTGAAAACATTTTGTAATTTTGTAGATGGAAAGTGTCTTGTTAATTGTAGAAAGGTAACAGATAAATAGCACAGAAGTACCCTGTAAGTTGCTAAGAACGCCCCATATACATTGCAGCACAGTACCTTGTAGGTTTTAGGAAAGTAACCTGCAAGTACTGGGGAGGTACCTAGTAACTAGCAGGAAAGTAACCCAGAAGGAAGGGGAAAGTAGCAGGAAAGTGCCCAATTACTAGCAAAAAAGTATTAAGAAAGTATGCAAAAGGATTGGGGGACTCCTGAGGCGGCTGACGGGTACCGTGAGGCCAAGCATGCTGTGGCCCGGGCTCGGCAGAGGCAAAAACTCGGGCCTGGGAGGAGTTCGGTGAGGCCATGGAGAAGGACTACCGGTTGGCCTCGAAGCGATTCTGGCAAACCGTCCAGCGCCTCAGGAGGGGGAAGCAGTGTTTCGCCAACACTGTTTATAGTGGGGGTGGAGGCTGCTGACCTCGACTGAGGACATTATCGGGCGGTGGAAGGAGTACTTCAAGGATCTCCTCAATCCTGCCATCACACATTCCCTGGTGGAAATAGAGGCTGGGGACTCGGGGTTGGACTCTTTCATCACCCAGGCTGAAGTCACCGAGGTGGTTAAAAAGCTCCGCGGTGGCAAGGCTTCGGGGGTGGATGAGATCTGCCCTGAGTACCTCAAATCTCTGGATGTTGTAGGGCTGTCATGGTTGACACGCCTCTTCCACATTGCATGGCGGTCGGGGACAGTGCCTCTGGACTGGCAGACTGGGGTGGTGGTCCCCCTTCATAAGAAGGGTGACCGGAGGGTTTGTTCCAACTACAGGGGCATCACACTCCTCAGCCTCCCTGGTAAGGCCTACGCCAGGGTATTGGAGAGGAGAGTCCGGCCGATAGTTGAACCTACAGGGTACTCGAGGGTTCATGGGAGTTTGCCCAACCGGTCCACATGTGTTTTGTGGACCTGGAGAAAGCATTCGACTGTGTCCCTCGTGATGCCCTGTGGGGGGTGCTCCAGGAGTATGAAGTCGGGGGCCCTTTATTAGCCAAGGGCCGGAGGGGGTATGGTTTGGGGACCAGTGGATTTCGTCTCTTCTTTTTGCAGATGACGTGGTCTTGCTGGCCCCCTCTAGCCAAGACCTATAGCATGCGCTGGGGCGGTTCGCAGCCGAGTGTGAAGCGGCTGGGATGAAGATCAGCTCCTCCAAGTCAGAGGCCATGTTACTTGACCGAAAAAGGGTGGCTTGTCCTCTTCAGGTTGGAGGAGAGTTCCTATCTCAAGTGGAGGAGTTCAAGTATCTCGGGGTCTTGTTCACGAGTGAGGGAAGAATGGAGTGTGAGATTGACAGACGGATCGGTGCGGCTGCCGCAGTAATGGGGGCACTGTGCCGGTCCGTTGTGGTGAAGAGAGAGCTGAGCCAAAAAGCGAAGCTCTCGATTTACCGGTCGGTCTACGTTCCTACCCTTACCTATGGCCATGAATTTTGGGTCATGACCGAAAGAACGAGATCCCGGATACAAGCGGCTGAAATTAGCTTCCTCCGTAGGGCGGCCGGGCACTCCCTTAGAGATAGGGTGAGGAGCTCGGCCATCCGGGAGGGGCTCGGAGTAGAGCCGCTGCTCCTCAACATCGAGAGGAGCCAGTTGAGGTGGCTCGGGCATCTATATCGGATGCCTTCTGGACGCTTTCCTCGGGAGGTGTTCCAGGCACGTCCCACCGGGAGGAGGCCCAGGGGACGGCCCAGGACACGCTGGAGGGACTATGTCTCTCGGCTGGCCTGGGAACGCCTTGGGCTCCCCCCAGAGGAGCTGGAGGAAGTGTCTGGGGAGAGGGACGTCTGGGTGTCTCTGCTGAGTCTGCTGAGTCTGCTGCCCCCGCGACCCGGTCCCGAATAAGCGGAAGACGACGAGTACAAGTACGAGTACAAAAGGATTGGTAAAATATCTTGTAAGCAAAGGGAAAAAACGTAATAAGTACCAGAAAAAAACAAGAAAAGAACAGAGTGATTTGCAAAATACTACTCTATAAGAGGTGGAACAGTACCCCATTGTCACGTTCTGAGGTTTAGATTGACCAAAGCGAGACAAGAGCTAGGCAGCAGCATGTTTAAAGGAGTCTTCTTCTTTATTTAAAGAATAATCCAAATCGTAGCAAAAAACACTGCAGGTGCAAACACAAGACGGAAATCCAAAACTTACAAAGGTAAGAACCAATGAGAGACTGAGAAAGGTAATCAGATGAGAATGGACAACAGGTGTGAACCAGGCTGCAGATAACTGAGGTAATATGAATAATGCTAAGGTGACCAAAACAGAAAACAAAGGGAACACAAGGGAAGCAAGACAATAACATAACCAAAGGGAACAAGGACGAGGAGGAACAGAGAAAATAATCTAGTAGACAAAAGGAGCACAAGTAAACAAATATCAAAACTTAAATAAACACAGAGGTACTGAAAGGGAAACTAAAATAGAACATACAAGAAAGACAAGGGAACTAGAATAACAACAAATATAATAATAATCATAATCATAAGAAAACCAATAACAAGTAATAAAAAAGCAACCACTAAAGAACAAGAGGAGAGTGTTCGATTCCTGACCTTGGAAGCTTTACAGCATATCTTTTATGTGTAATCCTGCCATAATTAGGAACACATACAGTCAGTCAGTCATTTTCGATCGCTTATTCCATAGTGGGTCGCGGTCGTGGTGCCTATCTCCAGCAGTCTATGGGCGAGAGGCGGGGTACACCCTGGACAGGTCGCCAGTCCATCGCAGGGCAATACACAAACAACCATGCACCATCCACACTCATTCATACACCTAAGGGCAATTTAGAGTGACCAATTAACCTAACAGGCATGAAGCCGGAGTACCCGGTGAGAACCCACGCATGCACGGGGAGAACATGAAAACTCCATGCAGAAAGACCCCCGGCCGGGAATCGAACCCAGGACCTTCTTGCTGCAAGGCAACAGTGCCGTGCCGCCCAGGAACACATACAGAAAAAAACAAATAATAAAAAGAAGAGATTTATTTAATTGATCCGATTAAATATATATTTCTATGTTAATCTATGTTTTATTTTTCTTGCCCCTTTTATTTCTTTCACATTTTTTACTACCAAAAATATTTAAAATATGTTTTTTTTTCTCTCAAAATATATTATTTTTCAAATTATTTTACTGTCCTTCTACTTTTTTGGAACAGCGTCACCACCTCAGCGTCTCTCCTATTGGCTGAGGTAAAGTCTCTAGGAAGTAGATGCTGAGTCTGACTATGACTGCCAGCCTGGTTCTGAAAACGAGCTGCTAGCAGAAACAGCAAACTTTTGTCATGTTGATGCTAAAAAAGTCAGGAGCATTATGGATTTAGTTTTAGATAGTGTTGTCAGGATAGTTTACCATCCTATTGACTCTGAGAAAATGTTTCAGTTTGCCGAAGTAATAAGAGGTATTTACGTTTACTGACCAGCTTTCAAAATAAAAGCATGCCTTAGTCTTCCCAATCTAGCCATGGGAAAAATATTTCAACAACTGCAATGTTAAATTTGCATTTTTACCGATTTTGAATGATATCTCTTGAAAATATTCAACTATACATTTTTCAGAAATTAATACTAGTAAATATGACCAATATTATTCATCATATTAAAAATGTTTTTAAATCAAATTAAAATGATAATGGAGTTAATGTCTTTTCAGATCCTATATTTTATTCACAGTAAACTGTCATTCAAGGATGATTTCTATCCTGAATAACAGTTCAGTTTTTATAGATGTTACCTATTAAGTGTCATCTACATCTGATGTGGAATTTAAAAAGAAAGCCCCCTAAACACGGGAAATTTATGTGTACCTCACCATATTCATAATCCTTTAAAAATAAATCTGTCTGATCTCCCTGGCTAATTCCTCTCCATAAAAACATTAAAAATGTTTATCCACATCTTATGTGGCATTTTACAATTAGAGCAATACTAACATGTCAATATCTTCTAATCTTTTGGTGTATTCATAATGCCATTAAAAGAAAATTGTATAATTGAAAAAAATGAAGCGGCATCATATCTGATGTGGAAATTCAAATATATAACCTATACTTACATTATAATAATCAGCATCAAAGAAACATGTCTGCCAGAGACCTATTCCTAGTAATGTTAACAGTAGATCATCTATGTCACCTAAAACGTAATCAGATCTGCTGTCAAAATTTGAAGGCACCTGAATATGCTGATATCATATTTCTCAGCATATATGCAATATTTTATCCAGATGTGTAAGACCTGCAGGGTGCTCAGATTTTCAGGGGTAAGTTTCAGTTGTACTTTGAAATATAGCATATAGATGCCTTGTTTCTCAAGAAACTCTCTCTTCATTCACTCTGATTCAAGCCCTATTTTGGACTTGATGACTACAGTGACTTTGCCAGGGGCAAGGGCTGTATTCTTTGAATAAAATTATAAATAGACATCTTTCTGAGCCTTTAATTTTAAAATCCTACATGAAATATGAATAAAACATTTTAGGTGGCATCTTAAGTGAAATCACTATCTATCTATCCTCATTAAGAGTTCAGTTTCTAACTCTTAATGAGGATAGAAATTATCCTTGAATGAGAGTTTACTGTAAATATAATATAAAATACAAAAAGACATTAATTCCATAATCATTTTTATTTAATTTAAAGGGGACATATCATGCAAAATCTATATATTATTTTGTATATTATATTTTGTTGTTGGAGTCTGTAGGAGAGCAGAAAAGTTGAATTTAGTCTGGTGTTGCGTAGATATCTTTGTATTCTGTTTGGGTCATATTTTTCTGTCCGTTCAGTTTTCTGTATAATCTGCTACGTTTTTCAAGCTGTTACGTCACAGTATTCACTGCGGAACAGCTAAATACGGTCATGGACTTCCGGCTGATTAATTACACGTATCCACCATATTTATTTCTCGCTGCACTTATGTAGTCCAAGCTCAAGTATGCCTACGTTGAAAGAGAAGTTCGGTTCGGTTGTTGGGTGTATTAACCCACACGATTCATTACAAGTCCCCCAGCATTAGAACCTCGTTGAAGTCTCTGGTTAAATTTTATTTTACATGAAAATCTACCCATATCAGTGGGGAAATTCCTATTTCCCCCACTTCAAGGACGAGTTCTTCAGCAACCTCTGCCAGAATCAAGAAGGTTTGGCTGAAACATTTCATCTGATTAAGGGATCAGTTCCTTCTGTTTATGGAAGTGATGGAAACAGCAAAGCGGTAAGCTGCAAATAACGCAAACTTTATTTTAGACATGAATTTATTGTGTGTTGATATGACATCCTGGCCATTGTACTCATAGCAGTAGCAATGTTCCTTCTGCTTATGTTAGTGCTGTGTGCTGCTTTTAGCTCCTTGAGGACAGAACCATACTGTGTTTTAAATATTATTATTATTTTACCAGTTTTGCATTGTTTTTGCCGTTTTTGTCTTGTTTCTGCAGCGCTAGATAATTTTTTATCAAACTACGAAAATGACTGAATGGGTTAAAGTGAAGGCCACCTTGACCTGTGGGGGGGCAGGGTGTAAAGCACCTAAACAGCATTTAAAGAGACAGCATCAAAATGAGTTGCTCTCAGACGCACCTCAGAACAGGGGTAAAAGAGGGGTTCGTGGAGCTACAATAACAAGGAACCAAACCATTGCTGTTCCACTTTATATAGACCACAACTGAATGATCTCAGAGTGAAAAGGAAGGATTTCATATTATAATTTGTCCTCTTTAAAGCAATTGTTAGATGCTGATTTACAGTGAGTGCTCTCTAAAACAGTGGCATGATGTTTAAGAGAGCAAAGCTGCTCTCTCTGCTAATTTGAATCTCTACAAATGTAGTTCATTTAATAAAAATTGTTAGGACCTCTTATGTGAAGCAGGCTAAAAAAAATCCTCTGCATGTAGTTCTTATTTCTTCTTTAAAGGGAAATCGAAATTGGCTAAAATCTGTATAAGCAGACCAAGGCACAAAAGGATGGAGATTGAAAATGGAACACACAATCTGATAGGTGCATTTCTAAATATTTCATTTGTGCCTTTACTGTTGCAGCTTTTTAATTACTTTCCTCATCAACAGTGTGTTAAAGTGGCATTAGGCTTTAGAGTTGAAAAACAGGATTTGACTTTGTGCTGGAGGAACTATTAGTATGATAATGATCATTGAGAAGATAAAGCTGCCAGAAAATGAAAAACATAGTTTTAGAGTGTCAACCTAGTGGAGTGTTTCTAAATTGAGGTTTCAGTGGATGAAAAAAAGTAACAACTTTGCATCTGTTCCATGAATCCTGTGTGATTTATTAGAATTAGCTGTATTTCCAAATGATCTCATTAGATACTTTAATAAAGATGAACTCTGATGGCCTAGACAGCTACGTGGGTCTTTGTCTGGATTCTCCTCCAGCATGCTGACAGCATGTTAATCTCTTCTTTACATATCAGCCTCTTCTAAAACTGCAGCTTAGCTCTCATCAAGCTTGGCCAGTTGATGGTAATGAGTTTGGCATTTTTCAGAACCACATTCACACTGATGTACTGACACAGGAACTGTCTTACATGATATAGTTATACATATTTTGGAATGTATTTATTTATTATCTTAAATGAAATGATTTTTTTTAATATGAGCTCATCTCTTGATACAAAAACTGTTAATGGATAGAGTTCCTGCAGTAAAAGAAAGCATTAATCTGAGAGGAGTTAAGTAATTGTAGCTATTTTGGAAGCTCACTAAAATGTCAGAAGCAGGCTGTTGCTCAGGCATCTTTCCTGCTCTGCCTCCTTTTTCGCCCTTTGAATGCGGCTCTTAGTTGATGAAACTCAACATGTGCTTTATAAGTGCAATTTTCTGTGTATTTCCAGTTGGGGCACTGTGTGTCAGCCCTGCACAGTCCGGTACGGTGCCGAGCAGTGGCGATGTCCTAAGCTGTGCTGATAGATGGCTCGCCCGCAGGCTGCCCGGCGCAGGCGCTCACATCAGATCCCACTGACACATCACGACCCTTTAGCTGAGGGGGATGGCTTAGAATGCAGCTATTAGAGCAGTGCCGAGGAGTTCCCAAGCTCATTATGCCCAAATGTTGCATGCACACTGGCAAACCACACTGTGGCCTCTCAGGATGCAGGTCCATAAACATGTAGGCCGAAAAAAATAGCTAAAAGCATGAGATTGGCCCTCATCGATGCCTCACATGCCGACATGTACACGAAATTGCTGGATGGGAAAACAATTTACCAATTTTAAAATATCAGTATCATTATGTGAAGAGCAGATATGCAGCATTTATGCCTCAGGCAGTATGGCTTCTCTGAACTACAACAGGTGCACTGTTGGATTTGGTGCCTCTTAATTGTATTTGTGCGTGTGAGCAGAGCTTGTCATTTTTATATGCTTCCTCTGCTGGAGTTTGAGCTTCTTTTGCACTCATTAGGAGGAGAAATGGAGCTTCATCAGAGCTGAAAGCAGGATGCCATGTCTTTAAGTACTTTCGCTACTCACTGTAGGCCTGCCTTAATGGGTTTGTTATTAGAGATGCTTTTAGAGTAGTTTGAAAGTAGTTGTATCTTTTTTTAATTGTCACATTCTGAGGTTTTAGTGGACCAATGCGCAGACAAGAGCTTGGCAGCAGCATGATGAGAGTAAGGCTTTTTTTTAATCAAAGGTCTCCAAAACGTAACATAAATCACAGCAGGTACAAACATGAGTCGAGCCCAAAAATTACATGTGTACTCACTTCTGTAACGTAGCAAAACTGAGCATAAACAGGGGTAGTGAATGAGGTTGTGAACGGAGTAGTGAACGGAAGGAACCAGCAAAGAGCAATGAAACTAGACCAACTAGTATACTGAGGGTTAACAAAGGGCAGATAATCAAAGGAACTAGGAACAGGTGTGACATGGAAGCAGTGAGGCTAAAGGGACAGGTGAAACTAATACAAAGACTAAAGCATGGGAGAAGTGACTAATAAACAATACCTAAGCAAAACTATAAACAAAGATAAATAACCAAATGAAGCATAACAATCAGGAATAGTCATAAACTAAAGGAAATTGAGAAACTGGAGGGAACAGAAGAAAAACAACCTAAGATCTAAGAAACTGGCAAAATATGAATTAACAAAAGAAACCATAACCACAAAAGTAAACAAACCAAAACCAACACTGGCTGAACTAACTGGGAAGGAAGCAGAGAAGGCGAGGACTACAATAAATAACACGGAGATACTAAACGGGAACCCAAGGAAGCCAGAGAACTATAATAAGAAGAAGAAGAAGAAAGAGAAAACCATTCTAAGTCATAAATAAGAAAGCAACAACAACTGAAGGAACTAGGAGCGAGGAGAGAGAACAAAACTAACACCCAAAAAAGCTGACGGAAAAAACAAACACAAAATCAACACAGAGTCCAAAGTGTCGCACCCCAACATTAATGTTTTAAATGGTAGCCGAACTATTACGATGTGTAGAGTTAGATCAGTTTCTGATTTTTCTGGACAGATCAACAGTAAAATCACTGTCTTCAGAACTCGAAATTGTACAAATCTATTTATATTGTTTGTAAAAGTTTTCCATGGGATTCATTTCAGTACATGTCATTACATGTAAAAGCCCCAGTTTTAGTCCGTGAGGCGGACACCCTGTCTACTTTTAAGGCTAGGCTTAAAACTTTCCTTTTTGATAAAGCTTATAGTTAGAGTGGCTTAGGTTATCCTGAGCTATCTCTGTAGTGATGCTGCTATAGGCTTAGGCTGCTGGAGGACATAATGACCACTTTCACCCTCTTCGCTACTTTCTCATGCTACTCTTCCATTTTGTATTATTTGCTGTTATCTCAGCTTTTAACTTTTTTCTCTCTCTTTTCTCTTCCTAGAAGCTACACCTGGCCTGACTCTGTGTCTACCTGTAACACCTTTCTGGAGAGGGGAATCCTCCAAGCTTCTGCTGGCAACAACTTAATGCTCACCCTCTACCGATGATCCACATGGCCCTGTGTTTAACCCTTTCTCTCTCCTAGACATAGCTACTGACTGAGCTTCTACTGTGACTAACTCTATGTGCTCTCTTTCAGACTCTAACATTGAAAACTGGCTCAGAGTTTATATGTTCTTTCTTTCTAGGTGAAACGACTAAAGGAGCTACATCCATTAACATTTACTTTTCCTTCCCATAGAAAGTACTCCTGGATCAGTGCTTCTTTGTTCTGTTTGTGTCTCTGCTCTGTTCTCTTTAACCCCCAGTCGGTCATGGCAGATGGCCGCTCACACTGAGCCTGGTTCTGCTGGAGGTTTCTTCCTGTTAAAAGGGAGTTTTTCCTCTCCACTGTCGCTACATGCATGCTCAGGATGAGGGATTGCTGCAAAGTCAACGCCAGTGACTGTCCACTGTCTCTACATGTTCATCCGGGAGGAGTGAATGCTGCAAGTCACTGACTGGATGCAATCTGCTGGGTTTCCTTTCCTTAGATAGAAAAACTTTTTATCCAATTTGAATAAATAACAGAATCTGGCTGCACTGTTCAATGATTAAGATTAATTGGAATGTATGTACCTGAGTTTTGTGAAGTGCCTTGAGATGACATGTGTTGTGAATTGGCGCTATATAAATAAACTGAATTGAATTGAATTGAAACTGAATTTAATTATATGAAATGCCAACAGTTTTGGACTACAATGTAGTATACAGAACAGACAAAAGCACTTATCCAAATGATTTTTGTCTTTCTGGCAGATTTTTATTATTTTTGTCCCTCTGGTCTTAACTTGAATGACAGTGATAATAGGTTGAACGGTATGTGCAGGCATAGTGGGGCTAACTGGTAGGATTGGGCTCGTTATAGGTTCATATGACTGGCTATTACTCTTGCCAGTAGTGATGTGATTCATAGCTTCAGAGTTTTCTGCTTATGGACTTTTTTAGAGCTTTCAAAGAATATGGATTTCTTTTGGGAGACTGACAATTATGTAGTTGTTTTCACCATTGCCTTGTAAAGACAAGGTCCTGTGTTTGGTTGCGTACGCTCCCTGAGCTTGTGTTGGTTCTACCCTGTCATGCCAGCTTGGGCATGGTTGTTTTTCTCCTGCATTGCCCTGTGAGGAATTAGTGATCTATTCAGGGTGCACTTTGTAAGGATTATTAATCTGACAATATTATCTAATATTTAATATTAATATTTTAATATTTTATCAAATAATATTTTGGTCTGTTAAGGGTTGTCCTGTGAATACCAGCCCAGTAAGGCGGTGGTATTAGGACAAAATCGAAAAGGGACCGAAATATTATTTGATAAAATATTAAAATATTAATATTAAATATTAAATAATATTGTCAGATTAATAATCCTTACATTATGGTGTCCCTGGGTGGGCATTACTATGAACAGCTTGCACTGTACATAAATGAGAATGAATAAACCACAACTGCACATTATTGATGTACCAAGTGATTAGCTTAAAACCAGCTGTCACTGGTCACAATAGGACTCAAAACATCAGAGTTCCAACATCAGATTTCATTGATTATATTTAAGAAACATAACTCATGACATTCCAGGAGTTCACAATTTTAGACTTTCATCAAATTAATGGCTCCAACAATATCTCCGTGCTAGTTACAATCAACTCTGCTACATAGGCAAAACTTTAGATGTTCAGAATCAGTCTGGTTTCCTCTGTGTAAGCAATGACTTGAGACTTGGTTTAACTTCAGTTAACCTCACTGTCCAGACAGTTGCTGCACATCTGTATCCAGAGGCTGTGTTTTGTGTAAGACCACAATCTGAAACTGAATTAACCTTGCAGTTAATTTTAGTATCTGACCTAATTTTGATGAATGTATCCATTCAGGAACTTTAAAGTTTGTTTTATGTTTTGAAAGAACAGGATTTCTCCCAGATTAAATCCCAAATTTAATCTAATCCACCCTGCCATAAAGGGGGTGAACCTAAAGTCAAATTGCAATTATTACCCTTAGGAGGTGTAGCAATTTCCTTTTTCCTTTGCATTTTTAAACAAAATTCCCTTAAAGGTTAAGAGTTGTGTCTAATCACTAGTTCCTCCCAAGAAAGGCGAAAAATTAATGCTAACATCACAAATATCCTTAGAGAAAGGAGTAGCATTGTAATACTTCGAGCATAGTGTTGTCATAAGTCACAAGTTGAATGATCAACTTCTGTGCACTCATTTTACAATCAAATGTTTCCAATATATGTATAGTCAAAGATACATATATAGCTGGACATACATTTGTTGGATGTTGTTGCTTTTAGCAATATTCTAATAACTTTGTTGTTGTTTTGTAGTGTCTGCCAGAATGATGGAATCACACTCCATTATGAATTCAGCAGACGTGGAGATGCAGAAAGCAGTTGTTGCTGATCTCATCCTTTTGTCTCCAGATGAGCGGGATGCTTTGAATCAGTTTGATCTTGCTGCATGTGATGAGAGGATTCAAGAATTACTTGACCTAATTGAAAATCCAAATAGAGAGATTCTGATTTCAGATGTTGTTGGTAGGCTTGTTGTATCAGCAGAAATCACAACTGGAAGCAAAAAAATATTCTCAGTTACAGACTGACCATCAGATGGCTCTTCAAAGAGAGGATGCTGTGAAGCTTGAGCTCTCAAAAGCTGAGGAGAGGATGCTGAAGCAAAGTTAGAGGACCTGAAGGCAGATGAGCTCAAGAAAGCTTCATCCCAAAAGCAGGAACAGGCCCCCACCTTTCAGGTACCTGATTTGCATTTTCACTCACAGCTGCCACAGCGGGGGGCAGACTCAGACAGCAGGCATCCAGCACCTAGGTCAGAGTCTCCCCTTCCTAAATTTAGTCTAAGTGTTCAATTTACTTCCACAGACCGTAACAGACGTTTTGGAAGTCTGATGGTCTCCAGTGGTTTCCTGCCAAATCCCATTGTAGTGAACAACCACCAAGATGACCGAGTGCTGGACTCAGCGTGCACAATTGGTACAATTAGGTGGGAGGAGCACCGTTCCAGCCTGATCGACACCCCTCTCCCTTCTGACTCTGTGTCGACCCCTAGGGGCCAAGAGAGACGCACATGGTTCTCAGGTGACTCAATCCAACCTGACCCACCACCACTTGCACGAGTCCATTCATTAGAAAGCTCTCATTGGAATCATGAGAAAACTTGTTTCCTTCTACAGAGGTTAGATCAGGATCTTCCACCATTTCATGAACCTCACCAACGTGACATCTCAGATGGACGTGGTCCACCTTGGGAGCATGGTGTCCGTTTCAAACAGCTTGAATTCCTTAGTTTTTGATCCAGGTAGCCAGGAGTCAAATATTGATGCTTAATTGCTTGAGGTTGAACAATGTCTTCTTGACTTGCGTTTTCCTTCTGATCGTGAGAAGCTGAGGCTTATGTGGAAAACAACAGCTAAGATTGTTCATGCTTTCATAAAAACTCCTCCTCCAGAAATTAGTGACAACTATCCAGCTATCTGCCAGGCTCTTAGAGAAGAGTACCATGTTTACAGAGATGAAGCCGCTGCCACTATTAATGCTTTGACAGTTCTGCAAAAACAAGATGAACCTCCCAGAGAATATTTCCACCATTTAAAGACAGCTTATTTTCAGGGATTTTGCGCTCCAGGTCTTGAAGAAGACCACACTTTTAAGTCCTTGTTTCTTCACAACCTCCACGTTAGCGTGCAGTATGAAGTGACCATGCATTGCATGATAGAGAATCTCTCCATGCAGGAGACTCGTGGATATGCACAGCTTGTGTGGGAAACGCGTGTCCGTTCAGACAGAGCAGGAAAAGGCAAAGTTAGAGTGTTAAACATTCAAACTGACAACAGGCCTAATAAGAAGCGCAAAGTAAGTCTCCAAGTGATGCAACAGAACCAGGGGGGTGGTAACTGGCGCCAGCCAAAACCCGAGCCACCACTTAAAAGACAAACACCTTTTCACAGTGCAACATCGAACTGTAAGGTTGGTGGTAAAGAGTGGAGCCACTCCAAAGATGTCATCACAAAGGAGGAGTTTGAGATGATCTGCAGGTGTGTTATAACTGAGGTAACAGCGCTCCTAAAAGACATGGCAAGCCTTTGCAGTCCAGAATCAACCCTGTAAATCTATCAGACAAGGTATGAAGATGGTAAATAATTTCCAACACCCTATATTCTGTTTTAATCTTTTTCTTTCTTATAGTTTTGAACTTGAGAAATTATTAAGGTTTAAAAGCAGTATTATTATGGAGTGAAAATTATTACAGGATTTTTTTTTTTCTTCTTTAAAACATTTAATTAGTGTTAGTCTCTGCCCAAGCCTGCCTCACTCCTGTCCAAACACTAACCTCTGAACCAGAAATGAACTGTTGAACTCTGCCTACCTACAGGACCCCAGTGACTCTTTTCACACGGCTGAGGACTGATGGTTAGCCCCAAAGACTGTGGACTTCATCCCATTCTTCGGAACTAAAAGGGGGGATGTTGGGACCCACGGCCATGGATTTACGGACTTTTCTGGAACTTTCAAAATAAATTGACCTATTAACCTACTTCCGGCACAACTTAGGAATTGGGGGTAAAAGCGGACTTCCCATGATGCCACTGCCCGCATAAAACCCCCCACCTTCCCACAAGTCATTCTCTTCCACGCCGGAGTTCATCGGGATTTTCATTGTCCGATGAGCTAACCCCTCCCTCCTACTTCCCTATGTCTAAGGGGATTGCTCAATCCAGTTCTCCATCCAACGGGTCCGGACTTCCCTAAACCTGAAAAGTCTTACTAAGCAGGTTCACTAAAAGTTCTGTTTAAGCTGGTGTCGGGAAATGACTCGCCTAGCCTCTGGCAGCCTACATCCAGAAGTCTCGCCCTTCTTCAACCGGAGGTCTGGACGACTGAGTAGCCAACCGCAGTCATTCACAGTCCGACAGTCACTTCTGTTAACGGCTGCTCATTCCCTAATATTACAACTGGCTCTTGGTATATGGGCTAGGTTAATTTTAGTGACTCGGCACGAGCCCCAAGGGCGTTGTTTTATCAAACTTGGGTAAGGCAACCTATAAAAACCTCCTATAATTTCTTAGAACCAGGCAACAAGACTTTTTACCACCAATGAACAACCAAAAATACGGTGACTCAAATAATTGAATGTCCACAATTTAACTAGAATTTTATATGCTTTCTTTAATTAGTAACCCTTTTGCAGGGGTAAGTAACAGCTTAAATTCAGCAACACAATAAATTCAATAATAAAAATTAATCAGTCAACTCAACCTGTCTTTCCCTGATGCTGAAACTAGTGAGTTTGGAGAGGCTTTGAAGACGGAGGCTCGTCCATTTACCCGATGGAGCTGTTCCTTTGGGTAACAACGAGTGGTTTCTTGAGGGGAATACGACTTAATCTTCAGTTTTCTTCCTTTAAGTGGCAGGCACTGATGCTCCAGGCTTCGATGGTTAAACAGAAACTTTGTTGTCATATGTCTCAGAAGACTAACTTCCAGAGGCTGTAGAGTTGAAGGAAACCCCGGGGACATAATTGAGGTTGATTCAGGACTTCCAGAAGCCTGAAACTTAGAGCAATCAGCTGTTCACCGATCAAGTTCACTTCTGTTGTCTGGATAAAAAGGCTGTAGATGAAATCAGATTCTTAATCTTGAGGCACAGTCCTTCTAGGGCACACGGGTTGATCCTCTTTTTAATGCAGTCGATCAGCTGGGCTGTGTCTCTGTTCCTTTACCATCTAAGTGTCTTACGTCCGTCTGATCTTGTTCGCTGGTCTTCTGCGAGGAAACAACTTACTAGTTCCTCTATTCTTGCCCATTGTATAGAGCATTTCCACCAAACTCTTTGTGCTCATTGGCCAGTTGTTGTTGCCATGGCTGTCCCATTGGTCACCCGTGACATAAGGTGATCTTTTTTTCTGGAATTTCCGGAGTCGTGTCCATTTCAGACATGCCATCATCACCTCAGTCCTGAGCTGTCTGCTGGCCTCTTCTTTGACCTGTGCCCCCGCCTCAGTCATCAGCCTTGTGCTGTAAGCTAAAGCTCTCACTTCCCCAATTCCTGAACATCTGCTCTATTCCTGTCTCACTCAACATTACACTTCCTCTTAAACAGAGGCTTTAATTCTTACATCGGTGCTGCTCAAACTTTTAGTTACAGCGTTCACTTCATTTTCAGCTTAAAACCATTACTTCATTCTTTTTATTCATGCTTCACAAAGGATTAACGTTAGCCTATCTCTCTTTCATATATAGCTGATTGAGAATGTCAACCCTTAATGTTTTTTACTTTAACTCTCAGTTCTTAACCACATTTCAATCATACATCTTTTAACTTGATAATCAAAGATTACTAATTTCATTTAATACATGTGAAAGAATGTAAAATCATCATACATCATTTCTTTGGATACACTTGTTTATATTTTTGCAAAAGATAAGGAAATATGTGGCTCCACACAGGCCTCCAGTCTGTCAGTTCTAGAATATGAGAATATGCTTGTTTCACTCTACTGCTTCAACTGTGTATTTTAATAATTATTGCATGGATTACACAAAAGGATATTTATTGTAGTTTTTATGGATTTAACTGTGAGCAGTTAATGAATGTTGCATGGATTACATGGAAAGATCTCACCTTATTTTGACAGGATAGTAGGGGGACAAAGCGCGCTGATGTCTCTTTGCTGGCAAAAAGACATAAACCCTTCAAACTGGATCCAAGGATGTCATAAGATCACGCGATCATGTGCAAAGTTAAGTACGAGTGAAGCAATGTTTGTGTACCCGGTGATTTCATTCATAAAGAGGGGAAATTAAGGTATAAACATTGCTTACTTTCTCTCTGAGGCCTGCAGAAGCAAACTGTGTCGCAGAGAAGTCCCCAGTAGAGACGCTGTTTCTACAAGCCGACTCTGAAGGAAGGACAACGGTCCACTCCACCGTGGTTACGGTAATGTGCAGCTGGTTGACGGACAGAACGAGCTGTCTTTCATCCAGTGCTAACGAGGTTAGCTGGAAGCTAACCCATTGTCACAGAGCTCTTTTCAAACTTCGCCGTGCCGGACAGCTTTTCCTCAGCATGGTCAGGTTAGGTTTGGGCAGAATAACACTTAGGAAGAAATGATTTGAACATTTTCACTTTATGGAGTTTGGTTTTGTTTGTGTGATACTCTGCTATCTTAGTGCTAGCAGGCTATCTGCAGCACACGTGCTCAGTTTGTGTTCTGTGTTTGTGTGTTTTTTTAAAGTTACGAAAAACTTTATTTAAAGGGTGATTTTAAACACAGAAGATTGCTCATACCGCGCCGTCTGCGCTTATGCATTTTAACCCTTTTATTGACGGTATTTTTAACGGTGTGTGTAATATTCTGGTGCTAAGCTATCAGCTTCTTTTGTTAGCTCAACTGCTAACCGGTAAGAACACGTGCTCGCTGCTAAAGAATATTTAACAGAAAGGTTGTTAGTTTTCAAGTTAGTGAATAATAGTCCCTAAACATTATTTTACCAAATCTGATAACTAAGTAAACACCATTAAGCTCCATTTCTCTAGAAAGATTTGGTTCTTTTCCAAAATATTCCCTTAATAATATTTATTTAAATGTTATTTTAATAAATAAAGGCAGCTAATTAGACACTGTTGAGAATTGGTCATCCAGAAGGTTGGTTTTATTCAGCAGATCATTCTTTAAAACATTATTTTATTAAATAATATTTTATCTTATCTTGCATTGTAAATGGTTGTCTAAACGTTTGCTGATTATTGCCTAAGTTGGTTCCAAGACTAACTTCACGTCACCTCCAGATTCTTCAAGATAATCCTTGGTTCTCAAACATTGCATGGTAATGTTGCTTCACTCTTTTTGGTCATGTTAATAAATTCTTGTATTTTAAGAAATTGTGTGAATTCATTCCATGTGTGTGCAGAGTTTATGCTGTTCAATAATGTCAGAGCTCGTCTCAGATCCTTTCTAATTTGTCCTAATACCACCGCTACACTGGGCTGGTATTCACAGGACAACCCTTAACAGACCGAAATATTATTTGATAAAATATTAATATTAAATATTAAATAATATTGTCAGAATAAAAATCCTTACAACCTTACCCATTGAGCACTGTAGTAGGCAACAGCAGCCCCACGCCAACCCCTACCACAACAATCCCCCACCTACCAAAAACCCCTACCCCCTGCAACCTTGGAAAGAATAAACAGGTGTAGAAAAATTTGGTGAATGGATGAATCACATTGGATCAGCTCTATTTTACAAGCTAAAATACTAAATCTACTAAAATACCAATCAAAGACAGTCCAGATTATTCACAAGGATGTAATGATGCGCAGGGGACGGAATGATTTTGGAAATAAAAAATAAATTTTTCAGTTTCATCCTTCAAATTAATTTTCTTCACTGAGGTAACTGGTTTTTAGAACCTCTGTTTTTACCCAGCTGACCTGGCATTTACTGGGCTCAATATGTTGCAGGTTAGCAAATGCCCCTGACTTTAGACATTGCTGTGAGACAAATATCACCACCATTTGGCCTCAGCAAACAGTTTTAAGAAAACGTACTCAGTGCAGAGCATTTTTAAATCTTTCTCTGATGTCCACCGGACACATCCGCGCAAAGCTCAGTTTTTACGGCCGTTTACATGTATTCTGTGTCACACAACAAACTGCCCACCAGGGAAATACTGCTCTGCATGAAAACGTCTTCACATTCCTGAGAGCTCCCGCTCGCCCCTCAGAAAACCAAACTGGATAGTTTGGATCCAGCACTGCAGAAATCAAAGAACATGATACTCACAGTGCTTTTCCATGTTGGTCAGGGCTTGGTGCAGGTGACAGGTGATGACATTATCCACCCGAATGCCAGGCTGATAGGTGAACTGCAGAGGATCCAATAAAGCTCTCTCCAGGGGGCAGAGATGGTTGAGGAAAAGCCTCTCAATGGTCTTCATCGGATGTGAGGTCAGTGCTACTGGCCTGTAGCTGCTGAGGTTCTTCAGATGTGTGGTCTTTGGCACTGGTGCCACACAGGAGATCCCACAGCTGTGGTACTTTCCCCAGCTTCGGGCTCATGTTGAACATGTATCCCAAGATGCCACACAGTTGGTCTGCGTAGCACCTCAGGAGCCAGGAGCTGATGCCATCTGGACCTGCAGTTTTTTGCCACTCACCGGAAGATGCTACAAACTTCTTTCTGAAGGCCTCAGACAGGTTTTTGGATCTTACCATGGAGTGTCCTCTCACTTTAGCTGTCAAAATAAAATGTCTGAAGTTTAACCAGGGCAAAGCTCCTTCAAAATGCTGAGTAATGATACATGTGCACCTGATGTGGTACTACTGTGTAACTATAGCTATTTTAAGTCCAAATAAATTAGGGGGTGTGCTAATTTATTTTATTTTTTACCAGAAATAGCCCTTTAAAGGTTTTACCTTCCTTTGCTATTATTAACATAAAAATGTATATTGTATATTTATGTGTTCAAATATGTTGGCTGGCAAGCTGTAGTAGGGTGCCTTATCATTGTTACATAAATAAACTTATTGGCGTTTGTCACTAGTGTGTGTGAAAAATACGAGGCATCAAAAATCAGAGGTGAAAGTTGATGTTCTGTGGAAAAACAAGAGATAAAAAGAATGTTCAGAAAAGTTGCTTACGAACTGAATTGTTTGGAGATTACTCACTTGCTTTTTTCCAAACTGTCAATCAGCTCTTTGCAGGTTTACAAAGCTGTAATGAGAAACACTTTGCTCATGGCTGCCCCGTGAGTCCAGTTAGTGGTTTGATTTATTGAAATTTGCTGCTGGCCAATGCTGAGTCACCAGCTCAGTGGTGAAAGGCCCACTGATACTTCACAGTTCTTGTCACCACTTTTATTCTACTTAGCATCAGTCAGACATTATTCTTTTTCTCTGTAGAGGGTGCAGTTATTTAGTCAGCAAAGCCACGACTGGCGAGGGATGTTTGAGGTAGGTTGGGCGTGTTTAGGAATCAGCCATTAAGCCTTTAGAGTGATCCATTTCATGTTAAATTAGACATTTTGAATTTATTTCTATGTTTTGGTTGTTTTAGAAGTTTCTCATTCAAGGATTGAATAAAGACCACTGAAGATGAATAAATTCAATTGATTTTAGTTTATTTATAGACCACTGATTCACAAAAAAATGTTTTCTCCAGGCACAAAACAACAGATTGAATCTCTATCAGATTCAAGTCAGGACTCTGGCTGGACTGCTGAAAAACATTAATATTACTTCTGGTCAGAAGAAATAAAATATTATTTCAAACCTACCAATCTGATAGGTAGTTTCATAAATCACTTTTTAAAGGTTCACATTGAAATAGCCTTATTTTACAGTTTGACTATTTAAAGAACAAGAGCCTGTCTGTTATGATTTAATTTTTGCCATGCCGCAAGTCCTGGAGTACAGGCTAGCGAGTCTTATCAGAGCTTCCCTTCAGTCCTTCCACGGCTTTGTGAGAAAAATCTCTATTACCTCTCCCACTCCGTCCGTCATCTTTTAGCTTACAACCCTGGAACTGATGGTAATCACTGGAATTGTAACATGCTCTGACGCCATCAAGACAAACATCAACAACTTACCGTTGTTCTCCAACACCCTTGTCTTCTTGTTAATCGCATTTAGATGAGATACTCCATCTGTGAGGCTCCATTTGTCACAAACTCCCAGAGCCGATGCCTTGCAATTAGTCCTTGTTGAAAAAGGAAAGATAAGCAACCTATAATCAAGCAACTCAACTTTGAGAAACTCTTTGTGACTGATCACAACTTGTCATTAATGAGGATATAATAAACCTTTCTAGTGCCAAAGGGAAGTCGAACAGGCAGTAGAGAGAAGGAAAAAGATTTAACTGCACTTGTTTTGTGAAACCGTCTGTAGACCCTGTTGCGGCTGTTCTTTTATGTCAAGTGTTTCCATTTTGTCCTTGAAAAAAGTTCCTCCACTTTCACGTTTTACCACCTCTGATGAATCAGATCTCAGACAAAAAGTGGCAGGCGTTGTAAAAACTTGAATCATTCCTGACCCACTTTATTTGGGTTGATCATCACAAAATGTGTGAAAAATTATGATAACTTTGGTTCTCAACATAGACAAAAAAACAAAAATTGAAAAGTCAGACATTGAGTCATTTTCTACTGCTTCTTTCATAGTGGGTTGCGGGGAAGCTGGTGCCTATCTCCTGCAGTCTATGGGCGGGAGGAGGGGTATACCCTGGACAGGTCTCCAGTCCATTGCAGGGCAAAATTGGAAGGTGTGGTGTGTATACAGGCCACATGAGTCAATACTCTGTAGAAACACATTGTACTGCAAATACAGCAAGAGGTGCTTAAGGGTATGTTTCTAGCAACTTACACATTAAGAAACTCCAATTCTGGCCATTTCTTCTTTGTAAAATAGGTCAAATTCAGTCAGATTGGATGGAGGACATATATTTTAAAGACTTTACACAAATTCTAAAGTGGATATGGGTCTGGACTTAAACTGGCCATTCTAACGCACAAATATGCTTTGATCTTAACCATTCTATTGAACCTGGGTGTGTGTTTAGGATTGTTGACCTCCTGCGAGGATAACCTTCACCCCAATCTCACGCCTTCTGCAGCTTCTAACACAGGGGTCTCAAAATCCTCACCTCACATTCAATTATCTCGCAACCTTTAGATGTGTTTTTGCTTAAATACCTGAAACAAACAATTAGCACTTAGCATGACTCTGTATAGCTTGACTGCTTGCAGAGGAGGTAATTAAGCCATTTGATTCAGTTGCTTTGGACCAGGGTTGCATCTAAAAGCAACAGGATACAGGCCATTGGGAGCAGGAGATTGATACTCTTCCTCTAACAGATTTTCTTCCATAGTTGCTCTGTATTAAACTCAATCCATCTTCAGTTCAACTTTGACCAGCTTCCCCATCCCTCCTGGACAAAAGCATCTCCACAGCATGATGCTGCTACCAAGTTTCATCATTAGGTGAATATGTTTAAGGTGATGCACAGTAGTAATATTCCTCCACAGAGGAATTTTGCATGTAGGGTCAAAAAAACTGTTTTGGTCTCATCTGACCAGAGCACCTTTTCTACATGTTTGCTGTGCCTTCTAAATGGCTTGTAGCAAACCTTAAGCTGGACTTCTTATGGCTTTCTATCAAAAATGGCTTTGTTCTTTCTACTCTTCCAAGACTAGATTTGTGGAGTGCACAACAAATACTTACCCTGTCGACAGATTCTCTGCAGCTCCTCCAGAGTAACCATGGGCCTTTTGGATGCCTCCCCAGTTAATCAGTTTAGGTAAAAGCCATATATTCATAGGTAGGCAGTTGTGCCATACTCTTTCCATTTTCAGATGAAATTTTGAACAGAGCTATGTCATATATTCAAGGTGGGAATATTGTTTTATAACTTAACCCTACTTTAAACATCTGAAGCCTTCACAAGACAGTTGTATTCATACTGAGATTACTTTTCAAACACTATTCATTAATTAGTTAGACTTCTAACAGGTTGTGCAGCATTTTATTTAGGTGTGTCAAGTGAAATGGGCTAAATACAAGTACGCCATATTTTTAAATCCTCATTTGTAAAAACATTTTAAAACTAAGAATTTTTCACAATACAATTTAGAAGTATGCCCAAGTAATGAGTTTTGGAAGACATTTGGACAATTTATTGAAGAATTCACTTCACAGAACCACTAATCATTAACTGCTTTTATTTCTACCTTTACACATTTTGGTTAATATTGTGGTTACAGAGTTCAATCTTTGTTTCATCATTCACAAGACTAATCCTCCGCTGGTTTGCTGCGATCACTGTTATTTTGAAATACCCAGCAACCTTTTTGGATACAAAGGGTTCAAAGCCCTTTGTATTCATAAAGGCTTATTTAACATTGTACTTTACTGAGCAATGTCCGTATCCATGTTCAGTTGAAGTAGGCTGATAAGGATTAAATTGTCCTTGATTCTGTATCTGGCAATGAGATCTTAAATCTTACAATATCTGTCATTCCTGCTGGCCCCCTGGTGAAGATATGTAAAATGTCTTTAAATAGATTTCTCTTTTATTGAATTGAATTGAATCCAGTTTCTCTATATAGTTATAAATCACAATGAATGCGTTCTTAAGGCACTTTGCAAAAAATTTTTATAAAATGGCCGTTGCATAAGCTCACATTGAAAAGAACATGAAGTGAAAAAAGTTGTTTATTACTAAACCAAATGTGTCATATCTACTGGTAGCCTTGCTGTTAATACTTTACAGCAGCCTTTTTACCTTGAGGACAGCACTTTACCTTCTCCAGTAACATTTCCCAAGGTCAGAGCATACACGGAGACATTTTTTCAATGCCTCTTTCCACAATCTTTCTAGATTGTCAAGAGTCCTGGGTCCTTACTTATGTCCTCGTCTCTTCAGCACCCCTCAACTGTTGTCTATAGGATTTAGGTCTGTAGACTTAGATAGCCCTGTAAGAAGGTTGATTTCTGTCTGGAAAAGTGTTTATGCATTGATTTGGCTGTATCTTTTGAAACATTAGTCTGCTGAAAGACCCAATGATGACACGTTTTCCATTTTTAGGCAGAGGCCACCCAACTTCATTTAAAGTCACTGGGATGTCAAAGAGTCCATAATGCCATTCACTTTTACAAGGTTCCCATGGCCTTTGTAAGACAAATAGCCACTCAGGATCATAGATCTACTACCATGCATAACAGTGGGCATGAGTTGCCTTTACCCCTTCATTCGTTCCTTTACTCCAAACCCACCTGGAGTGTTTGTTGCTCAGAAGCTTAATCTTAGTTTCATCCAACCAACGTATAGCATATGGGTCCAGTTAAAGTCTCAGTAAAGTTTAGCAAACTTCTCATGTTAAGATTGGTGAGGGTCAGACAGAATATTCTAGTGGAATCATGCAAAACGCTACTCAGCATTTAGAAGTCTTTTGTTTGTTGTAATGCCAATAAAGACGTTTCCATTCATTGTTGATTAAGGTGTAATTCATTTGTCATGTCACTTTATTTTTTTAAATTGTTAAAATAATTTTCAAAATGTATCATTTTTTGACATTGCCTATCAGAAACAAACTTCTTGATTGAATGAAAATAATTTTTATTCTGAATTTGCCAGGATTATTAATAATTTGAAGCTTAGCTATAAATATGGCCATGTTTAACTGAATAGCTATTATCTTGTAGCCATTTACCGACTTGTGTAGATCGAGCCACAGTTGTCTTGCTTGAATGCTGCAAGCTTGTTCTTTTGTCTTTCCTGTTCAGAAGAAGTGTTAAGATAAATGTTCCTCTGTGTGTCTTATTATGGATTAAAAGTTTCTAGACTTTCTGATAAATTTAAAAAGTGAGGTATTCATTTTAAAAAATGCATGTTTTACCAATGGCAGTTATTGGGGCCCTAGTGATTTTGTTAAAAATTGTTTCTCTCTAACCCCCAGTCGGTCGTGGCAGATGGCCGCTCACACTGAGCCTGGTTTCTTCTGGAGGTTTCTTCTTGTTAAAAGGGAGTTTTTCCTCTCCACTGTCGTTACATGCATGCTCAGTATGAGGGATTGCTTCAAAGTCAACGCCAGTGACTGTCCACTGTCTCTACATGCTCATCCAGGAGGAGTGAATGCTGCAAGTCACTGACTGGATGCAATCTGCTGGGTTTCCTTAGACAGAAAAACTTTTTATCCAATTTGAATAAATAAGTAACTCTGACTGTACTGTTCAATGGTTAGGATTAATTGGAATGTATGTACCTGACTTTTGTGAAGTGCCTTGAGACAACATGTGTTGTGAATTGGTGCTATATAAATAAAACTGAATTTAATTTCCTAAATTGCATTTATTGGATTTATTTTTAATTTGAGAACTTATGAGCTACAGATAAATGTGTTTTTTCAGTTAGAGAATGCTACTGCTATAAAAAAATGAATTAATTTTAAAGCTTTTTACACTTCTGTACACATCTGTGCATGGTGATGTAGTTGGTGACTCCAAACATATTGAGGTAGCTGCAGTATGAAAACCAACACAACTCCTCCTGTATCCTTAACCTGGTTTGCCTAATACGTTTTTTTTGCATCATGACTTAACAGAGTTGCAAGTTGAGGAGACATAGGCCAAGGCAAGGACAGATGAGGCAAAGTAACGATGTGCTCTTTGTCTCAGTTTTTTTAAGTGTAACCTTTTTCGAAAAATTTGACTGAGACTGATTCCTGTGTCAAAGACAGTAGGATGTAGGAGATATGAGGCAAAAAGGCACAAATAAGATGGAAAAATTGAGATGGGCTTTTGGGCACATCTTGGACTTGCAGGTCAACAGACATTTTTTTCTATCTAATGGAGGGATTTTAATACAATATACCTGCTCAGTTTTACATCAGCATGCAGAAGTGAAAACCCCAGCTGAAGCAAACTATTTATCTGCCAACAGTTATTCCTTCACAATATGAAAAGGTAACACACTGGCATAAATTAAATTAAAACAGAAAACTTTGAGAAAAAACTAAATGTACTGTATTTCACATAACCTATTAAATATTTGTCTAAATTATAAAATAATTCTTTTAAGGGTAGAAAACACTTCATTATCTCACTTGTAATATGTTAATATATCTTAGGAAACAGTACGAAAGCTCTTATTTTCTTTTTCTCTGTAGATTATTTTTTTAGAGCCTGCATTTGTTGAAGAATGTGTTGTAGAAGTGTGGAATATTTAGGTTTACACTTACATTACTTCACAGAAACCTCTGCATTTATGGCACATCTAGTAAAGGTGTGTAATGGTGTTTACTGCAGCGGTATAATCTTGTACAGATAATTTTAGTTCTCCTAAACTTTTCATCTCTTCAGCCCACTGCTCAGGTTTTTCTTTAAGACTGGAAACCCATCATGGAGTTAACAATGCTATACATTCTGACAACTTCCCTCATGCCTTTAAAAAACAAAATAGTCCCATAACGTCACAGCCCCTCCACCATTCTTAACAGTGGACATGAGATCTTCCACATGTTAATCTTTTCATCTTTTAGGCCAGACTTGGAAGGTTTTAATTCATAAAAGCTTAATCTTAGAGTTATTTGACTGAAGCACATGGTTCCTGTTAAATTTGAAGTAGACTTTAACAAACTCCATGCATTTGCACTGGAAACCAGATATTTACATGTACTGTATAAAAATACTTTTTTTTTTCTGGCATTAAATTAGACTAAATCTTTCTTGTTTTAGACCAGTTAGGATTATCAAAACAATTTCAATTTGATAAATGCCAGAAGTTATGAGAGAGAGAATCGATAAGAGAAATGTTTGGCCTTCTTCAAAGTCACAGGTTTACATGCGCAGGGGATAATATGCCTTTTAAACAATTCAGAGAAGCCCAGATGAAGTTGCTTTTTAAGCTTCTGAACATTTGAGTTAAATGGAGGCACATTTGTGGATGCATTTTAAGGCAACGCCAAAACACACTTTTAGTGTTGCACTTGCTTGTGTGACATGATGGGAAAAATAAAAATAAAATAAGCAGAGATATCAGAAATTACAGACCTCCGCAAGTCTGGGTCATCTGTTGGGTACAAATTACAGATGCATGTTGTGTGGTGGAGAGGTTTGTTCTGGGGTTGATATGAAGGTTTCACAACATTAAAAAAGAAGAAACAAGCCCTGTACTGACCTGGGATAAAGGCCTCTCAGATAGGAAGAAGCCATCACTTCAAAATCAACAGAAAAAGCCAGATTACTATTTGCAAACGCAATGAGAGACAAAGACCTTAATTTTTGGACACCTGTCCTATGGTCTGATGAAACTAAAATTGAATAGTTTTACCAAAATGATTATTGTGACATGGTAAAAGGGAACTTTGCAAACCTGAGAAAAGCATCTAAACTGTTAGGTACAGAGATTGCAAACTCATATTGTGTGGGTGTATTGCTGCAGGAGAGACTGGTGCACGTCACAAAATATCATCATAAGGTAAGAACATTGTGTGCAAATATTGAAACGACATCTCAAGACATCAGTCAGACAGTTTAAGACTAGGCACAAATGGAATCTCTAAATGGACAATGATCCTAAGGATAACACATAACACAAATGATTTACAAAATGCCTAATGGACAACATATTCAATGTTAGAGTGACCAGCACAAAGACCTGATCTCAGTCCCATAGAAAGGTTGTGGTTGGAACTGAAAGGGAGCTTGCGAGCAAAGCAGACTAAACACCTGACTCAGTTACACCAGTTCGGCCGGGAGGAATGGGCCAAAATTCCACCTCTTATAAGATGCTTGTGGAAGCATACCCTAAATGTTTGATCCAAATCATACAATTTAAAATGCAGTTTTGAATCAAATCATCTAAAAAGTTTCTCTCTCTTTATTTTGCAATTTGGTACAAAGTAATAATTTAGGTCATCCTAACTGACCAAAGAGCAGCAAAGGTATAATTTTATTTAATCTGATCAATGAGAAAAAAATTGTTTGTGTTTTTTTATTACACAAACACGAGGAGGGGTGCCATTAAGCACTCAAAAGCAGTTTAGTGTCTGCACTTTTATGTTACCTAAGTTGTTTGATATGACTTTTTTTATTCTTTTAATCTTAAAAACGAGCTCGATTATACACAGACAGCTTTTTCAAAATGTAGTGACCCACAAAAAAGAGGGAGAAATATCTCTCTGCTTATTTGAATATCATCTTTCTTTCATGGCTCAACAAACAGCTGAGGCACAGCAGGGGGCTAAAGCAAACTACTGCAATGTGTAGGCTGGAAGGAAGCACTGTGTGGAATACAATCTAGGACAGGAGCAAAGATGTCTCAGAGGAAACAGGGAAAAGATTTGCTTCAATTAGGTTGAGAAAGGTCAGCTGTTTGGATGACAGATTGTTAAACAGGCAATGAGAGAGCATCTTAGTGAAAATCCATACGGTTATAGACTCAGCAATCATGAATGCTACTTATTGAAATAAAACTTTCCAGGCTGCTTCATCTCTTCACCTTTATTGGTTTTCACATATTTTCTGTGTTTTTAATGATTCTTTTCCCCTTATGATTCCAGCACTGAAGAGGATTTTCACTATCAAAACCATCTGTCTAGTGGTTGTGCTGTCAAAGCAGCTGTGATCCTTCACCCTGTACTGGCACAGCAGATTTTGTTTTTGATTCACTGTATCCTACTGATAAACGATCAGATCTGAAGCTCCTTCGCTCTGCTTGGTAGTGGACATACGGAGAAAGCCCATTGCAGTGGCTTGAGGAAGACAAGAAGGAAAAACGTGTTGGTCAATCATAGAACCAACACAGAGACTGAAAGGACAGACAGCCATAGGACATTAGAATTTTTAACTCACTTCACATGCATGTTTTTGGACTATGGGTGGAAGTTGGAGTACCAGGAGAGTGTGCATGAGGAGACCATGCAAACTCCTTCCAGGGAAAAAAACAACTTAGCAGGGATTTCAATTAGGAATACTCGTTGCCGTGACCCATCTGATGTCTAATATAAGTAAAGGCAAATTTTTTATGTGTTAATTCTTACTTTATAATTACTATACTATATAATTACTGTCACCATATCATATGTCTGTTACGACTTGCGAGATATTGGACCCCAGGATGCAGATGAGGAGGCAGCATGACGGTAAGTAAAACGGTTTAATAACAAAAAACTCACTCACTGCAGGACGCAGGAACAAGGCATGGCATGGTCCACAAAACAAGACATGAGTTGACACAGTGATTCCGCAATGACTAACTGACCAGGTGTGTATATATGGAGTGAAAACCAGGTGGAGCAAGAAGACAGATTGACAAGGTGCAGGTGAACCGGATAAAGATAATTAACAGAACACAACGTGACAGGAGCAAAACGTGGCTTGACTAGAACGCAAATCCAAGGAAACAAAATTGAACTATAACTAGAAAAACATGAAACAAAAACATAACCAGATCCTAAAACCAAACAACCCCTAATAATTACAGAACCTCCCCCCCCTTAAGGGCGGATACCAGAAGCCCACAAGAGTCCAAAAAACAACCCAAGCAGGGTGGGCGGCGGGGGCCTTGGCAGGGGGTCGTCCCCAGCAGGCACAGAGTTCACGCGGGGGCCTTGGCAGGAGGTCGTCCCCAGCAGGCACAGAGTTCAGGCGGGCAACCAGGAGGTCGTCCCGAGCAGGCACAGAGTTTAGGCGGGCGACCAGGAGGTCGTCCCGAGCAGGCACAGAGTTTAGGCGGGCGACCAGGAGGTCGTCCCGAGCAGGCACAGAGTTTAGGCGGGCGACCAGGAGGTCGTCCCGAGCAGGCACAGAGTTTAGGCGGGCGACCAGGAGGTCGTCCCGAGCAGGCACAGAGTTCAGGCGGGTGACCGTGAATGCCTGGCGAACCCTCAGAGGCAGAAGCAGAGCCTGGCGAACCCTCAGAGGCAGAAGCAGAGCCTGGCGAACCCTCAGAGGCAGAAGCAGAGTCTGGTGAACCTTCAGAGGCCGAAGCGGCACCTGGCGAACCCTCATCTCTGGCTTCAGAAGCCAGAACGAGAACAAACTGTTCCTTAAAGCCCTCAGGAACAGGGTCCGACAGTGCTTCATCCTCGAACCCCTCGTCTCTGGGTTCAGAGGCCAGAACGAGGACAAACTGTCCCTTGAACTCCCCAGAGACAGGATCCGGCGGTGCTTCCTCCTCGAAACCCTCGTCTAGGGGCTCCGAGGCCAGAACGAGGACAAACTGTTCCTTGAACTCCCCAGAGACAGGATCCGGCAGTGCTTCCTCCTCGAAACCCTTGTCTAGGGGCTCCGAGGCCAGAACGAGGACAAACTGTCCTTTGAACCCCTCCAAGACAGGATCCGGCGGTTCTTCCTCCTCGAACCCCTCGTCGCAGGGTTCAGAGGCCAGAACGAGGACCAGTTTCCCACTGAACCCCTGAAGCCTAGGAGCTGAAGCGTCGGCGGGACCCTCAGTGTCGTGAGCAAGAGCTGAGGCGTCGGCAGGACTGTCAGTGGCGTGAGCAGGAGCCGAGGTGTCGGCGGGACCGTCAGTGGCATGAGAAGGAGCCGAGGCGTCGCCGAGACCTTGGTGGCGTGAGCAGGAGCCGAGGCGTCGCAGAGTCCCCTGGTGGCGTGAACAGAGGCGTCCCTCTTACGACGTCCTCTGCGGCGTGTGGAGGAGGTTGAGGCAGACTTCGGGTCAGACCTTGAGTCAGGCTGTGGTGTGTCAGGCTGTGGTGTGTCAGGCTGTGGTGTGTCAGGCTGTGGTGTGTCAGGCCTGGCAGAGACAAGCTGTGGTGTGTCAGGCTGTGGAGTGTCAGACCTGGCAGAGACAGGCTGTGGTGTGTCAGGCTGTGGAGTGTGAGACCTGGCAGAGACAGGCTGTGGTGTGTCAGGGTGTGGAGTGTGAGACCTGGCAGAGACAGGCTGTGGTGTGTCAGGGTGTGTGTCAGGCTTGAGTTCCGCGAGCACCCCCCAGAGAAAACTGAGAAGGTGCTCAGGACCTGGAAGTGGAGGCAGCCCGCCCTCGGGGCCCTCCGAAAGCTCTACAGCAGGCTGTAGACCTGGCGTGGGCTGCTCTGCAGCAGCAGCAGCTCCCTGGAGACCTGGCGTGGGCTGCTCTGCAGCAGCAGCAGCTCCCTGGAGACCTGGCGTGGGCTGCTCTGCAGCAGCAGCAGTTCCCTGGAGACCTGGCGTGGACTGCTCTGCAGCAGCAGCAGCTCCCTGGAGTCCTGGCGTGGACTGCTCTGCAGCAGCAGCAGCTCCCTGGAGTCCTGGCGTGGACTGCTCTGCACCAGCAGCAGCTCCCTGGAGTCCTGGCGTGGACTGCTCTGCACCAGCAGCAGCTCCCTGGAGACATGACGTGGACTGAGCTGCAGCAGATCTCTGGAGATCTGACGTGGACTGAGCTGCCGCAGCGCTCTTGTGGCTTGGTGTGGGTGAAGGTGGACGGCAGTAAAATTGCCTTACTGCCGTTTCATAATCCCCCTCCATCTGCCTGATCCTCTCCATCAGCTCCGGAGAGGAATACATGAGACTGGTCTTTCTGAAGGTCTTGATCTGTCGGGCAAAAAACCTTAACCTTAACCTCCTCCAGATCGTCAGGTGTTGCCTCAGAACACCGGGCTGGAGCGAGCGAAGACGGCATGGGCGGAGGTGCAGCGAGCCTGGGAGATGGTGCTGTGGCAGGCAAAGATGCGGGCTTACTTGCTGCAGCCCTCCCGCCAGCAAGCAAGGGAGTTCCCGCTCCAGGCATGACAGCAGCAGCCGTGAGAGACTCCTCGCCGGCTGAAACACAGGAAGGTGCTCCACGCCGGCGTTTCTTGCGGCGGGAGGAGGGCGAGGACTTCACTGCCGGACCAGAGTGCGCAGCCAGGGGAGCAGGCGGAGAACGGCGACGAAGGGGACCTGGCCCCGGACATGGAATCGCCAACCTGGATCCATCATAAGCCGACTGCGGTACTGACAGCCCGGCAGAACGACGCAGAGTCTTCTCCGCCTCCCGAGACAGGAAGGTAAAAAGGTCCATAGAGCTAGCCTGATGCTCAGCCGCGAGGTCCATCCTTGGCGGAATCATTCTGTTACGACTTGTGAGATATTGGACCCCAGGATGCAGATGAGGAGGCAGCATGACGGTAATTAAAATGGTTTAATAACAAAAAACTCACTCACTGCAGGACACAGGAACAAAACAGAAGCCGGCTTGCTTGACAGGCATGGCATGGTCCACAAAACAAGACATGAGTTGACACAGTGATTCCGCAATGACTAACTGACCAGGTGTGTATATATGGAGTGAAAACCAGGTGGAGCAAGAAGACAGATTGACAAGGTGCAGGTGAACCGGATAAAGATAATTAACAGAACACAACGTGACAGGAGCAAAACATGGCTTGACTAGAACGCAAATCCAAGGCAACAAAATAGAACTATAACTAGAAAAACATGAAACAAAAACATAACCAGATCCTAAAACCAAACTAGACAAAACTAAAGCATGACCAGAAAAACAAACAGAAACATGATTCAAAAACTTTAACTGTGAAAAACATAAAGAAAAAACCAGAAACCAAAAACCAAACAACCCCTAATCATAACAATATCCAAGTTCATAGTAAGACACTGAGACTCATGTAACCACAGCAACTCTCAAAGTTGTAACATTCTCAAACAGATTGTATGGCAAAAGATACATCTGTCCTGACCACATCATATGAGTCAAGGTAGTAGAGCTCTCTAGCCTTCTTATGTAAAACTGGTAAACTGTGTAAATAGTGTAAAATATTAACTCATGGTCTCCCTGCATGTTTTTTTCAGTTATCGGGTTTTGGTAAAGTAAGTAAAATTAAATCCACAAACTGAGTTTTCATATCTCACTTTCTCTACAACTCTTAAAATCCAAAGACCCACAATCTGCCAGGTAGAGTGGAAAATTACTTTAGGATGAGGGCTGATGGGTTTTCAAGAACTAAAAGAGGACAGGTTCAAAGGTTTCTTGTTTAAATATTCACTATGTTTCTCTTCCAGCTGTGTCTGGTATTAAAATTGCATCACAGTTTAAGATGCAGAGTAGTTCACTTCACATTGCAAAATACTTACTGGCATTGCTACATAACAGTGGCGGAAAACTATCCAGGCACTGGATTATGGAGAGACAGAAAGATAATCTAAAAAGAGTCAAAGCAATTTAATTATTATTATTTTTTATTTATATGTATTTACACAAAATTCAATAAAAGAAAACTAATTAGTAAGTGAAAAATGTGGTCCCTCTGCACAGCAAGCATATGACATACAGGACTAATTAATTAGCAGCTTAGCGTGATTATATCTCATCTGCTGCATCCATCCTTTTCTTCATCCTTTCTTCTTTCTTCTTAGTTTGCTTCTGTCTCACAGCAATTTTGCTGACGAAAGTTTGCTGTAATGTTTGGGTAAGTACAGCAACTTTGCTTTGAGGGTTGTTGTAGATGCATGACCACATGGAATGATGATGAAAATAAATATTTTACAGATTATACCTACCCTTTTTACCTATTAAGGGCATTCACAGGCAGTTCATGGTTTTGTATGTCTTTTTACATTCTGTGAGAGCTGTTGTGCCTCAATTATGTTTTAGACTGATCTTTTACTACAAATTATTTTGCTAAAATACAGTAAGGTGCTGTTGGGAAGATTTTATTGGAGCTTTTCGCTTTGGCAGATTGGGTGTAGTTTTGGTTACTCTAATAAATGTGCAGTTTGCTGTTAGTATTCAAAGTTTTTGAATATTTTAAATACATTCTATAATAAAAGAAAATGTGTAATTGTATTTCCAAATGGCTGAAGTCGTCTACTTAGGCAAACAAAACCTCTTCCAATGCTGCAATTTCTTAACAGAACTGGCTTCTGAGGCACATATCTTTACTCAACCAGACATTTTAAAGGTATATATCATACATAATGGATTACAAAGGTTACCTGATTTAAAATTTGTCCCTGAATCTTGCCTTGATTTTCAGGTGAGGTAACCAATTACAAATATGTCCCCCCAACATGCTCAAAATGGCAAAAATCTGACATTTTCCTGCAAATATCAACAAGCTCGTTTTGCGTGAATTACTGCATCAGTGCGGCGTGGCATGGAAGTGATAAGCCTGTGTGGCGCTGCTGAGGTCTAATGGAAGCTCAGGTTGCCTTTAGCTTGTCTGCAATTTTTGGCTCTGGTTGAATCTCATCCTTCTCTTGACAATACTCCATAGATTGTCTATGGAGTTTTAGTGAGGCTAATTTGCTGGCCAATCAAACACAGTAAAACCATGGTCATTAAAGCAAGCACTGGTATTTTTGGCATTAAGGGTCGGTGCCAAGTACTGCTGGAGAATGAAATCAGAAACTTTATAGAGCTTGTCAGCAGAGTGAAGTCTGAAGTACTCTTAACGCTTCTTGTTATGTGATGCGCAGACCTTGAACATGGTAAAACACAGTGAACTGCAATGGACAGCAGATGATATGGCTCTCAGCTCTAAGACCTTGATTATCTAATAGGATCCAAATTTTACTTTAATATGAAAGAAGGTTTTTAGACCACTGAGCTTAAGTTCAGCCCTTTATCCCAGGTAAGATGCTTCTGACCTTGTCTACTGGTTCAGGACTGGGTGAACATAAGGAATGTGACAGTTAGAGTCCATGTCCTGGATATGTCTGTGTATGGTGACTCTTGAAGTACTGACTCCAGATGTAGTCGTCCAACAATATTTTTGTCTTAAGTAATATTCAGTTTTTTTGAATATTGCAAGGTTCATAAAAGATTCATGCACCTTTCCTATCTCCAGCAGTCATTGGGCATAAGTCGGGGTACACCCTGGACAGATTGCCAGTCTATCACGGGGCGACACAGAGACACACAGGACAACCGTGCATGCACACACTCATACCTAAGGGCAATTTGGAGAGACCAAATAACCTAGCAATCATGTTTTTGGATTTTGGGAGGAAGCACCTGGAGAGAACCCATGCATGCACAGACAACACATTCAAAGTTAGGATCTTCTTGCTGCAAGTCAACAGTGTTAACAACTGCTCCGCCGTGCAGCCTATTTTTGAGAAATTTCATAATAACTTTAAACTTGTAAGCTGACCCAACTGTAAGCCTATCCAGACATGACTGTCCACTAAAATTGATTGGATTGACAGGAAGAATTTGTTGGGACACAACACCTATTAGTAATGCACTTCACATCTGCCCTTTATGGAAAAGTACCAAGAAGAAAGCCTTACTTGAAAGTAAAACATAGCTTCTGTTTGTGGCAAAAAATGTCTGAATAAATGTGTAGTTTAAAAATGTCACTGCAAAAAATGTTGCAAATTAATAAGTAAAATCCTCAAATTTATATGACAGTCATGCTCAGGCTGAATGAAAGTAACCGTCTGTCTGGAACTGTGCATGAAATATCAACTAATATGAGTTTATTTTAGCCTTTTTCTCCTTCTGCTTTCCTTCCTGCCTTTCTCAAACACAAAGCAGCAATCTTCTGTGTCACCTTCTCTGATATATTGTTGTGTGACATGCGTATTTGCGTATTTATTGATATACATTTTTTTTCCATGTTCAGGAAACAGTTACAGTCTCAGAGTCACAGTTTTGTGTGGGCTGTAAATTGCTTCTGCTATGTCTTTGTCAACAATGAACTAATTCAGACTACAGCCAGCAGAACACAGCTAGCAACATCAAAAAATCGTGGTTATTTATACATAATTACACCATGATAAAAAGCCCGGGAATGGTAAAGTGTTTGTTGTTTGTCTGTTTTGTTTGTGTTTTGCTGATCTGATTTATGTATGGCCTAAAGAAAGTCTCTTGATGTGGTTCATCTCACATGGATGCTGATGTGAAAAACAACAGATGAAAACACAAATGGATGGAAGATGTCATCAGAATGAGAAAAGGAATGGTCCTAATTTTAATATTTGTTTTCATGCATATCTGACTTATCCTTGGTGTGTTGGACCTACAGAGAAAGGGAAAAGGAGATACAGACACAGTTAATATGCATGTGCAAATCCCTTCTGACTTAATGCAATGTTCTTGGGTCTGGTTTTGTGGAGGAACAGAAGGAAAATAAGCCTTTGGCCCTTAATCCTGTAGTTTAAGACATAATCTGAAATTATGTCAAATTACACAAAGGTAAATGGTTTGAAAACACGGTAAGAAAATGTCTTGGAGAAGAAAATTTCAGATGATTGCTGATGATTGCCGTCAAAGTCGAATAAACAAGAGAGAAAAAACTCCCAATCTTCCTCTCAGACATGAGTGGTTTCCTGTTTTCTATTTATTTACTTGCTTCTATTTAAGTGAAAATATAGAGTTTTTTCTTCAGTTTTGAGGCAAAGCATACAGCAGAGCAGTACTGGAAACAGAGTTTTAGCACTGGCAAAGGATTAAGGTTCAGATTTACATTCAACTTGTGCTTGAACTGAGTGGGAGTCAAACAGTTTGTACAGCATGAACTCAAGTCAGACATCATATTTATGTTGACTATCTGCAGGAATTATTTGGGCATAGCTTAAGAGATAGTAAAAAGTAAGGTTTCATCTGGTGGGTAACCAGAAAGTTTTGTCTAAAATGTGTTAAGCCTTAAACTAATTTTTGAGGTCAGATCTTTTTTTTGTATGTTTAGTTGTATGTTCAGTGATATCATAAGAGTGTTTTGATGGACTTTATTTGCTTTTCTTAATATTTCAGAAAAAATCAGCGTCAAGGTCTTTGTTGTCAAGAAACATTTACTTAGGTCTCAAACACAAATAAATAAACAACTTCTTATGAAACAGCAAGTTTCAGATACAGCAGGTTTCCTGAATGATTCATGCACCTTGAACAGTTTTTATTAAAGGGGACAAATCATGCAAAAATCCACGTTTTTAGCTCTTAAACACATTTTTTATGTGTTGGGGGTCTCTGAAAGTCTAGAAAATTTTTATTTAGTCACTCTAGATCCTGCGATGATATATTTACCGGTACATGCTTTTTGGGTCATATTTGGTTTGGCATCTTACATTTCATTCTCTATTACGTCACAGTATTTTCTGTGGAACTTCTAAAGATGGTCATGGACTTCCAGCTAACCAATCAAGTGAATCTGCCAGCGTTTTTCTCGCAGTATTCTTGTAATTCAAGTTGAAGGATGCCGAAGCAGCAAGCAGGAAAATCTGAATGTTCTGTCATTATAACGTCCCCCAGAATCAGAACCTCTTCGGAGAGCCTGATCAAATTTTATTTTTCATGGAAACATGTCGACATCAGTGGGGAAAGTCCTCTTTGTTTGCTCGAAGCACTTCAGGTAGTCAGGTAAAGTCTTGCTACAAATTCACAGCTTCACCCATAAAATCACAAAAAAATGTACATCAATTTAGTCAGTCAGTCAGTCATTTTCTACCGCTTATTCCATAGTGGGTCGCGGTGGAGCTGGTGCCTATCTCCAGCAGTCTATGGGCGAGAGGCGGGGTACACCCTGGACAGGTTGCCAGTCCATCACAGGGCAACACACAAACAACCATGCACACACTCATTCATACACCTAAGGGCAATTTACATTAACCAATTAACCTAACAGGCATGTCTTTGGACTGTGGGAGGACGCTGGAGTACCCGTGAGAACCCACGCCTGCACGGGGAGAACATGCAAACTCCATGCAGAAAGACCCCCGGCCGGAAATCGAACCCAGGACTTTCTTGGTGCAAGGCAACAGTGCTACCAACTGTGCCACTGTGCAGCCCAGCACCAATTTAAATTCTCAAAATATTTTAAAAATAATAATAACAGACTTTTTATTTTAATATGTGCCTGAAATAAAACATCAGCACAGCTTGATTCTGCAACTCCATCAGGTCCTGCAGAAATCTGCAGCCCTACAGACACTATACATTTTAGAGCCAAGAGGTTTAAGGTAGCAGACAGCTTAGGTTGGAAGTTTCCCAACTTGCTGCAAGCATCACACGCCAAATGGAAGGCATTCACTACCAATAAGAGGCCTCACTGAAAGGGACAATAGTGGGCAAACAACCTCAGACTCTGATAACCCCTGCTTTCTGGAAAGTGGCTGCCAAACTAGTGTTGGCCACCTGAATGTGTGTTGTTGTTTTTTACTGTCTCTCTCCACTATCAGCTTCTGCAGAATCTGATTAAGAAGGATTTTCATGGCTCCTGCCACGGCCTATGGGAGCCCTTCTTCCAGACGCACCTGAACTGCCGAGCCAAAGACATTCTGGTTTGGCTGAAGCAGCAGAGAGCACAGCCTGGAAACCAACTCTAAGATAAATAAAGAAACACTTGATTTTCTATTCCTGCCCTCCTTTCTATTACTGCACCAATTTTTCTGTGAATGATTCTTAGATTGTTTATCTTTTCTTTGAATGTTGTATGTGTATTTTTAAACTTTAATGCAACAGAAAACAACTGAATGCTGTGTTCAGATTCTGTTTAGCAGGGCTTTGATGTCCTGCAGAGAAAACAGTGTGACTTCTTCTTGTCAGCAAAGAGTGAAGGGAGTGAGCAAGGTTTTGACACTTCCTCCTCACACTTTCTTCTGTTAGAAACTTCTAAAGTGAAGAGAAATACAGTTTGAGCCAAAACAGA
The DNA here is from genome assembly GCA_036173005.1 of Crenichthys baileyi. Classification (NCBI taxonomy): domain Eukaryota; kingdom Metazoa; phylum Chordata; class Actinopteri; order Cyprinodontiformes; family Goodeidae; genus Crenichthys; species Crenichthys baileyi. Next base: position 170,602 of record JAHHUM010000695.1, on the reverse strand, counting down.
CCTGTTTCATTTCAGATAAAGAGATTTATTCCAAGAAAAAAACTTCAATCTCCAATGTTTCTGCTTCTTTCAACCCAACAATGTTTACTGATTGTTTAATTTTCCACATCCACGCTGTTGAATCATTAATTAACTGTAATCAATTACATAATAATTAAATTTCACTACCTACAATCAAGCCTAATTAGTGTCACATATGCAGAATCAAGAAGTCACTTAAATAAAACTTCTCTAACAACTTAAACATATCATGCCTCGATCTTAAGAAATTTAAGAACATATGTGAAACAAAGTCCTTTTCAAAGCCATTTCTAAGGCTTTGGAACTCCATTAAAGCGCAGGCAGAACCCTTATCCACAAATGGAGAAAACATGGAACAGTCATGAACCTTCCTAGGGTTGGCTGGCTGGCCTACCAAAACTACTCTAAGAATGCATCAATGATTCATTTAAGAGGTCACAAAACAAGACAGAAAAACATCAAAAGCACTGCAGGCCTCCCTTGAATCAGTTAAGGTCAGTTTTTATAACTCAACAGTAAGAAAGAGATTGGGCAAAATGGCTTCCACAAGAGAGTTTCAAGTTGGACACCACTGCTGACCAAAAAGAACATAAAGGCCTATCTTACATCCATCCTTTAAGTTGAGCATTTGGTTCGGAACTCAGTGGAGCGGACGTAATGTTAGGTGCGGACTTCTTTTGAGTGTCACACAACAAAGCAAAGGGTGCGCTTACTGCGGGTTTGCTGCATCTGTGCTGCGCCTTCATATTGGGCTTAAGTTTATAAAGGACTCACATCGAAATATTATGCTGAAGCCTTGTGTTAAATCAAGTTTTGAACTTGTGTGAAGTGTGAAGTGCAGCTGTGAAGAGAATCGTATTTCTCCCGTTTGGTTACAGCGGGCAATGAGGTGCATTCAAGGTCTCTAGGTTATTTGAGTTCCATGTAAACGTGATAACCAATGGCATTTTCTATTTGTAAACTTTTATATAGGCTAGGTTTATATCGGTCACAATGTTATTTAAAGTGTGTCATAATTTGATATGTACTAAATATGTAAGAAAGTAATTGTTGGTTAATATAATTTTTAGTTTATTAGTTCTCACGATGACAACGTTGAGTGATCCTGTTGGTGAGCTTGGAATAAACCATCTGTACATAAAAAACTTGTCTTCATGGTGACTGATGGGAGTAATGCAAGCTTACTTGGGCTATGCAAGAAGTCAATGATCCAAAGCACAAAAAAAGCTGAAAACAAAAATCAGGTGAAGATTTTGGAATGGCCTAGTCAATCAGACTGAGCTTGAAACAGACTTAAATCCAACTGAGGTGATGTGTCATGACCATTACCCCTTAAATATGGCTGAATTAAAATAATTCTGCAAAGAACGGGCAATGAATTCCTCTACAATGACTGTCCAAATTAGAATTTTATCTTAACTAAAAGCTTCTGATCTGATCCTGCAATGTTCAGTGAGTCTGGATGGTTCAAAACAAATGGGCTAATAACAGGCGGTAGAAGTGGAAGTATTTATTGACAACAGGTTAAAGTTTCATTTAAAGTCTAGCTTAAATGTAAATATTCATAACATTTGGAAACAAAAGTATGTAAAAGTAGCTTTGTACAAGAGTGTTATTTGTTGGTTTTGCAAAGGAAAGAAGGAAACCTAAAATGTAAAAACCATGGCAAAAGATAGAGCACTGCCCTGTTTTTTGGACTCTGTGCGTCTTCCTGTTGAATCAACCCAGGTTTTGTCAAAGGTTTATTTATTTATTTTTTCTGCGACCCCTTCTCTTTTCCAATGGTTATAATCAGTCTGACAGAGACAGGTACCCCCATTCCTTGTGGTTTTTAGTATAATGGCCACCAGTGGGCTCTACATGGACACACTTTCAGTTTATTATTTTACTTAGTACTCCTACACATAGCCCATTCTAAAATGGCCAAACTCTAAAACTCAGTAGTTTAATCTAACCTCCCCAACAACCCTATACCATTCCAGACCTTTTGTGAAGTGCCTTGAGACGACAAGTGTTGTGAATTGGCGCTATATAAATAAAAAATAAACTGAAAAAAAACAAACTTTAACAGGTAATTTGTAAGATGACGAAATATACAGAAGGTAATATCTGGGTTTGATTATGATCGCACTTTCTCTCGTCTACTTTTCACTTTGCTGCACCTCTAACATTGCAACACTGTTTCACACAATTTGGCAATACGGACCACTTGTCTCAGCCTTTGCACATTTGCTTCATCAAAATTGTGATTTAAGTTTGTGCTTGTTTGTTTTGGCTTAATGGGTTGGTGTCATGTGGCCACATCGCTGAAATTAACATGTGCAGCAGGTAAAAACTTTTCAAAGCACATTAAAATTTTGTTATCACATTTCATTTCCATGCAATTTATTCCCAGATGTCACAGCTGGACCAATTTCATGGTCCTGTGAACAGACTAGTAAAATGTTATCCTTTTCTCATCTTCCAAAATAAAAATACCTATCAAAAAACAAACAAACAAAACAATCCTCTTTACAATTGTTTTGCATCTGCATCATATGTTCCAAAACAGTAATGCCAAGCTATAAGGGTTGTGCACACAAGAACAGCAGCACTGCATGAAAATAAATTAGCTGTCATATACCTCTATAAATTAATCATCATGCTGGTCCGAGCAGCACAAACCACAATCAACCTGTGTCAGTCATACAATGCTCGTTGCCGTGGTGAATTCAGGAGAGTCCTGTTACTTTGTGCTGAAAAGGTCAGCCTGCCTCGGTCTCTGTTGGTGCCTGCCACTGCCACACTGAAATAGAAACGTCCCTGTGCGATGTGACAATTAAGCTGACAGCTGTTAACAAGCTAAGTACATAATATGTACATTCTTTCAGCATGACCTCTCCACTTCAGCTTCAGCTTCTCCTCCATTATCAGTTTTTTATGTTTTCAGATGTGGAGTTCAGAAGCTTTTTACATTCCTTTTTAAAGCCAAATATTTTACTCATCCAAATATAAGCTGTTATTTCTAGTTTCTTCACAGTCTGTTTAAACTGTTGTAAAGAATTGATTAAAAAACATGGTTAGTGGTTATGTTTGTTGTGCATGTCTTTGTAGATAGCTGACAGTTTCTTCACGAGACAAAGTTATTACACTGATAAATAACAACAAAAATGCAGATGCCTGTATTTAGATCAATGAGAGAATGCAAAATAAAGGGCCTTAGCTTACATTACAATTAAAAAACTTTGTAATGCTTAAGCTTTGTAATGCTTAACTGATATATTTTAGGTTTAAACTTTGAAACCTAGTAATTATACGTATAACAAATACATAAGTTGTGTGTCACTTGTCCAGATGAATCCATAACCTCCTACAGAAGTCAGGCGGTCAAACTGCACTTAAGAGGTGTGCTACATGAACCAACAAGAAGACTTTGTGATTTTCTGAATTAATGACTCCTTGTTCAGCAGTGTTTCTCCATCAGCCTGCATCCAGAGTCTTTACAGTTTATTATTGGTAACAATGCTAATTATCTACTAGTACACCATTCCTAACATAGAAGATAGGATATCGCCTGTTTGTTAGAGGTTTTTATTATGCTAATACTGACTTAATTCAGACTTTTCAGCAGTCTGTAACATAAAATGCCATGAAATGTATTTATTGTGATTTTTAGTCTAGTTAGCAGTTAGTTTTCTCATGCTAACATAAAGATAGACCTGTAAGCTGTCATACTACCAGCATGCTTGGTAGTGGTTAGTACACTAATTGTGATTTTTTAGATTTTCTTTGTAGGTTTGTATGTTAATGCCAACAAAGAATGTAATTTTTGTGAAAAAACTTGTTCGCACTTAATTAAAGCTCACAAAATAGGTAGTGTGGTTTTTATGATTTTTATGAAACACAGTAATTTCCCAAGGCATCTCCACCGCTAAGCAGCTCATCTCCACGTAAGCGTTGCCAAGGTATTTTGAAAGCTTGTTTCAACTAAAATGGGTTTTGAAAGCATAATTACAATCTCGAAGGTCAAGTCAAAACTGGCCATGTTATAATTCAATTATGGTATAGTAACACAGTAAACTTCCACAAAACTTTTAGGAAAATTAAGCCCAATAAACATAATGATGTTTAGTTGTTTTCTTGAAATGTCTATTCTTGAAGTATTATGTTGTCTAAAATCTTTTCCCTCTAGATAATGTCTAGTGCTTTCGTGTATTGGGTTTTCATTAGCATTGATTTCATATTATCTTGAACGTGACTAATTAGATCAAACTGTAAATGCTATGAGTTTAACCAGTATACATGAATGCATTGTTTTCTTTCCTTGCACATAATTTGTGGATGCCTTTCAAACCCTGTGCTGGATCAGCAGAAACACACCAAAGAAAACAAACCAAAATAGAGAGAAATTTGCTTAATGTGATAAACTGAATAGCTTTTGTGCTTCAGAAAAGCAAAACAAAAGAAAAGCAGATTTGATAAAAGCATCTAAAAGAAACACACAGATTATCTCTTTAAGGGAATATTAGAAGCGATGTTCCTTAATTAATGAACCTCCTAAATCTCCTATAGTAAGTCATAAAACCTTAATGGTTAGCGTAAGACTGCACCATGCACTGACGCTAGAAACTTAGACTCTGACTATTATTCATCCATCACTAAACATGCCTTTAGTCTCAGCAGACTGAAAGGGGTCAGTCATTTCGCTCAGAGTTTTGGCATCGGTAAGAAGCAAAGAAAATGAGCCTGCAACACAAACACTTTGGAGACGCATTCTGCTGAGTCTGATGGATGTAATGCAAAGGATGACATTATACCCACTGACCTAGCTTACACAAGCATATTCCAACCTTTAAAATATGCATTATGGTGACAAAAAATCTTTTCCTGTAATGATTTTTACCAAACACATGCTCCAGTACTGATATTTGCAAACACAGATAATGAGAAATGGTTTCAAAATCTATTCATATTTTTATTATTTTTCATAATCCTTCCATGTCAAGCTCTGGATTTGAAAATGTAACCTATTTATTGTAATGAGCATTAAATCCACTTACAGTTGTGTCTGAACACTCAATTTACTTTTAATTAAAACATCTTGCAGAATTTTTGCAGACTTATTGACAATTGCAAATTAAAGAATAGAACATAATTTCCTTGCTTGGATAAAGGACATTAATTCCTTCAATTTTTGTGCATAACCGGCTCACACTGAAGTGCTCCTCATCTTAGCATGGGTGATAGGAATGCCACTTGTACAATGTCACTTTCTAAGGGATAATTAATCTCATTCTACCTAAAAGGAACTGGAAATGAACATTTTGTTATTGTTTCATTCTGAGCTTTGAAGATTTTTTTCTGCACTGCTTTCCTATCACTGCAGGCAAGACTATAACATGACTGAAATTAAATCACAACTTTCTTTTCTTTTTCACTACATGTTGCACACTTTTTAAAAATAATGCAAAAGCATGTATCGATTCCTCTACCTCAAGAGGAACAAGAAAGCTCAAAAGCCCCAATGTTTTTGAGCTTTGCCTCTAATTGAAATTCTTTATAGCCAAAGGCATTGCAAGATCTTTGCGCTGCATTCCTTCTTATCACGATTTTTATTCCAGGTAATGAATTATTATTCTTTTTCAGCTTCATTTCTTATTTAACTTATGAAATATCCAGTGCCATGGATATAGGCACTGTTAGTGATTTAGGTAAGGCAGAGGTACATGGAAAATGAGCGAGCTGCTGGCCTTGCTGAGCCTGCTGATCAGCCCGACTCTGTGTCAAAAGGTTGATATGATTGATACCACTTATTTCAGAGTTTCATGAAGGTCATTAACCTTGTGAGTCTCTTTCTGACGTACAAGCAGGGCCTGATAACAGCAGCAGAACAGAAACAACAGTGAGCTATACTATAAACTTGACAGCGTTTTCTACCATTTTACAGTCTCATGTATAAATCATGTCGAGTGAAGGGCTCAGTCCTCACTTGTCTGCATATTTTCCACAGTGGGCGTCGAAAGTTATGCAGATTTAAAATGGAAAAAAGATGATTTCAAACCAAATGACTGTTAATAATGTTAAGTCAATAACGATGTCATGCATTAGTCATAGTTTATTATTGAGTGTGGTACAGGATTAGAGGGAATTATTTGGGCTGTGCTTTAATTACTTAATTTTCTTCATTACCTCTCTGCCTACATGTTGGCAGCTGCATCTATCTATGCACCATCCAATACCTGAATCAGATCTCTTGTGTCCTATTGATACATGCTGCACAGCTATCTGCTACAGGAAGTTATAATAGTAGCCGCCTGAAATTCCACTGAGCTGTAGATTTATTATGCCAATTTACTCTGAGGGGGAAAATAATTAAGAAAAAAGAAGGATGATTTCCAGGTTTTTGAACCACCTTTCATTTGTCATCTTTCAACACCAGAACTGCAATGCCATAACAGGAACACAGCACCTATTGGGGTCTGAAAACAGGTTGTTGTGACATTCACAGAACCAACTGGACTCCAAGTGTCTCCTTAAATCAGATCTCTGCATAGATGAGGAACTCTCAGCACAAACAGCTGTTATTCCAGCCCAAAGTCATTTTGTTAATGTCTTGGTGGTTCTGAACTTTGGATCATGAATTAGGACCCATAACAACAACTACTTTAAAAAAAAAGTTAATAAGGGGTGTGAATGCATATTCGAAGTTTAGGCGGGGAAAAAACTCTGAGCTAGCTTGGTACATTTGCTGGGTCTGTGTTGCCCCCTTTTTGGATCTGGCTGCCCTATTGGAGCTACTGGGAAAGAAGCCTTCAGGCAAGCCTGTTCTGCCAAGCCAATCACAGGCAGACTTAGTGCAATGTGGGGTTTCTTATGTCAAGTTATACAAAAATACTCCTATTTAAGAAAATTTATGATTAGAAAGAGACCAAAAATTTCAACAAACTATCACTGTGGTCAAAATACCTATTTAACTGTAGCTGTTTTGCCAAACATGTAATCAATCTATTTGAATGCAGGATGTACTTGTTTTTGGGATTAATTACAAGCTAGAGTTGATACAAAGAAAGCCAAAGACATAAACAAACAGACAAAAACAAACACAACACAGGTGAAATTTTATTTTTACTTGTTTTTCAAGGTTAATTACATGTTTTAGCAGCAAAGCTAGCTGCTATAGGCCAGAAAATCAATATTTCCAGTTGCAACCATTCATTTTGATTTTTGTTATAGTTGGTTTATTGTCTAGAGGAAGAAAAATTTTAAATAACAGCTGAAACCTAACCTCAACTCATTGTTCCTCTTCATGTTCAAGCTAGCAATTAAGTAGCAGCACGGCTAGTTGCTACAAGAAATAAAAGCAAGGGAGAATGTAAAACTCCAATGAGTCATAGCTTGAAAAGTATGCCGTTAGGTTGTTGATGAGCTTTTTGTTGCTAAAAGAAACATAAAAACATAAATATTACAACTGATATTGAATTTTCACTTGTTATTTACAAGTTAGAGTTAGCACAGCAACAAAGCTGGATGCTACATGTTATTTAGAAAGTAGCAGTTTAAAATTCCACTAAGCAGCTACTTCAGAAATAATGCAAAAATGTAATTGGATTTTGTCCATATATTTCCCAGAGATGGAAAATAATTAAAACTGTTTAAATTAAAGTATATTTGTCTTTATATAGAAGCAAGTAATAAAACCCCAGCACAACAACCTGTGAACAGAAGGTAGAGAAGGGGAAAAATTATAAATTCCAAATTGTTCATAATGTTGCATTAATAAAGAGGTCAGGCATTAGTTGTATTTGATTGTGAAGTGGCATGTTGCATTGGAAGGAATTATTTTAGCTTTTCTTTAATTACCCAATTTTCTTCATTACCTCATTGTCTACATGTTGGCACAAGCAACTATAAACAGTCCAGTTCTTCAATCAGACCTATGTGTCTTTTTGATAACCTCAATAACAATGAGTGAGATCATGTGCACCCTCAGGCGTTAACAGTTAAAGTGATGTCCTGCACAATGACTCACAGACCACAACATTTAGTTTTCAAGCCCTAGACTGCCATGCTGCAGATATAGTGAATGAGCACTACTAAATTTTGCCAAAGAGACCTTTAAGTTTCTTCAAGGGCTAAATGAGAAAAGGAAGCAAACACACTTGGTGGTAAAATTGCCAGAGTTTGATCACTGTTCTTGAATGTATTCTTTGGGGACAGCAGAGCATTTTTATACTTTGAGCCTCCCAAAGGCATGGATGTGTTTGGAAACGTGAATTAAATTAGACAGTGCTTAAGGTGGGAGCAGTGCACCGACCTCCGCTCTGATTTATGAATGGTGACAGTTGTCTCCCATGCTGTGTGTTACAGGACCTCGTTCTGATTTCTGTCTGACAAGCACAGTCAGACTCTAATGCATCAATAGAGCATTATTACTTTTCTGTCTGTTGCCATCAGCCATAACCTACATTTTTCAGGTGTATTTATTCAACAGATGAGGGAGGGAGAGCGAGATGTGTGGGGGATATTTTAAGAAAGTATGGATGATGCTTTAAACTTTAAATGACATAATACAACATTAGACTAGGTTTTATTTGGCCCTATATGCTTAAAATATAACCAAATACATAACAAGGCAAAATCCACAGAGTGTATCTGAACGTAGCAAATTTAAAAGCCTAACAGCACAACATTTACTGTATGTCTAGCTGTGCTGCAATTACTCAGTACTCAGTTTTTGATGCCCAGACAGTGCTTCTAATGCTATGCTCATACAACAGTTTAGAATTTTAGCCAGCACAACCTTTAGGCCTAATTCATGCTAAACTACCTAAATTTCAGCTCCAGGGACAGAGCTTAAACAACAAAGCTGTTAGACTTAATTGTGCTATAGCTCTTCAGCTATATGCAATAGGCACAGCGTTGTCCATGATTCCACAACTTTGTTTCATACATGTTGGCAGAGCTTTGTTTCAGGCACTACCCAGACACGGTGTCAGGGCCCTGGACAGCACACTTGTTAAGTCTAGCTGTGTTACTGTGTTGTGTGCAAATATGCAATTTCAACACCATTGAAAGGACTATTAACCTCTTAAGCCCGAAGGTCTATTTTCCAAAAAGTGCATACGGCATTTCTCAACTTGTACAATTCCTAAACTGCTAATCTTGGTATCAACTAATAGAAAGGTCCTGGAGGATGATGTGAATCTGAAAATTTGAGAGTAAATTATTCTGGGCATGAGTAAATGAGGTTTAAATGCCCAAAAATACCTAACAAAAAACAAATACAAAACCTTCCATACAAAACCTCCTACTCTTGCTGTAAATACGGAAACGAACTTAATAAATTGTAACTACAACATCCGAGTAACATCTGTAGCCAGTCTGGTGTCGACACAACAAACAATTGAAAAGTTATACATGTTCAGACTTTTTTGCATGGTGTTTAAACTGTGGTCAGTTGATATAAGAATGAAGTAGATAGTTTTGTAGAGGAGTCTCAGATGAAGATCTGGACATATTTCAATTCAATTCAGTTTATTTATATAGCGCCAATTCACAACACATGTCGTCTCAAGGCACCTCACAAAAGTCAGGTACATACATTCCAATTAGTCCTAATCATTGAACAGTGCAGCCAGATTCTGTTATTTATTCAAATTGGATAAAAAGTTTTTCTATCTAAGGAAAGGAAACCAGCAGATTGCATCCAGTCATGGACTTGCAGCATTCCCTCCTCCTGGATGAGCATGTAGAGACAGGGGGACAGTCACTGGCGTTGACTTTGCAGCAATCCCTCATACTGAGCATTCATGTAGCGACAGTGGAGAGGAAAAACTCCCTTTTAACAGGAAGAAACCTCCAGCAGAACCATAACCAGGCTCAGTGTGAGCGGCCATCTGCCACGACCGACTGGGGGTTAGAGAGAACAGAGCAGAGACACAAAGAGAACAAAGAAGCACTGATCCAGGAGTCCTTTCTATGGGAAGGAAAAGGTAAATGTTAATGGATGTAGCTCCTTTAGTCGTTTCACCTAGAAAAAAGGAACAGATAAACTCTGAGCCAATTTTCAATGCTAGAGTCTGAAGAGAGCACATAGAGTTAGTCACAGTAAAAGCTCAGTCAGTAGCCATGTCTAGGAGAGAGAAAGGGTTGAACACTAAAAGACAGGGCCATGTGGATCATCGGTAGAGGGTGAGCATTAAGTTGTTGCCAGCAGAAGCTTGGAGGATTCCCCTCTCCAGAAAGGTGTTACAGGTAGACACAGAGTCAGGCCAGGTGTAGCTTCTAGGAAGAGAAAAGAGAGAGAACAAAGTTAAAAGCTGAAATAACAGCAAATAATACAAAATTGAAGAGTAGTGTGAGAAAGTAGCGAAGAGGGTGAAAGTGGTCATTATGTCCTCCAGCAGCCTAAGCCTATAGCAGCATAACTACAGAGATAGCTCAGGATAACCTAAGCCACTCTAACTATAAGCTTTATCAAAAAGGAAAGTTTTAAGCCTAACCTTAAAAGTAGACAGTTTGTCCATCTAGAGCCCACTGATGGTCATTGTTATACTAAAAACCCCAATGATTGGGATACTTCTCTCTGTCAGATTGACCATAACCATTGGAAAAGAGAGGGGGTCATACAGGTAGCAGAAATGGAGGGTGTGTTTGCACCTCAACCATAACTGAGCCGGTTTAGGCTAAACCTGACTCCCCCTTACTCCATCCAACAAGGGGAGAAGACGACGGAGCTAAAATAAGGAAGATAGCTCAGGATAACCTAAGCCACTCTAACTATAAGCTTTATCAAAAAGGAAAGTTTTAAGCCTAGCCTTAAAAGTAGACAAGGTGTCTGCCTCACGGACTAAAACTGGGAGCTGGTTCCACAGGAGAGGAGCCTGATAACTAAAGGATCTGCCTCCCATTCTACTTCTAGAGACTCTAGGAACCACCAGTAAACCTGCAGTCTGAGAACGAAGTGCTCTGTTAGGAACATATGGAACAATCAGATCTCTGATGTATGATGGAGCTAAATCATTAAGGGCTTTATATGTGAGGAGGAGAATTTTAAATTCTATTCTGGATTTAACAGGGAGCCAATGAAGGGAAGCTAAAGTAGGGGAAATATGATCTCTTTTTTTAATTTTCATCAGAACTCTTGCTGCAGCATTTTGAATCAGCTGAAGACTTTTAACTGCATTTTGTGGACATCCTGATAGTAAATAATTACAATAGTCCAGCCTTGAAGTAACAAATGCATGGACTAGTTTTTCAGCATCAATCCTGGACAGGATATTTCTAATTTTGGCAATGTTCCGGAGATGAAAGAAGGAAATCCTAGAAACCTGTTTAATATGGGATTTAAATGACATGTCCTGGTCAAAAATAACACCAAGGTTTTTTACTTTTTTACCGGAGGTCAATTTAATGCCATCCAGGTTAAGTGATTGACTAAGCAGTTTCTTCTTTAAAGACTCTGGTCCAAAGACGACAACTTCTGTCTTCTCTGAATTTAGAAGCAGAAAATTTAAAGTCATCCAAGTTTTTATGTCTTCAAGACATGCTTGTAGTCTATCTAACTGGTTGGGCTCATCAGGATTTATGGATAAGTAAAGCTGAGTGTCATCAGCATAACAGTGAAAATTTATTCTATGCTGCCTGATAATTTTACCTATTGGAAGCATATATATAGTAAAAAGAATTGGCCCAAGTACTGAACCCTGTGGTACTCCACAATTAACCCTGGAGTTTAAAGATGATTTATCATTTACATGAACAAACTGGAATCTGTCAGACAGATAAGATTTAAACCAGCCTAGCGCTGTTCCCCTGATCCCTACAGCATATTCCAGCCTTTCTAAGAGAACATTATGATCGACTGTATCAAATGCAGCACTGAGATCTAACAGAACCAGTACATACACAAGTCCATTATCTGAGGCCATAAGAATATCATTAGTGACTTTCAGCAGAGCTGTTTCAGTGCTATGATGAGCTCTGAAGCCTGACTGAAACTCTTCAAACAGGTCATTGCTGTGTAAATGCTCACACATTTGATTAGCAACTATTTTCTCAAGAATTTTAGATAAGAATGGAAGATTGGATATCGGTCTGTAATTTATTAAGTCATCTCGATCAAGCGAAGGTTTCTTAAGCAAAGGTTTAATTACAGCTACCTTAAAAGCCTGTGGTACATATCCATTTACTAAGGATAGATTAATCATATCTAAAATGGGGCTGATAATCAGAGGGAACACTTCCTTAAATAATTTGGTTGGGATTGGGTCTAACATACAAGTTGAAGGTTTAGATGAAGCTAATATTTCTGATAACTCTGGAAGCTCCACAGAATCAAAACAGTCCAAACACAGATCAGGTTCTACAGTTACTTCCAATGTTGTCTCACTTGTTGAGGATGAAGTAATCATCTTCGGGAGTATGTCAAAGATTTTCTTCTTAATAGAATCAATTTTATTTTGAAGAATCCCATAAAGTAATGACTGCTGAGAGCTAAGGGAATGGATGGCTCAACAGAGCTATGACTCTGTGTAAGTTTAGCAACTGTATTAAAGAGAAACCTAGGATTATTCTTGTTCTCTTCTATTAAGGATGAGAAATAAGCTGTTCTAGCTTGGTGAAGGGTCTTTTTATACAACAGTAGGCTATTTTTCCAGATTAAGTAGGAATCCTCTAGGTGTGTAGAGCGCCATTTCGCTCCAATTTTCTAACATTGTGCTTTAAAGTACGCAGCTCTGAATTAAACCAGGGAGCCAGCCTCCTATGAATAATTTCCTTCTTTTTCAAGGGGGCTGCATTATCTAATGCACCACGCAATGATGAAGTAACACTCTGAACAAGAGAATCAATTTGTGAAGGGGAAGAAATAAAATTATTGCCCTCCACTCTGTTTTTCTGTGATAATGAGGAAATTAAAAGTGGAACAGATTCTTTAAAGGTTGTTACAGCATTGTCTGATAATGATCTACTACAATGAAATTTTCTTTCAGGTGTGGAGTACTCTGTTAAATTAAACTCAAAGGTTATTAAAAAATGGTCAGACAGCACAGGGTTGTGATAAAATATTGTTATGTCTTTACACTCAATGCCATATGTCAGCACAAGGTCCAGAGAATGAAGACAAACGTAGGTAGGTTTGTAAATATTTTGAGTAAAGCCAATTGAGTCTAAGATACCATTAAAGGCTATATTTAAGCTATCACTTTCAGTGTCAACATTAATGTTAAAATCCCCCACTATAATAACTTTATCTGTATTTAACACTAAATCAGATAAAAAGGTCTGAAAACTGATCTAAAAATTGAGAGTAAGGGCCTGGTGGACGGTACAAAACAACAAACAGAAGTGGTTTTAGTGCTTTGCAATGTGGATGAGGGAAACTAAGGATTAAATATTCAAAAGAGTTGTAGCTATTGATTGGTCTGGGACTAATCAATAAATCGGACTGAAAGATGGTTGCTACTCCTTCTCCTCGCCCAGTATTTCGAGGAATGTGAAAATTTAAATAATTAGTAGGAGTTGACTCTTGCTGCAGCCAGGTTTCTGTGAGGCAAAATAAATCAAGCTGATTGTCACAAATCAGGTCACTAACTAGCAAAGTCTTTGAAGAGAGAGATCGTATGTTCAGTAAGCCACATTTAATTGTTTTATTTTTATTTTTAGTCTGAGTTGTGTTTATTTTTATTAGATTTTCCTGATTTCCTCTTTTTAGATTATTTTTTAATCTATTTAATTTTGGCCGTGGGCGAGACACTATCTTAATAGGGTAATGGGTGGGTAGCAGTACAGAAGCTGCAGAGAGGAGTGCTACGATCCTGCTTCCTGGTCTGAACCCTGGGTTGTCAGAGTTTTGGAGAACTAATAAATTCGGCCAGATTCCTAGAAAGAAGAGCTGCACCATCCAAAGTGGGATGGATGCCGTCTCTCCGGATCAGACCAGGTTTTCCCCAAAATGTTCGCCAGTTATCAATGTAGCCCACATTGTTTTCTGGACACCACCTAGACAGCCAGCGGTTGAATGACAGCATGCGGCTAAACATGTCATCACTGGTCAGATCGGGCAGGGGACCAGAGAAAATTACGGAGTCCGACATTGTTTTGGCAAACTTACACACCGAAGCAACACTAACTTTAGTGACCTCCGATTGACGTAACCGGGTGTCATTGCCTCCAGCATGAATTACAATCTTACTGTATTTACGCTTATCCTTAGTAATTGGAGCTGCCAATTACCAGAGTTGGCTTCTCAGCAGGTGTGTCACTGAGCGGGGAAAATCTATTAGAAACGCAGACGGGTTGGTGGTGACCTGTGGGCTGAGATCTAGGACTATGCTTCCTACGTACCGTCACCCAGCCGGCCTGAGATCCCGGCTGCACGGGGTCTGCTGGAGGACTGCTACGGGGAGCTACCCTCGGTGTGTGTGTCTAACACAAGTGTTAGACACATATGACAAGTGTGTGTCAGTCAAGACGTTAAACCTCCATGGATTTGTGTGCTTTGATCTCATAGTTTAAGGGCCGAGGTAGCTTACTGGAATTATTTATTGTTGTATAATCCTTAGCCTCAGATCCTTAGTAGGCAGTAACATCGTTTTATTATTATGTTTTGGTGTGTTTTGTTGAAGTATTTGATTTCTTATTGCAACTGAAAAGCAAGTACTAGGTACTATAAAAAGTTCCTGTTTCCTCAATGTAGCTATAACATAAAATGTATTACATTGATATTGGAATTGCATTTTCTATATTTTTAGGAAGAAGCAAAAAACATAATTTTCCTTGAGCAGAGATATTAACAATATGTTTGCTGTTGCAATGTTTCAATGGAGAGGGAAGAAATACAAACCAAAAACACAACCAGAGTGGAAACTGAGTATTTCTGTTTGTGTGCAAAGTCTCATTGGAACTGCTGTACAGCTACCTGCTACATTGGCTCCATTGACCAATGCTTTCAGGATAAGTCAAAGACCCAGTTGGATTGTCTCTGATCCCATTCTTACTTGGAGGTAAGGAACAATGAAAATACCACAGCTGAAACTGAATCTCACCATGTTATTTCCATTTACACTTTTGCTTGTGTTAGACCTGCTGCACAGCTAGCTGCTAAAAGAAGTTAGAATTGGCAACATTTAATACTCTACTGAACCATTTTTTAAAAGTAAGTTTATTATTTGAGTTTTTATATTGCTTTGAGGAGAGAAAATCATAAACAATGGCTTAATTTGAATCTTTGCTTGTTACTATTGCTTGCATCTGATATCACACACAGGTGCAAGCAATATTAAATTTAATATTTAACATTTAATAAATTTAATTGAATTAACAACACTGTTGGCAGCCGCTGAGTAAGTGGACAAATAATCACCTTACATTTGAATTGTTCTTTTTGGTTTTCTCACACTGAAACCAAAAATGTCACTTTTAAACCGCCATGCTTTGCTGATGATACGTTTATTTATACCTCCAATAAAAACAAAACCCAGCCCCAAGTTGAAAGTTCTGGATAATTGTGAGTCATCACCAGGGTTAAAAATACCAATGAGTAATTATTTTAGAAATAATTCAAAGACTAATTCAATTAAATTGAGTTTATTTATCCAGATCCAATTTACAACAAACATACATTATCTTATTTTTACAAAACAACGTGGTTAATCCACTTGTATAGATAGATTGAAATCCAGGTGCAAACATTTTAATTGCATCATAATACAATGTAATTAAAATCAGCTTATTGTCATTTTGTAAAGGCCTTTCTTTCTAAGGAAGCCCTGACAATTGCATTGAGTCCTTGACTTTGCAGCAGTTCCTCCCCATGAGCAAGCAATCAAAACGGTTCCATTCTGATCATTGCTTCGAAGGAAAAAACTGATTCGCTTCCATAATCTTGCTTAGGGAAGGCATTCCCACAGCGACATCCTGCCACCACCACTTGAGTGGATATATTTTTAATAATCTTCGTTGTTAAAGATAAGGCTAATATTAAATTATCTGCTACAATGTATATTTGGTTTAATTGTTTTTTCCCACTGCACCACATTCTGTTCTAGGACAAATATATATTTTTTTCTCAATTTCGATCTGTGCTGGCTGATGTCTAAAGTGGTTTTTAACTTGCATCAGAGCTTCAACATAAAGGACAGTGCTTTGTGCTGCTGCTTCTCTGTTTTTTCTTAACTGTAAATGCACTG
Organism: Crenichthys baileyi; assembly: GCA_036173005.1. Classification (NCBI taxonomy): domain Eukaryota; kingdom Metazoa; phylum Chordata; class Actinopteri; order Cyprinodontiformes; family Goodeidae; genus Crenichthys; species Crenichthys baileyi. Next base: position 154,412 of record JAHHUM010000695.1, on the reverse strand, counting down.
ATCAGACAGACACGACTCATTCTTCTTTCCTCATGCATGCCTTATGTACAAGCTCACGACGTCCGTGAATGAATTTTAAAAAATCCGCATGACTAGATCGTCCCTAGCTGGCACAATGAGAGAGCTGTGCATCTTCAAAATGCATCAGAAATATAAAACCAGCTCAGTTGTAACTGTGGCATGATAAGGAGCGCATCTTTCTATCTTTTCCTTTTTTTCCTACTTTTTTAGTGAGCCAAGCCGTTATAGGAGAGCATTCGGCATCATCAGCTGTTCGAGGCTGGACTCTCATTGCTGGAAGTCGGAGCCGAAGGAGTCACATGACAGAACTGGAGGCAGAGAGCTAGAGAGAGGAAAAAGGCACAGCATTCCGCCTCGCACCGCCATACTGTAGCCTCTTTTGAGCCATTTCACATTTTTATTGCAACATTTTACTCCCGCTCGGTGAGTACACTTCCAATGGCTATTTTTTCTGTTTTTCTAAACAAATTTTTTTTTGGTCTTCTAAATTTACCCCCTTCTTTTTCCTTTTTCTTTTTTTTGGTTGTTTTTCTCCTTTTGCTGGTGTTTAAATTGCTCATTTGACGTGCTGGTTTTAAGCGTTTTTTCCCCCTCTACAATCAATCCATCCTGCCTTCAAGTTTTGAGCATGCAGTGATTCAGATCGAGAGGGTAAAAAAAAAGAAAACGGGTGCGTTTATCGGTCTCTGAGAAAGCCTCTCACTTTGCTTGCAGTTTTGCAGAGAGCAGGTTTTATCAGTACAGAGATTTTTTCCTGCGCATTTACTGGTGGGTTTTGGGATATTTTTTTATTATTTTGATTTTGATTTTTTTGTTGTTGTTTTCTGTCGACTTTTGCTGTTGCTGTGACTTTCGGTTTGCATTTTGGCAGTGTGGTTTGTGATTTTGATGAATCTCGCCAGTGAAACCCCTCGCTTTTACTTTGCTGCTCTTTTCTTTATATTTTACTAAAGAAACAAGAGAATCATTTTTAAAGCCCCCCACCCCCCTGCCCCTCTGACATTTTAACCTGACAATTTTCTTGCAGCTGAGCTCACAGGTTTGTGCTTTTTGTTTGATCTCTTTTTTCCATTTCCTGTTGTACTCTTGCAGATGGCAGTGTCAAGTATTTTTGGATGTAATTTTTTTTGACTAGATTCTTCGGAGAGTTCAATGCGCTTTTCTTGTTTTCTATTCCAACGAGGATGAACAGACATTTTCCCTCTTGCAGGTACATTAAAAATGTTTGTAATAAAGAATGAGGTAACATACTTATGCACCTGTGGCTGATGTGTTATTTTGTACAGCTGATGAAAATGATTGATTAGAGTAAAATATCTTCATTAATATTACCTGGAGTTTACCTGCTGAGATCATATTCAAGTGTTCACACCCATATTCAAAGTATTCACACCCTTTTAACTTTTGCATATTTTGTCACCTTCTCAAAGTTTAATGTATTTTACTGGGATTTGATGCGACAGATCAATTTAAAGTAGTGTCTGACATGAAGCAGTACTTGTAAGAAATGATGCATGTTTTTTTTTTATTCAACCCCCTTTACTCTGATACCTCTAAATGAAATCTATTGCAATGAATGGCCTTCAGAAGTCACCTAATATGTAAACAGAGTCAAAAGGTTGTCTTTTGTCAAAACTAGTATGTTTCAACCAGCTATGAACTTCTAGTGGATGAATTTTTGCAAAAGAAACTTCAAACTGAAGGGCTGCACGGTGGCGCAGTTGGTAGCACTGTTGCCTTGCAGCAGGAAGGTCCTGGGTTCGATTCCCGGCCGGGGGGCTTTCTGCATGGAGTTTGCATGTTCTCCCCGTGCATGCGTGGGTTCTCACCGGGTATTCGGACTTCCTCCCACAGTCCCTGCGATGGACTCGCAGGGACTCCAATGAGTGACTGACTTCAAACTGGTTTCTTATGGATTTCTTTCAAATCAACTCTGATCATTTACCCTGTTCTAGATTAGAAACAGTATCCCCGCAGATTGATGCTCCCGCTTCCATTTCTCACCATAAGAATATTGGGTTAAGGGTGATGTGCCGTGCTTCATTTACTCACGTCGAATTTCTGATGTGGGTCATAAAGATATGCTTTGTCTCATCTCACCAAAGCACCTTTCTCTGCATGTTTACTTATTCTGTCTCCCGCATGGTTTGAGACAAAATTTTACATAAATTCCAATAAAGTGCATTGAAATTTGTGTTTTGCAACTTGACAAAATGTGAAACAGTTCATGGGGTACAAATACTTTTGAAGGATACTGTAAGTAGCTGCTTTCAGAACCACTGGAAAGGATGCACCTTTAATGAGGTTTTGAAGGAATACAAGCTGTATCTATATATTTATTGGGAGGGGGCAGAAATAATTCCTCTTCAAACACGTTGAAGCATAAGTAGCAGGGACAAATACCTCTCTGGTCTTAAGTGCCTGCTTTATTGCTGGACAAACTGAAATCGGCTTTCCCAGGCCTGCAGATACATATAATACTTCCTGGATTTGTCAAATCTGATTTTGCAGGAAATTAATAGAACCACAGACAGGACTAAAAGAGAGGCTTAGAGGAAATAAATCCCTCAACAGGAAGGTTTGACTTCAGATTATCGGTGTGCCACAAAAAATGCAAAAAAAAAGAAACAGACATTGTATAGTTGTAGTGAAGGAGGGATTTGCTGGGTGTGTAACCGAGCCAACATGAGACTATGTCACTTCATGACAAGTTTATTCCTGTTTGCCTTAAATTCAGCTTTAAATGCCATGAAACATCACCATTTAACTTTCCATATGTATCCAGCTTGACAGAACAGAACAAAGGTTTCATCCCCATAATATGGACCCATAAAACAAACGAGAGCAGACCATTAAGTCCTTGTATAGACCGTTAACTCGGGGAGTCATTAAACATCTCGCCGCAATAGACCAGAAACAGGCTTTTCTTTTTTAACCCGATGGAATCGAATATTGATAAATACAGAATGCAGAACTCTGTGGGTAAACTTACATTTTTAATAAGGCCGGCTAATTAGAGCAATTAAATTAAACATTGTATCAAGAGCTGAAAGGCTGTTAGTGTGTATTGATTCTGCTGCTGTCTGTTAAATCTATGCGGGTCATAAAGCAGGTGTAGATAAAAAGATGGGGTTGGTTTTAATGCCTTTTAATTTGCGAGGTAATTTGAGAAGCAGTGTATATTATCAGTCAGTGCTCACTTGTGTTTGGACTGACCAAATGATTAAAACCCTCAGGAAATGTAAAAAAAAGTTACCATAGTAACTCATCAGTTGTTGTGGAACACAGTTGCAGTTTAAGGCTCAAGTTTACATTCACTTTTATATGACACGTTTTAATATGAGTTTTCTTAATCCACACATAATCAAATTCATACAGGCTCTAATGGATGCATACACCAGGACATTTTTTTTGTTAGATATCAAGTTGCACTTTGACCACACTATTTGTGGCCATCAACGGGCCTCTAGCAGAATTATGGCTGGATATTTGACCACTTCTCATCAGAAAAGGTAGAGCTCACGTAATTCGGCTAGTTTCCTTCCATGGAACAACTTCATTTGTAATTTGGGAAGCCTCATATTAAATGATACATACATAATTCCTGACATTGTAGGCAACTTTTCACCAGAAAACATCTGGCTTATCCATGTGGCCAGCTGCAAATTTCAACCAATCTTGAGGGATTAGATTTGAAGCTTGGGCTTCTTTCTTTGTCAGTCCACATTCATAGTTCATGTTTACGTGAAACCTGTTTCACTGTAACAGTGTCACTGGGGTCCCAACATCTTCCAGTTTATGGTAGAATTGCCACCAGACTTGTACTTGAACATCTTAACTATTTTTTTTTTATTTGAGGGGAACAGTTAGATGAGTGTTACTGTGGCACAATTAAATGTTCAGAGGGCAGAATTATCCCAAACACACATTAAAACTGGTTTTGGAATGGACAAATCAGGGTAATATTAAGATTGTGTATTGGCCCTATTGAAAAACAAAGTTGTGTTGGGGCCTTTTTGATGCTATGCATAGTTTGAGTTTGCTGAGGTGAAGCAAGTTTATTTGTATAGCACCATTCATACACAATGTAATCCACAGTGTTTTACGGGAATAAAGAGTATCACATTGAAAACAGTTAGCAGCAAAAGTTTTGACTTCACATAAAAAGGAAGAAATTATAAAATTGCAAATTTGGGAACATTTAATCAAATATTAATTGGGGTCCTTGTGTACACATTTCAGCTTGTATGCATAATTTTGACCCTGTTTCATAATAAATTCCCTTTTCTTGATTTTAAAATTTAATGACTGTTATATCACCACATGATCTCCAAACAGAATCCTTTAAATGCATAACTGAAAACTCAAAATTAATATGATATTAATTTGAATCTGATCATATGTAAACTTGCTCTGTAAGTTTTGGATGCATTTGCTTTCACTAAAAACAAAAGGATTTTTTAGCAACTTTTGTAGGTGATTGTCATATATTCATTTAAAACGGGATTTAAGGTAATTCTTTTTGTAAAGCTGATATTCTTGCACATTCCGTTCCTTCACCCAAATCAGTCCATCTCAGCTTTTAAAACCCTGAGACACTGCATCAAAACAAACCGACATGTCCTCACACTCCGAGCTGAGAGGCGTCTCGGTCTCGCCGCCACGATCCGAGCTCCTGCTAAGCATTATGATAGCTTCCATTACATCCGGCAGTGTTGGTGTCTCTCGCCTCCAGGCAGGTTTGCTGTTATCTGGGCCAAGCCAGAACTGCACAGGAGACTCAGAGAGAGAGAGAGAGAGAAAGAGAGAGAGAGAGAGGGTGTGAAAGCTCATGTGTGCCCATACCTCTGCTGACAAAAATAAGATATCACAAAGGAACTTCACTGTATGCACCAAGCATGTGATCAGCTCTCTAAGGTGTGAGTGTGACTACATGGCTGCTTGTCAGTGTGAATAGAGATTAAGTTAGAAGGTAGCACATTTGAACAAATGAAAACATTGTAATAAACCAGTATTTACGATGGGATAACAACATCTACACACAGAGTGGCCAATTTAACTTTAAACCTCCTGCGCCCTAAACTTTTATAAACTTGTCTTGGTAGCTATTGTAAAATCATCTGTTATTGGAGTAACATTACATCTATTATGCAATGTTTAACTCACCTCAAAGGTTTTCGTAGGATTAAGGTCTGAGAAAATGGAAGAAGGTTCATTTTGTTTCTGGTTAAAACTCTGTAGAATAAAATTATCATGATCAGTTATTCAGACAGAAGCCACAAGAGTTTTATTTATGAATCCCCTGGTATTTCAAAGATTTCATCATGTTGGGCACTCTTATCAAGGTTCTCAGGGCCTTTTGGAAGAGAACCAGGTACATACCATCACAGATTCTCCACCACTTTAAACAGTCTCATCTCTCTCGTCTCTGGTGTATGCAGGTGTGTCTGTGTTAATGTGGGATGTTACTATAAATGCAGGTGTGTATGTCCAAAGAGAATTAAAATTGGAGTTGTAGCTAACTAATTTACTCATATTTTAGGAAAGATTTAACATTTTTTAAGTCAAAATGATTACTGGTAAAATTGGGAGATACATGAAAGAAACCAAGTTGGCATCTTTAACTTCAAATCTTACAGAGCGATTTCCAATTTTCTACTATTGTTGTCAAAACCTTGAAAAGAAGCATAATTTAAATCACATCTTTATTTTTTGGTTTATGTTACAATGCAATCAGTACGTCATAACAGGTTAGTTTCATTTATTACAGAATTGTTTGCCAAGACTAATTAGGAATTATTGTTGCCATAAGAAAAAGCTGTGGTCATTAACAGGTTTGTAAATGTAAAAAGTTTTTTATTGTGATGGCGATTGTGATTCAACATATGGTGCAGATTCCATTTGATCAGACTTAACATTTGCAGAATCGCTACAAAGTTGATCAAAAGTCTACAAACGTTTTGAATCTTGTATAAAAGGTTGTGTGTGATATTTTCTGTGTTTAAACAAATTCCCTTCTGACAACGTTTTTACTTTAAATCAGCAAATTGCAATGTCTGTTTTGTAGGAGACTATTATTAATTAAAACTAAGTACAGATTCATTTAACTACCCCAAACAAATCTAAACACGTGAAGGCTGCTTTTTACCCTAAAGGTAAATACAGAAGCACAAATAGTAGGGTTAAAAACATCCAATTACTATTCATTCATCACTATTCAGACTCACAGAAGCATATAAATGTTTATCACAGCAGATGGATACTCTTGTCTTGGTGTAATTAAACTATATTACCAATAAAGAGGATTTCAAAATGTAAAACTACCAAATTAAACCCAAAATGATTTTCTGTTCTTACGCCCTGTGTTCTGGGCCATTCAACTTTACTACAGTGGAGATTATTGTCTATGATTTATAAATGCATATTTTTCAACATGGCCTGGGTTAACTTCTGTTTTCAATCTATGTCAAAATCAGAAAAGAAAATCTTTCAAACCAGTTCCTGTAGTTTAAACTCCTTTTAGTGGGAAGGCAGAGACCGTGGGGGGTTTTCCTTGGGCCAAATCTAACCAAAAGTAAAACTCGTCTTCCCTCTCCTGCTGCTGCTAGCTGTCAGTCAGCTGGATGTCATCCCTGAATGAGCAGGAACCTCCTGAACTTTTACCCCTTTAAAAAAAAGGACAGTTTTGTGTTTTTTTAGGGGTGAAAAATGGACAGTCATGGCTTGGCTAAGAAGGCACAGAACTCATCACTTTTTTATGCTGTTTTCAACCAAACCTCATCAACAAGCTACATCAGCATTGTATATAATTGCCAACACAAAGTTCATAAAAACATTTTATCAATAAAAAGCATATGCCTCCTGTAGGACTGCCTTTTGCTGAAATTTTAGCTGAAAGTCTTTTAGGAAATGTCTCTTTGCCCATTTTTCCTTTTGCAAAATATCTTAAATTGAGTCAAATTGGATGGAGAATGTCTATGAACATTGGTTTTCTAGTCTTACCTCAATTAGACTTAGGTCTGAACTTTGACTGGGCCATTCTAACACATAAATGCTTGTATCTGAACCATTCCATTGCAGCTCTGGCTGTTTATGTCGAGTAGTTGCTTTCATCCTCCAAACGTAACAATGGACATCATTACCAAACGCTCCTATTTTACTTTCATTAGACTACAGGACATACCACCAAAAAATCATAAGTCTTTGCCTCTTAGATCATTTGCAACCTGCAATCCGGCTTTTTATGTTGATTTTTGTATAATCTTCTTCCTCACCGAGTGGCCTTTCAGCCTATTTCAGTACAGGACTCATTTCACTGTGGGTAATGACACTGTCTTATCAGTTTCAGCAAGTATCTTCACAAAGACTTTTTTTCCGGGTTTGATTTTCACTTTTTGCACCAAAACTCGTTAATCTCTGCGACACAGAACTGTGCATAATTGTTTGAACAGATGGCACCTTCATGACCCAATGATAACTCAGACTTGTGGATTTCCGCTGTAAGGTTAAAGACTGAATTTTGAAACCCATATCAAAAGATATAATACCCTACTGGTCTATAATACTGCATACTGGTTCCTTTGTTTTTTTAATAAATTAGGCATTTATGAGCTACAGTATTAAACTATGTTTCAGGTGACACTTTAAAACACCTGATCCAGTTGAAATAGGTGTTGAGCACCTAACAGCCCTTTTTTGAGTTAATTTGATAAGTGAGGGGATGTCACAGTTCATATTTTGGGCAATTAAACCCCTATTGAAAAAACTGGATCACAGTGATTGTCTTCCTGTCATCTTCCTGTCTTTCACTGGAGCCATTTGAGGTACATGGGCAACTGTTTGCTGACTTGCTGGGACCTGTTTCTAATTTTAAGATAACATAAAATGTAATTTTGATTATGTTTCTAATGAACGACGAGTGTCTCCTCATGCTCAGAATTGTGGAGACAGGTTTGCTGTAAAAAAACAAAATTTTATTTTTAATTATTTTCCTAAATACAGTCATCCTTTACCTTTTGATTTTCACAGAAAACTAGACAAATGCTGTAGATGTGGTGTGTGTTTGTGTTCGTGTAAAATGCTTAGCTCAGAACAACAGAACAGCTTTGGAAGGCCTAATTAGGCAAGAGTTAAATCTGGTTTCCCCAATGGAGAGCAAACTAATTCATAAAGCTCTTTACAAGGCAAGCACGGTCTATTCATATCCTGTGATATCCTCTATAATCCAATTCAATTCAAGGCAGTCATATTCAAATTCATTTACGTCCAGTCAAATTCATTGCAGTTATAATACAAAACAGTAAAATGAAATGGACTATAATATGGCAATTAGCTGAACAAATAGGAAATTCAAAAAAGAAGCCAACAGATTTAATCAGACCTTGATTGTGCTGTAATACTTCATCTTCAGCAAGAGGAGCAGTTTTTAGCCAGTGAAATTTCAGGCAAAACCCTGTTTGTTATGAGGTGGCATCTGCTTTAATTGGCTGGCAGTTCTTAGGACAGGAAGGAAACAGGAAACAACAAAACACAACGCAAAAGCACTGAGCCAGGAAAAGTAGACATAGGGTAGGAAAATAGAGACCATATTAAGTTATAGACAAAGACAGCTCTCTCAGTGACTGTTAAGGAAAGACTATGCTAAACACAGAGGCACTGGACCTGGATTACTTAATCCAGGAAAGAGACACTGTTAAACAGAGAAACCCAGTGTCAGTTTTACCTTTCACAAAAACGTACATCAAAAAGGGTACACAATGATAAAAGCATGAATGCCTCAATCCTGTAAAAGGAGAGAGACAAACACATAAGTACAGGGTCAGGAGTACCTTGTGTAGCAGAGAAAAACAAAGTGCATAAGCAAAATTGTTGACCTCAGTACCTCATATGAATGACTTCATTAAGGAGAGAGACAGAGCTAAACACAAAAGCACCGAGGTACTTTCTATGTGAAAGAAAATTTAAAGAGACCATACAAAGTTGGTGGCAACAAAAGCTCTGTTAATGATTCTGTCTTGAAAAGACAGGCAAATACAGGAGAACTGGACAAGATGTACTTTAAAGGATAGAAAAACAAAAGGTATACACCATGTGTACACCCTTTGTGTACACATAGTTAAGGGCCACAATGACTCAGTCAATGACTTGACCTGAAAAGAGACAAACGGAGAAGCTCTGAGCCAGGTGTACGTTCTATGATAAAGAAAAACAGAGAGAGAGAGAGAGAGAGAGCATAACGTTAAGGACAACAATACTTGCAAATCATGTTTAAAGTGAGGAAAAGTGACAAGTTTGTCCTTCTGCAGCCTAAGCATATAACTATAAGGATAGTTCAGGATAACCTAAGAAATTCCAGCTAGAAACATTATCAAAAAGGAACGTTTTAGGCTTATATTTAAAATGTGTAACACAAAACTGTGAGCTTGTCCATAAAAGAGGAGCTTGATAAGTTAAAAATCTCATCTCATTCTACTTTTAGAACCTGCAGGAACCACTAGCAAACCTGCAGCCTGAGGACAAAGTACTTTGTTAGGAAAACATGGGCTAAGACATTACAGAAGTCATTTAGAGCTTTATTAGTAAGAAAGGAAATTTTAAATTCTGTTTGTGATTTAATTGAGCAATTGGAAAGGTAAAAGAGGAGGTAGAATAATGTTTATTCTGTTCAAATTACAAGAAACGTAACCTCACGAAGAAGCTTTATATATCACTTAATCATGTTTTGTTACATGTGCTTAAGAAGAAAGTTGAATTTATTCTGTTGTCCCCAGTATTATTGATCAACCTCATGACTTGTTCTCCACATCTGTGTTGAGGGCTGAATTAACACATCGCGGATTAATTTTTAATCAAATTACAGGCAGCAGCAGCATCGCAAGGGATCCGGACATGAAAATTAGTTTTTAGATTACGTATAGATTTGGCGCCACTGTCCCTGATACATATTGTTTCCCAATGACTTGGTAGGTACTACAACAAACTCTCGTCCCAACTCCTTGTAATTAAACTGCAGTGTTAGAGAATGATGATCTGCCTGCGTATAAATCTTGCTCCATCAGTCTTCTTGGCATATTAATGTGCGTTGCTCACATCCGTCTGCCAAATATGATCATTAAAGTTTAACCCGCAGGCAGGCGGGTGACCTTGCCAAAGATGACTCCCTCCTGTGTTTTTTTGTATGCTTGTCTTTTCTGAAAATAATGTGAAGTCTTGGCTTATATACAAATGAAATTATAGAAATGTGACAGAAGTCAGCTTTGTTCTGTAACATTTACACGTGCTGTACAGTAACTTACCATGCAAGGGCAGCAGAAAAAAACAAAGAAGTACACGAAATTTATGAATCTATTGATCTTCAACTGAATTTTGTATTGTTTCGAACCTTTTTGAATTCACATTTTATTCATATCATTTTATTTCTTTTCACTTTTAATGAGCAATCAGCTCGATCATCAACACTATTTTTCTATATAGTAAACACTTGTTAGTAGGTATGGAACTGAAAATATGAAAAAGAAAAGCAAATCAAAACCTTTTTTTAATATAGAATACTGCAAGCACTACAATAGCTGGCTCTCCTGGAAATGATGTCCAAAACACCTTAAAATAATGCAGTAATGTAATTTCACAAAGAAGAAATTTTAGCTTGGGGGTATTTAATTAGTGTAAAAAATGTTTCATGTTATAAAATAGATTTTTATATGATGTTTGTCACAATTAATACTTTGTGCAACATATTTGGCAGATAGGACTTGGTGTTCTCCCATAACACTACACACCGTTTCTTTACGAGATGGCCAAGGAAGACAGATGATGTTAACTAATTTTATGCTGAGTTGGACAGATGTCCTGCAGTGCTGTTCCGTTTTTAGTTTTCTACCAGAGACCACCATATTTTTATTTAAAATGACCTGGTATTTCAAAAAATGTGTAATGCATAGACTTAAATAAAATAAATAGACAGACAGCTTCGCAGATATTCAACCATAATTAATGGTGGGTATGAAGTGTTTTACATCCAACCCAGATGGATTGTTTATTTTAGAAAAACTTGACCATAGTCTAATCTGACTAAAGCACACAGTTCAAGTTAGTTACAGTTGCATTTAGGAAACTTTAGGGCTAAAACCTATTTTTGTTGGCATAACTTATAACATATAGATATAATCTAAAGATTGTTATAGAGACTTGGTAAACCCAAGATGTAACTCTTTGCTAAAATTCTCTACCAGTGATATTTGAGTTAGGGCTGCACAGTGGCGCAGTTGGTAGCACTGTTGCTTGCAGCAAGAATGTCCTCGGTTCGATTCCCGGCCGGCGGTCTTGGAGTTTGCATGTTCTCCCAGTGCATGCATTTTCTTGAGGTACTCCGGCTTCCTCCCACAGTCCAAAGACATGCCTGTTAGGTTAATTGGTTAATGTAAATTGCCCTTAGCTGTATGAATGAGTGTGTGCATGGTTGTTTGTGTGTTGCCCTGCGATGGTATGGCGACCTGTTCAGGGTGTACCCCGCCTCTCGTCCATAGACTGCTGGAGATAGGCACCAGCTTCCCACTATGGAATAAGTGGTAGAAAATGACTATTTGAGTTTTTGCATCCCTTACAGTGCTTGACACTATGTGTGTCCAGCCTTGCTTTCACAATACTAGAGAAGCACTAATCAGAACTTTGTGTCCAATTTTCCTTCTCTGGTTTATGTAAAGCTTTGTCCAGCAAACATACATTTTTGTTCATTCTGATTTCTCTTTGAGAGCTGTAGTTTTAGAAGATATGAGAATGGCATTAAAAATTATTTTTCTTTTGGTTTGTCTCTATGTTTTAGTGGGTGTTGTTAGTTATTTATATTAGACGCACAGGTGATGTCACACTGTGTTTAAAAGAGCAGTTGCTATAAAAACAGGATTTTAAATAGTATTTTAAAACAAAAACAGAATGATGGCGGAGTTCACATTTTAAACTGGCTTTAGCATCTCATAGTAGTAATTAACAGATTAGCATGGCTAATATTACTAAAAGCCAGTTTCTGTTTGTTTCCTGGGGAATGTAGATCCTATCTTACTTATGAGATTTCTAAAAGACTGCTAACATTTCTCTGCAACAATTTTCACATCGAACAGCATTGTTGTTAGTAAATTCTGCTTGTGCTTAGTTATGGTGTGTTCACTAAACGGAAAAAAAATGTTTAGGTTCTGACCAGCTGATCACCTGTCAGTGCCAGTAGTCACCAGCCAGAGTATAGTTATGGTGGTAGAGAGAAGGTGAAGATTAACCTTATAGGAGTCCCTCATTTGAAGGCTTGTTTCTTTTTTGGGCATAACCACTACATGGTAGCAAAATGGATCCCACCACCAGTGGATAAATAAACTGAAATTCTGGATTAATAAAATCTAATTTCACTGTGAAATTATGTCAGTGCATTAAATGATACATTTTTAAAGGGATTTTTTACTGGAGGGCCAAAAAGTGTGCAGTGGGTTTTTAAATCACTAGAACCTAAAGATGCATAAAGTATGAAAGACTAAACTAATAGACAGAGCAACAAACTCAAAGACTCCAAAAATCCAGATCCAGAAAGAATTAACGTTAAAATATTATTATTATATGTCAGGGTGTAAAGGCTAATAACTGTTTAGATGAAAAGAGAGAAAGGCAAATCATCTCTAATTATTTTATTGCTGTCATGCAAAAGCAAATAATATACTAGTAATTTAAAGATGACCAGAGCATGAATGTAATAAGTGTAGGAACAACATCTAATTGGTAGGATCATTTTTGCCTGCAAGTGTAGAAGCAATTGGGTGTTGCTCATGGCAATTATTTTAGCTGACTGCTGGAGTTTTCAAAGACTGTTAGAGGACTGGCTTCACTGTGGAGGCACAGCATAAGTCAACAGCTTCATACCTGCTTTCCCGGCACATATGGTCTGTCTAAATGGCTGTGTGATGTTATTAGCTGAAAAAAGGAGGCAGATGAGTGGCACGAACCCCTCCAGATGCTGCAGAGAGCCACCGAAGCAGATAATGTCCTGCCTGGATTACCGCAGGGATTGTGGTTACAGTAAGAGTCCTCTCCCTCTGGGTCCAGTCCAGCCAGTTCTGCAGGGATCAGCTGTTCTCGCCATCCTGCTGCTGGCCTCAGCTGTCCCTCACCTGCTCCTGACCGGCTGCGGATGTATCTGCATACTGACACGCTTCCAAATTATTGACAGTCGTGTCTGCCAGGTTTATTTATGGCTTGGACTTTGGGCTGCATCAGTTTGTCCTCTGGGCCAGCTTCATCTCTGAAAGTTGCAGTGTTGCAAAAGACACCCGAAATGAGACGCAGCATGATGACAAAATGATTCAAAGAGACAAAACGCTAAACTGTGTTCTTTTACATTTCTCATGTCCAATTGTTATACTTTTCCAGAGTCCTTGGGGCTTTGTTAGGGAATTCCTAAAAGTATACATACAAAGAAATGTCAACTAATTATGGATAAATGGATGGATGGATGGATGGATGGATGGATGGATGGATGGATGGATGGATGGATGGATGGATGGATGGATGGATGGATGGATGGATGGATCAATGGATGGATCAATGGATGGATCGATGCAATGTTTAGACAATGGGTAGGAGAATAGAGTCTGGAAATACATTTTTTTCAATATTTTCAATTTTTTTTCATTTTTACCTGACAGGAACAAACCCAAAGCAACAGTAGACTAACTAAACAGCTACTTGGGGGTACAAAATGACCACAGAGTGATGCAAAATATCTGTTAAGAAATGAATGCTTGCAAAGGGACCAAAATCTGCCAAACAATTACAACATAATGGCTTTAATAAAATACTAACCAGCTTTAAGGAGTGCAAAAATACACAAGAGACAAAACAACCACACAGAATCACAAAATGGCCACAAAGAGAGTGAAAATAACTGTAGAGAGACACAAAATAAAGAAATCCAAACTGGCACAAAACAGCTGCAAACAGATTTAAGTAAAACCCAAAGTAATACGAATGCTTGAAAGTAAACTCAAAGAAGGATTAAACATCTTCAAGAGACAAGATCATTTTGAAAAAAAGGAAATAAAATAAAAGAACAATGAAGAGATGCAAAACAAACCTATGCTGGAGCAATTTGGAGGTTCAGCTCGGCTGCTTTGCTTTGTCTGGACATCGTGCTCGCTTGTTGCTTCAGTGAAGAAACCTCTTTGGACTTAAATTTCAATTAGTCTTTCAGCATTTGTGGGAGTGCATCAGACACTGAGCTAAACCTTACACACAGACTGCAAATTGAACGGGGCGTGATGGTAATTCTGTTGCAGTGCTTTTAAAAGGATGTGCTCCAGTGACTCAGGTGTATTTACATTAAACACTTTCCCCAGAGCTTAGTTCAGCACAAGAAATTAAAGTGAAGCTGTTCAGGTTGTAATGTATACAGGAGCAGTTAAAAGCCAGCTTTGGTTTTTAATCAATATAAAGATTCAATCAATATAAATTTAATCAATATAAAGCTTTTTTTATAATGTTGTGGGATCCAGACTTTGGGTTTCAACCTGTCATCTCCAGACATTTTGCTTTTCTGCCCAATTCAACTAACCAGCACAATTTTCTGAATCAGACAAAATGAAATCATAACTATAAAAAAATTATACATTTGTGTGATCTTCAAAACTGTTGTGGCATTTTGTTTATGTAAAAAACATCTGGAGCTGTGTTGTATATTAGACAAAACAACTGACCATAAAGGAAAACCATTCTATTGGACAAAATTAATTAGAGGCTTTGTTATTAATTGATCATATTTAATCACATTTTTTTCATATAGCAATATTTGTTGTAGTTTGTAACATTAGATCTTTAATTTTCCCATTTGTAATTGTAATCTCCCTTTCTTAGTGGGGAAATAAATCATTAAATCATTAAAAGTAACTATTTTTTGCCTTTTCCAGCAAGTAATTTACAGACTGTTTCACTTGATTGCCAACGATATCTCTGTTGTTGGCCATGTTTTGCAACTTGACCAAAATGCAACATGACCAAAATGAATAATTTCAGCACGTTTATTATGTTTAATGTGGCCTAAAACCTGTACAATTTAATGGAGAAAGTAAAAATAAATAAATAAATAATATGGTTGCATAAATGCTCATCCCCTCTTTTGTCTAATTTTTTGGTCTAAAGACTAAATTTTAAACTAAATCTATAAAGTGCTTTAACAAAGTAACTGTGTTCACACTTGTACAACCAGGTTATTTTACCATTTTTTACATTTTACACTTAAAGAAACTCAGAGATAATTGAGAAATGGCCTCACACATTTATAAGGACTGTGAAATATTTCAGAGCAAGTGTGAGGAAATTTCCCGAATAGATCTTTCAGGAAGATCCAAACCTAAAGGGAGAATACAGACAAGCATTTCCACATCGAGGCATCTTGACTCGAATACTCATGAGGAGCATGACCTCAATTTTCAGCCGCTGCCACTGTAAGAGAAGCTACAGGTGCACTTGAGGAGAGATGTTCATGCTAGCAAGCTAGCTACTGAGTTTGTGTAACCCTGAGGGCAGAAACATGTTCACCGAGCAAACCTTTTTATGTTTCCCTCTACAAGCGGATCACTCTGGGAAGCAAGGGGACTGTCGGTGGTGGTGGAAATATATTCCACTGCACGTTCAAAGTCGGATTTCTGCTGACAGCAAATCTTTAACAGAATGCAGCATATGGATAAACATGTGGCTTAGTGCCAGGAGAGATTTACACTTATTTAATGCAAGTTTGTTTCTAACTTAGAAAAGTAATCTAGGTCTATTTAATTTTGTTGTTTTTAGGGTCAGGGTTACCCCTAATCCTAACCCTGAGCACGAAAGTGAGTTTAGCATATCTCCAATTTACAGATTAAAGTTTGCCGTTACAACTTTCTGATCACTGAGCCCTCTGATCACTCAGACTCAGTTTCCTGAGAGAAATCTGCACTTTAAAGAGAAACTGTCTCCCTCTGGTTTATGGTTAGGGCAGAACTTCTGTTGCTTGATTTTGTCCAATCTGCTCTGAAGAAGGAGTCCACTTCAGGAACATTATTAGCTTGTTGAGACCTTGTATAGAGCCACTTTCAGTCAAGCAGTGGTGCTGGTTTTAACATCAGATGAAATCCAGGAATACATTGTGATACATTTGTTGTGTTGCTGAAAGGCTTTTTTGTTTTCTTTTTCTTTCTTGATTTTGAACTCAAAATAACTTTTGGAAACTTTTGAAGGGAAAATAAGTATATCTTACAGCTTAGGAAAACACAAAGTTATGTTTCTGAACATTTGAATATTACATAAAAACTCCTGCCATTCCTGAAATTTCTTTGGAATCTCTTCAAATACTTCAAACTCGCTTAGGAATAATGTGACCGAAAAATTCTAAAAACACTGCAAACCACTGATACAGATTTTGTTAGGAATCTTGTTAGTTTTTTCAGCCACACAAGTAAGACGTCAGAAGAACTTCTTTACCTTGACCTTACTGTAAGTTACTACTGCCCCTGCTTGCACCAAGGTCCAGGGACTGTTAGGATAACTCAGCCATAAGCTCAGAAACATTGCAATCGATCCATCCATCATCCATCCATCCATCCATCCATCCATCCCCTTCTAGTACATGGTTTTTGGGTGATCCTTACTTTAATCGCCTTCTGCTTATCTGAGACCAGGTCATAAGGATAACAGGTCCAGATGAGAAACCCAGGCATCCTTTCATCCAGTAACACTCTTTAGCTCATATTTGGGGATCCCAATACATTCTCAGCCCAGAAGTCATATATAGTCCCTCCAGCTAGTTTCTGGCCTACCCTAGGGGTCTCTTTCAAGTGGGTTGTGACCAAAACTCTCCAAAGGGAGCCACCTTAAAAACATCCTGATCGGATGCTCGAATTACTTGAATTGACTCATTTTGATGCAAAGGGCCAGCGGTTCTACTCTGAGCTCCGCTTTGATAATCATATCCTTTCTCTAAGGCTGAGCTTTGCCACTTAACCTAGTAAGCCCATTTTTAGCTGCTTGCATCTGGGATCTTGTCCTTTCTGTCATGATTAATTTCTCTTGATCATAGATGAGGGTTGGGACGTAGATGGTAAATGGAGAGCTTTGCTATTTGGTTCAGCTCTTTCTTCACCACAATAGGCTTGAGCATCACCCGCATTACTTAGACAAGGTGCCAATCTGTCTATCCATCCTACCACCATTAGTGAACAAAATTCCAGGACACCTGAACTCCTCCATTTCAGGCAGACAGTGACCCCTGACCTTAGGGAAGCAGTCCAACTTCTTTAAGGTTGTGTTGAAATATTTCTCAAACTATAAGGATTTGTTGTTGTCTTTTCACTTTTTCTGCTGCACTCTGCAGTTCCAGACCGTCTTTATCTGCAACCCTCTCAGCAGGTTGTGCACTTTTTACCATTGCTCAAAATTATGCAGGGTGTGGATCCAGGCTCAAAAGTGTCTTTAAAGCAAAAAAAAAAATAATGAAAAAAACTGCCTTCAAGTCTGAAGAAAATACTTGTGCATGTTTTTCACAGTAAAAAAGAAAAGGAAAAAAAAAGCTATAAATGTGCATATTTTTACATTTTGCTTCTTTAAAGAATTAAAGAACAATATTTGACCTTTCATTTCAAATATTTGGGAAAAATTCTTAAGTTTCAACAAAATCACTAAAGTGACATTTTCTGAAGGTGCTAACTGCAGAGAAAATCATTATCTGCCAGTCTGTGACAAGTCAGTAGATGACAGCGAGTATATCTGACAGGAATAGATGTAAAAGTCTGGAGCTGGAGGAGCTTGACAGCTCTGCATTAAAGGTGGATTCACAGCTCCTGCATGATGCAGAGCAACATCTGCACAGGTTTCCACATGTGTCTCTCTCTCTCTCTGTAAGACACCTGTCAGTGACATCATCAGGGAAAGCATACGTAATTAAGTAATCAAGCAGACACATTACATATTTAAATGACATTAATTGCAGACATGGATTTGGAATACTCATTCAAATTAGCCACATCGCTTAGGCATGGATCTCCTGCCAGTGTTAAAATCATTGAACTAATTAGGTCAGTCGGTGCGGGTTGAAACAATCTGAAAAGCAATTTCAGTGCCAATTAATTGTAAACCAAGAGAATGGAAGCAATACAGGATCCACGTGCATGAAGGGACAGGAAGGACACAAAAACAGGCACACAAAAAAAGGACAATCACTGGCAATCATAAACCAGAACTGCTTTAGTATTTTTTAAGAGCTACTGACTCAGAATGAGTCTTCACAGATCTGACAGTTATCAGTCTGGGAGAAAATAAACCAGTTCCTAACCAGCTGGAAAAAAAAAATTGCCATCTTTGTTCAAAAGCAACTGATTTGGTTAATTCAGCTGTCACAGTTTTAAAAAAGTCAGAGCATCAGTTAAGACCCAATAACAATTTTAGTTCTAAAGAGAAATTAATTGAAAATGGGAGCTGTAAATTCAGAGTTAAGGTGAAGCTGTATTATTTGGTCATCGGTGCAATAACTGAGGTGCAGTTGCATTGATAATGTCACACTGGATATTTTACATCCGTTCTTTAGCATATCAGTTGATCAAATTGTTTATGCTATTGTGTCAAAAGCATAGTGAGGCACTGTTGAAGCATTATCTTCATATTGCATCTTTTCTTCCCAGGACACTAATTTGAAAGGTGGATACTTAGTAGTTTAACGGGGTATAATAAACAGCAGGTCCTGGGTTCGATTCCTGGGGCGTTTTCTGCATGGAGTTTGCATGTTCTCCCTGTGAATGCGTGAGTTCTGTGCAGGCACTCCGGCTTCCTCCTACAGTCCAAAAACATGACTGTTAGGTAAATTGGTCTCTCTCAATTGCCCTTAGGTGTGAATGGGTGTGTGCATGGTTGTTTGTCCTGTGTGTCTCTGCCGTAGACGGCTGGAGACAGGCACCAGCTTCCCCGTGACCCTGTACAGAAAAAGCAGGTATAGAAGATGGATGGATGGATGGATGGATGGATGGATGGATGGATGTTTACATAGTTTGCATATTATTTGCTGCAGGTTGCTACTTATTGCAGTAATGTGTGTTACTTTAAGCTTTAAAGAGTAGATTTAAGTTGTCTCTTATTCATGAGCAAGTATTTGCAATGATTTGAATGATTAATTCATTAATGTATTGCTTCATTTATAAATTACTGTGTTTTGCTTCATTTTGTTTTATAAGTTGATTGTAAACCTTTGATACAAAGGTGAAAGGTAAAGCTAGAATATTTTTTGTTTGTTTTGCCAAATACACTCAAAAAAACTAAGCTCCTGCATTAACATTACAGGTTCAGTTCATATCACCTAATATCAAAGCCTAATTGGCCCAAATTCAAATCAGTCATTTTCATCAATCGATTTTGAGTTGAGTTTATTTTATAGCGCCAGTTCACAACAAATGTTGTGTTAATTCATTTATGAAGACAAACAGGTCCAATTCATCTCCAGTTATACAGAAAATCGTTGAAAATAATCAAGGGCTTCATTAATTGCTTCAGGTGTGTTTGAAAAACATTACTGACAAATACCATGACTGTTGATTGCAATTTTTCAAAGCATATGAGAAATATAGCTTAGTCAACAGAATTTTCCAGGACATTCAGAGATCATTGCCTTGCATAAACGTGCACAAAATAGCAAGGCTCTGAATGCTCCTAGAGATACAGTTCGAAACATAGTTTACATAGTTTACCTCTCCCTGAGCTGAACCTTATCGCCGCAGTCTTTTGCTCAACATTGTCCTTGCTGAACCCACTTTCTTTGGGAATGAGCTGCTCCTCTCCCCCTCAAACCAGCTCTACTGCTACTTCAATATTTGACATTTCCTCCATTTTCTCAACATCACCGTCTCTTTCACTTCTTGTCGCAGACTCAATGGGGTGGAGTCACGTAACTACAGACTGTACACATAGCGTAGCGTCTTAACGGGATATGTGCAAATTTTCGATTTATTTTCGATTTATCGCCCAGCCCTACTTTGCTCTCAGTGGTCTCAGGTTTTTATTTCAAATATAAATGGAACTTAAAAATATTAAATATCTTTATATGTCTCTATGTATCTTTGTATCTTCGTATGTATGGTGTTGTTCTGGAACTCTGACTGTCAAGTGTGTATCAGAGAAACAGCCTGGGGAAACAAACTGTCTCTGTGGCAGCTGGTTTTATGTTTATTGGCAGGGTATGTGGGGTCTGCAGAGATTTTAGCTGCCCTTCTCCTGACCCTAGACCTGTATAAGTCCTGGATGGAGGGAAGGTTGGCCGTAATGATTCTCTCTGCAGACCTGATTGTTTCTTGCAGTCTGGACCTGTCTAGTCTTGTGGATGAGCCAAACCACACTTAGATGGATGAAGACAGGACAGACTGGATTATGAACTGACAAAAAGATAGGTGGATGGATAAACTGATGGCTGATAGTACAATAAGATGATGCGAATTGGAATACAGTATGGAAATACAAAAATGTTTTCAAACCTTTCTAGACCTGGAAAACATTTAAATGTCATGTTTCTAAACTGTTCCTTACTGTTTAGGAGCTCTGTTTACATTAGGCCTGCTGTGTTTGTGATGCAAAGTCACATTCAAATTATATAGCAAGGACAACTACCACCTTGGCTCAAAAAGGGTGCATGTTTCCCCTTCCCTTTGGAGCAGAATAGGTCCGCTTGCACTGTCATCTAATCCGTGCTATTTGCTTTGTGAATAAGACACTGACATGTTGCAACACAGTATCTGCATATGGAATCTGGTGCAGCACATTCTTACTGATTAAAAGCATGGCTTTCTTCATCTATCAGTTACAGATGGGGCAAAAATCCTTCAAGAAAAACATAATTTTTATGATTATGGGACATATCTGCCCCCTGTTGCAGCAGTCTCTATTGGGTGTTACCATGGAAACATGGGTCTGAGATCAGCATTAGCCTGTGGGTATGTGGATAAACACTTGAAATATGTCACTCTTTATTTTTTTGACTGCATAGTGTAAGGATGGCCAGGAATCAAGTGCTGGATATATCAAATTAAGCAATAACAGTTTACGTTCCATTGGCCAGAAATTAGAATACTGTTCCAAACTACAAAGAAACAGCTGCAGAAACAATGTGAGTTGTCCTTGAAAATACTCCTACTCTTCTTTCGTCCTTTATTTCCTCACCTTTCTCTTCAAGTTATCCTGATTCTCACTTCCTTCCTTCCTTTGCTTCCTGAGGCACTTTTTCACATCTCGAGTCTTTGAGATCTCACCCAAAAAGACAGCTGCTTTGTCTGTTCATTCTGTAATTACATTCCTCTGCCAGATCTTTTGCAGGCTTATTATTTAGCTGCCTGCCACACTCCCTTTATCTGATGCCAACCCACTTTGTGCAGGTTAGTTCTTATTCAGGAGCTCAGGATAGAAAAGACTAATATCATTGTTCAGATATAAAATCAAGGGGGGGAAAGTAAAAAGTGATTGACCTGCTTGATTTGGGTTTATATAGACACAAATATTTGTGATCAAGGTAACTGTTGTAAAGAGAGAAAAGGCACATGGAAAATCCTGCCATTATTTCAGCTGACAGTACAATCTGAAAATGAAGAAAAGTAAAAAGCGTAGTTGAATTGCAGAGAACTGGGAACCATTGCCTCTTGCCTTTATTTCTTGGCTTTCGCTTTCGTACTCTTTAAGTCAGAGCATCACCAGCTGTTATGGCAGATGGGCAAAGCGGTATTCAATTCAACATCTATTCATTTTAATGCAAGCCCACAAGAAGCTACCCTTCCCGCTACCTATCCTACTCCCCGTCTGGCTTCAACACCATCTAAGTTGATTTCCTCTGCACTTGTGAGGATGCGGTGTTGCTGCCTTTTTGATTCTTTTCAACATCAGAAGCAAAACACTGCAACTGTGGCTGGTCATTATGGTTTCAAAGACACAAATGTGATGTGTGCACACCAGTAAAAAAGGATTTATTTTTGTTTTTAATGTTTAAAAAATAAAATTATTTTTATCTGTTATAACATGCTTCACTTTTGTTTTGAAGTAAAGCTGCACCAATTAACCGGTGAGTGATCGAAAGCGATTCCAGTGATCAACTGTGATCTGTAATCAGCAGGTCAAATACTGAACAATCTTGTTTTTCTTTCCTTTGGTTTCCAGTGAAATACTTTGGATTGGCTCATGTATGGTGCTATATAAATAAACTTGCCTTGCTTCACTTTCATCCATTAAATAAATGAAAACTAGAAAGTCCAAACATTTAATCATGTAAAGACATCAACCACTAGCCCAATTTTTTAAGCATTTGTTTAGTTTGTCAAAAATCAGAAGTTTAGGGACATTTGCTTCAAACTCAAGTAAGGAGAGATTATTATAGCACCATCCATACACAAGGCAACCCAAAGTGCTTTCCTTTAAATCAAAGAAAAGGCGTTAAAATAACACACATTTAAGCTGAAAAAAGAAGCTCAATGTGTCAAACACTTAAAACATATAATAAAAAGAAACAAACGTTAAAGTGCAAACATAATCTCATAGATTTTAATCACTCATGAGTGATCGGACAAACAGTTTAGCCTAAATGGTGATACTCTACAATTCCTTTTATTTCGTGTTATTTCCCATTTGAAGAACCTGCAGCACACTTTGGGTCATGATTATTTACAATCAGATGGACAGGCCAGACCTAAAGGAAAATCTGTATCTGCCATGAAAAGCATGGTCTGTACTCGCAGTAATAAAAAGTATGTTAGCTCTAAAATTTGAAGGTAATATAGGGTATGTGTCATTTGCATACTGTCAGGGAAAACAATCTGCATAAATATACCTGTACATTTTTTTTATTTTAATGGATACTTTCTTTAAATGCCCAAAACTCCGGCAGAAGATTTAGTAGAAAGAAGTTTGTTAAACTTTAGTAGACTATTGTCGCATATTTGCTTCAAATCACCATACAGCCAAGGTGGCTCATATATCCCCCTAATACATACTGATGCTTATTCAAGACATACAACATTCATTTCAGAAGCACCTTGCCACCATGAAGAGGTTTGAATTATGCACAATTATCCCTGATTTAGCTAATCTGCATACTAGATACCTACATTTTTACAATGTGCAATCTTTAAATTACCAATTTCTACCTAATAAGGTTTTATATAATTGGAAAACATTATTATTACCAAATTATTTTAGGCATTTCGTTGACTTGCTGGTTTTCATAAAGCACAGGCTTCAGGATTATTTTAATGTTGATAAATAGTTATCTACACTTGCGAGTGTGCATGATTGTGTATATAGAATGCAAAAAGTGCTTGTCACCTTGTTCTGGCTTAAGCTCGCCAAAACTGGCCTTCTGAAAAGGTTAAAATCAAAATAATTTATTATAAGTCTTTAGCATTTGTATTACCATTCATCAGCAACTGAGATAAGATCTAGTTTTGTATAAATTAATTAATTGCCATACAGTGCCATGAAAACATATTTGCCGCCTCACAGATTTCTTCTGTTTTTGCGTTTTTTGTCATACTTAAATGTTTCATCACACTGATTTTTGACAAAGATAACCAGTGATGATTTCATTTATAAAAAAAAAAAACAACTGTCCAAGCATTACTGGCTGTGTGCTCGTTTTGGGCTTTACTTGTGCATATTATTCAGTGAGTGGAAGAGCAAAGAAAAGGGGTTGGGGTGCCAAGAAGGGGGGATGATTCTTATTAAACCAAGGTGAAAAGTTAAAGCCAGAGGAAAAAATGTTGAAGGCAGTGCTGTTCTAATTCTGAAATTACCTAAAGTAACGTTTAAAGAGCACATGGCGTGGGGAGTGGGTATCTGGTGGGTTTTAACGCACTTTTTTACCCTTTTATGTATATTTTACTGAAGAAACCTTTGGTGTCAAAAACCCAGTTTCTCATGCAATACTTATTAAATACCTGCAATACATCAGTGGAATAGTAAACTTACCTGCCTTCTTACCGTCTGCTGTGGTAATAAAGAAAAACAGTGGAAACTGAAACTCTGCATGCGTACTCACACACCAAGAACTTTCTTTAATTGAGCTTCACTTTGCAAAACTGCCTTTAGTGCTGGATCACATGGATACCACATGATTTGGAATACATTCATTATTTTCCACTTTGGTACACATTACTGTTTGGCCTAATACTTATTTTTTTAATTTTAAGCCTTCCTTAAATTATTTCAAGGCATATGGTATTTTCCTTTTATGTACAGTAGAAAGGGTTTGTCATGTTGACTGATTACAGCATGTAATTTAGTGCATTTTAGTGGGTTTCAAATACATTTTTAGCCTTGGTTCCCAAGTAACGATGAAACAGAGTATTGTTTTGTCATTACTGTCTCATGAAAGTAAACAAAATAACTTAAACAATTAATAAACAGATAACGGCTTAAAAGCAGGTTCAGAACGTTAATTTTAACTGTACACAATCAGCATGAAACCTCCATGGGTTATTTTAAAATACATTTTTCACCTTGTCAGATCCAAAGAGGTAAAGTAGATGTCTAGAAACCTTCCAGCTGAAGAGCATATCCAAAGGTTTGTTTGTAGCACAGGGAAGATCGGTGTTGTTATCTGTTTCCATTGTCCCCCATGTATCGAAGGCTTTACACAATAACCATTCAGCTCTGCTTTTGCTCATTTTCCCTTGGTGTGTCCTCTGTTTATTTATTGTAAGAGGCTATCAAAGATTAATGTTTTGGGTCCTAGCTTGCTTTACTTGTTCTTATTTACATGTCATGGCTGTTATTCATTCACTTATTGATTCATATAGCACTTTAAAATAACTAAGGTGACTAAAGCACTTAACAGTAATTCACACTCTGTCATCACAGCTGTTGTATTCTTCATCACATGCCCACAACAACAATTGTCAACAAGATTTTTCTGAATTTTGTTTTTCTTTTGCATTATCACATGCAAATTCCAAGGATATATGTGGTAAAAATCTATCTGCGCTGTGTACTCAGAGCTCTTTCCACACTCTGAACATAAACTGAAGCTCCTGAGCGGAAATATGGGGCTCACACATGCCTATGTCGTGCCACTCAGGTTAAATGAGTGGAAGTGGAGAAGGTCACCTCCCAGAGAACAGCCTTTTGGGACAAAAACAATTCAGACCCAATGGTAACAAGGTTGTTTTAGTCAGTTTCACTTTGGTTCGGCTTTCAGCTAATGGAAGGCTGCTTTAGAGTAAATTACATAAAAAGAACATGGTCAACATTTTATTCTTTTTCATTCTGAAGGTAAATTTGTTTGTCTTTCAACCTAAGCCCAGGTGCCCTTTGCGTGCAAGTCTAAAAGACTGATATTTAGCAAGAAGGAAAGGACCATTAAATTTGAAACATTTAGTATGAAAAGCTTTTTAAGCTAGCATGAGAGGTTTTCAGACTATTGGCTGGTTGAACCCATGTTTTGGAGCTGATTAATACAGAGATATAGGAAGAAACTTGTGCCATCAGAAACTGAATTTGAATTGCTCTGATTGAATTTGTATTTGTGTAATTTGAAATTAAATGCATTGGTTTGAAATGAATTTCACTAAACTGAAACAGAATTTTATGGCTTGAAACTGAATTCATTTGCTTTTAATATGTATTTTGTTGTATGAAAAATTCAGTTTGACTACATTCACTTTCAGGTCTGTAATTCAATTTCAGTTCCAAAATTCTGTTTTTGTGTCACACATCTGGGTCCATGAAGACAGTCACAGATTAATCAAACACAGATTCATCGATTTACGTTTCACATCAGCTTAAACGTATGGCATGTTGAGCTGGAGCAGTGCAGCATACATGAGCTTGGCAGACGTCAATCACCAAGTCAAATAAACATCTAGAAGAAGCGTCATATAAACAAATGATGGTCAAACAGCAACACTTATGCTACCTGTAGCTATTAGCTAAACATGCCAGATTAGCATAGTGTGCCGCCGGTGTTACGTCGGTCTGCGTTTCTCTTGCCCTTACCTCAGCGTAACTTCTGTTGCCTAGCAACCGTGCTAGTGTGAAGCGCAGAGCTGTGAAGCCGAACAAATGGAGCCTGAAGGTTAATAACGGGGCTCTACTGTAAATAACTACACAGTTTTTAATTTCAAATTAAACAAATACAGATTCAGTCTGAGCAATTCAAATTCAGTTTCTGATTGCACAAATTTCTTCCCATACAGAGAGACTGTATAAATGGGAAACAGCAAGTGGGAGAAATAGGTTAATTAAATAAGGCCATCTCAACTTAATTTGGTGTCTTTCAGCTTTTGGGGAACCAGTTTCCTTCTAAGAAAGGCACTTTTATAAAAGGATTTGTTCTACTGTTTGGCTGGTATTGTTCATCTTTTGTCAAAGTGTTCTCTACAAATTGACATGGGCCTGTTTTCACTATTAACATATAATTATGTTTTAAAAAGTTAGGATATCAAAACCGCTACAATGTCCCATCATGCCATTCCTACAATTTAAATTTATTTTCATGAGATCTCAGAGAATTTTTGTTGCCCGCTGGATGAAACTTACAATAGCCCTTCAGCCCCCACCTCTTTCTAAGGACTGCCAGTCAGAGGCTGAAAGTTGCTACAATCCTATCTGCTCATTGTCTATTGTGAGGAAATGGGGTCATTATTTGGTCGTATTCATATAAACAAAAAAATAAGATTAAACATGAAGACAAACGTCCTTGTCAAAACTTGGCTCTTCAGGCAAGGTGTCCTGCTGTGGGAGTCTGCTGACTTCAGGGATGACTGTAGGGGTGGCTTGGTTTGGGTCCAACATCAAACCCATGCTTTGCATTGAGCTCGGCATTGCATCTTATTGCAGAGCCTTGTTCTGCATCACTCGCCTACATTTGTAAACAGAGCATACTTCACATCCCCAACAAGCTGCTTCCTCAGAGAGCAAAACATGCTTAACATTTTCAAGCAGTGCTGAATCATGTGCTCTCATATGGGAAATCAGCACATCAGAAGCAACAAAAATACCTCATGTAAACTCTCAGGATGGCTTTCTGTAGCGTGCTTGTGCCTTCAAGTCTCGTCTCCTGGCTTGGATCTTTGCCAGTGTCACAGTGATGTGTCAGAATGTGTCATCGTTTTATCTGCGCAACACTTTGGAGAGGAATAAGTTGAGGGCTTTTTTTTTCTTTTTTTTGATTTTTAGAGAGCTGTTGTGATACAGCAGACACAATATAGAGAACTGGGTTTATTTTTAAAATGCCTTTCTGCTGATTGCGTTTTGGGAGATTTAATAATTCTGAAATTCAAAGAAACCTTACTGGGTTAGAGATGTCAACCTAGAAAGGTCAGCAAAGATAGGTAGTAGGAGGGAAACTTAACCTTTTCCTGGTTTAACTGGCAGACAAGCAGAAGTGGCTTGATTGCAACCATTGTGTAGTCTTGTGTTTGATGATAATTACATATCCTGTTGTTTACTTGGATCCATAACTACATCACAAGCCCCTGTCAGACAAAGAAGTCTTCCATAGCTCTATATCAAAGTCCCTCATTTTTTCCAGTTTTGCTGCCTTGTATACAGAGATCCTACACTTTTTCATAAATTTCCAAACTTCCATAAAAATCACAGACATTTAAGTATAAATATGAAATGGTCAGTTTTTCTACACAGCTCTAAATATGTAATCTGCAAAAACTACAGACTGTGGATGGATGGATGGATGGATGGGGGTGGGATGGATGGATGGATGGATGGATGGATGGATGGATGGATGGATGGAACTGAATTGGACTGTTATTGGAGCAAATCATCTCTATACATGACATTGTTACCACTCACAGGCATCAGTTAGCTCTGCTTTGCATGTAGCCTTAAAACAGAGGCAGACAGCTCACCTGCTATGGTTACATTGTTATATTCTTTTAGCAGTATACAAGAAAAACAGAAAACTGACATGCTGCAGCAAAAAAGTTACATGTAGCATCTTGATCAACAGCTGTTGGACTGGGAGCTCCACTTGTTAGTTCTGGCAAGGCTGCAGGATCTAAAGGGATAATTGTTACAGCACCTTGCTTCCTGCAAGCCACAACATGTCAGTTTTACAGTTTGCTACCAGTACAGATTAGACAAATGAGTTAATTAGTGAGTTTTTAGGGACCGGCTGTATCCATATGCTTCTAGTCCTTAAACTAATTAGCTACTTAGCGTGTGCTGCCTAACCCAATGCACAGATATTGTGTATGTCTCCCAGAATATGTTTGTAAGCTCATAAATTCCATAATAAACAGCGCACTCATTTAAAAGTTACAATCTTTCTTTTTGGCAGATTTTAAATCTAAACTCTAATAACCATGGGAATCATCATGCATTCACAAGATCAGATAAAGTCATTTGGCATTTGCATCACTGACTTTTCAGATCCAAAATTGTGAAATTTAAATAAAATGTGCAGTTCCTGAGTTATTTTTAAAGCCTGCCTCATAGATTTTCATCTGTTTAAACCATGCAGGTCAGCTTAGACTAAAGTTGTATAGAAAGTTTTGACGTCTTATTTATGCTTCTTTATTCTTTTATCTGTCATCCGATAAGCTACACTATCAAGCTTATCAAGAATACAGTTAATAAGAATAAGTTGATGATTGAATCTTAGCGTAAATATCAGTAAACATAATGGTGATCTGTTTGTTGCTCAGCTGTTTGTTGTGACTGTATTTATTAGCATACATAGACTAACAGATTTAGTAATTTATGATATGTTTTAACAACAGGCGTGAATAACCATACTGAAAACTGGACACTTGGAACTGAATCCACATTGCAGGTCCAGATGGGGCCTAAGATTTCAGCCAAGCTGATGTGAAATTGTTAGCCATGATTAGCGGGGCCATGACAGCTGACCATTCAGAGCAGACTGTTCATTGAGGTGGGAGCAGGTTGTTTAGAAAGAACACGTGGAAACAAAGTCTTTATGAGGTAGTGTCATAATGTAGCGTTTCTTTAAACCCTGAGGAGAACACAACCACAGATTCAGGACAGCGTTTTAACAGATTTTTTTCTTTTTGAAAGAACAAGGCGAGACAGGGACCCAGGCAATGACAGCAGGAGACAGGTTCTTCTCTGGAAGGGAAGGTGACAGGGTTATGAATATTCCAAGGGAATTTCAAGGTGTTTTCTTTAAAGAAGGATTTGTCCAGGAACTTACAGCCAGAGCGGTAGTGGTTAAGCTGGGGAGGTTAGTCTTTTCCTCTGTGATGGAGGTTGGCAGGATGTGTGTGGTAGATGACAGTTTCCTTTCTTTTCTTTAGCTCTCAAGTGATCACTCAGTTTAAGCATTCCCACGTAGGAGGGTGGACAGGCAGGTGACAACAGAGGTAAGGTTCTCCAAAACCTCACCTTATCTAGGGCCAGAAGCTGAGAAGGCAGGGAGACTCATGGAGGGAGATGAGGAATGAAACTTTGAGGCCTCCCTTAGAAAACAGATCACAGGAACAGGAGCCTTAAAACCATCAGGCAAGTTCTGGGGAAAAAGACAAGAGAAAAAAAATCCGATTAGGTTTAGCAAAAATGTATGCACAAGCACTGCACATCACGGTCAGTACCACGGAAATATAGCAACGGGCTGAAGTCTCCCTCCTGGTCTCAGCTCTTTAAGGCCAGTGATTAGGCTCTGATTAGCAGCACCTGCCGGGAAACGCTCTAGAGCAGAGGATGGAAAGAAAGACACACACACACATACACTGCGCACCAACACAGAGTCCTGACATTACCTCCCCTTCAACGGGCGTCTCCTGGCGGCCTACTAGTGGAAGGAGCAGACAACCTCTCAAAATCCGTGATGAGAGAGGAGACTAGACAAGACTGGTTTAATCTGGGACACGTGGAATATGGGGTGGACACGATAATGGGATGGTAACCGCAAACGGATGGTGGTGGGACTGATGATGGAGTCAACCTTGAAGGGACCCAAAAATCTGGGAGCCAACTTCTTGGAATAAGCCTTCAAGGGAACGTTTTGAGAAGACAACCAGACCTCTTGTCCCAGGGAATAAGTGGGGGAAAGTTTTCTCTTCTTATCGGCATACCTCTTGTTTTGAGCAGCAGTGCGTTGGAGGCAGGTCTTAGTTTGGTCCCAGATTCTCCTACAGATCAACATGTGACTCCGGACAGATGGAAGAATGGGGTCGGGTAAAGAAACAGGAAGGAGAGAGGGCTGGTAACCAATACACGCCTCAAAAGGCGAGAAGCCAGATGCAGCAGGACTGTTGTGAGCAAATTCAACCCAAGGTAAATGTTTACTCCAAGAGGTGGGATTATTATTACACAAACAATGAAGGGTGCTCTCAAACTCCTGGTTGAGCCTCTCACACTGCCCGTTGGTCTGGTGGTGATAACCAGAAGAGGTCTGGTTTCTAGCCCCAAAAGATGCACAGAAATCCCTCCAGACCTGAGAGATAAACTGAGGACCTCGATCAAAGCGAATCTCTGTGGGATTACCATGTAACCTGAACACATGTTTTACCAGGAGTCTAGCTGTCTCGGAGGCAGAGGGGAGCTTGGTGAGAGCTACTAAGTGGCAAGCCTTAGAGAATCGGTCAATGATTGACAGAATGACTGTCTTATTTCTGGATGGGGGAAGTCCGGTAACAAAGTCCAAGACTATGTGCAACCATGGACGATTAGGAACAGCTAAAGGTTGAAGAAGACCTGCCGAGCGTTGATGAGAAGGTTTGTTTCTAGTGCAAATAGCACAGGCTGACACAAACTCTGCGGTGTCTTTATTTAAAGAAGGCCACCAAAAATAACGGCGAAGGAACCCAATAGTGCGGCTAGTTCCTGGGTGACCTGAAAACTTAGAAGAATGGCCCCACTGTAACACTCTGGATCTAACAGTCTCAGGAACGTAAAGGTGGCCAGGCGGGCCTCCACCTGGGTCAGGTTCAACTTGTTGTGCTTGGTGGATAAGGTCTTCTAGTTGCCAAGACAATGCTCCCACTACACAGGATGGAGGAATGATGGGCTCAGGTTCGGCCTTTTTCTCAGAGGCAGAGAACTGTCTGGACAAGGTATCAGGTTTCAAATTCTTAGAACCTGGGTGGTAGGTGATAGAGAAGTTGAACCGAGAAAAGAATAGTGACCAACGTGACTGACGGGGGTTAAGGCGTTTGGCTTTCTGGATCTTTGTGACGTTCCCTCTAACCAATATCTCCATTCCTCAAGCGACATCTTAATGGCGAGTAGTTCTCTGTCTCCAACATCATAATTTCTCTCAGCGGGGGAGAACCGTCTAGAGAAAAAAGCACAAGGGTGCAACTTGCCATCAGCCGGGGAGAGTTGTAAGAGGGCAGCCCCAACTCCAGTGTCAGAAGCATCAACCTCCAAAATAAATTGTTCCTTGAGGTTGGGATGGGTTAGAACTGGAGCTGATGCAAAACGCTGTTTGAGGGTAGCAAAAGCCTTATAGGCCTGAGGAGACCATACAAAGGGTTGTTTAATGGATGTTAGGGCAGAAAGAGGAGAAGCAATTCGGCTGAAATCCTGGACAAAACATCTGTAAAAATTGGCAAAGCCTAGGAAACGTTGAAGCTGCTTACGACTTGTGGGGGTTGGCCATTCTTGAACTGCCGAGATTTTACTGGGGTCTGGCTTCACCTGTCCACCCTCAAAAATAAATCCAAGAAAGGTTACAGTGGGGACATGAAATTCACATTTCTCGGCTTTAATGAATAGACTGTTCTCTGAAAGTATCTGCAGTACTGACCGGACATGATTGTGGTGATCCCTTGGGTCCTTTGAAAAATGAGTATGTCATCCAGGTAGACAAAAACGAAGACGTTCAGGGAAATCCCTCAGGACGTCATTTACCAGAGCCTGGAAAACAGCTGGAGCGTTTGTTAAACCAAAAGGCATAACTAGGTACTCATAATGTCCGATAGGAGTCTTAAAAGCAGTTTTCCACTCGTCCCCCTCCCGAATCCGAACAAGATGATAGGCGTTTCGCAGATTAAGCTTGGTGAAGATAGTTGCTCCTTGCACTGCTTCAAAAGCTGAGGAGAGAAGGGGTAGAGAGTACTTGTTCTTGATGGTTATTTCATTTAGGCAGCAATAATCGATGCAGGGCCTTAGACAACCGTCTTTTTTGGACACAAAGAAAAAAACAGCTCCTAAGGGAGAGGAGGAGGAACGGATTATGCCTATCTTAGGGGAATCATTAATGTATTTTTCCATTGACTCACGCTCAGCTTCAGCTAAACGAAACAAGCGACCTGAAGGGAGAGGAGCACCAGGAAGTAGGTCGATTGAGCAATCATTGGGACGATGTGGAGGAAGTGACAGGGCAGAGTCTTTACTGAAAACACGCTGGAGGTCATGATATTCTTTAGGTACATTGGAAAGATCCGGTTCTGAAGGCGGGACGGAAAGGGAAGAGGGGCAGACGGCCGAAAGAAGGCAGGAGGCATGACGGTTTTGGCTCCAAGCTTCAATACGGGAATGAGACCAGTTTATATGGGGGGTTTACGAGGCTTGAGCCAAGGGTGACCCAGAACTATATGCACCTCTTTGGTGGGAAAAACAAAAACTGAGATAGTCTCGTGATGGTTCCCTGAAGTGATTAACTCGAGGTTCTCAGTCTGATGAGTGATGGAGTGAAGGGCTTGGCCATCTAGAGCATTAACCTGAATGGGTTGATTTAGTTCAAAAATGGGGAGATTGAATTCATGAACAAACTCTGGACTAATCAGATTCTGTTCAGATCCCGAATCAATCAAAACCCTTAAAGGGATCTGAACCTGTGATGCCACTAAAGAAGCAGGGAGATGTAATCGTGAGAAGTGATTGCTATGAATTGCGCCCGCCAGCACCCCCTGTCTTACTGGGGGGCCTGATCTTTTGGGCAAACAGGGCACTGAAAAAGAAAATGACCGGGACCTCCACAATACAGACAAAGACCTGAACTGCGGCGTCTCTGTTTCTCCTCTAAAGAGAGACTAGTTCTGCCTATTTGCATGGGTTCGGACTGCTGGTTGTTTACACTAGGAGGCTTGTCAAAAACTGATGACGTCATGTGATGCGACTGACTAGGGCTTTCGGGGATTTGGAGTACTAAACTCCTTCTTTACACTATTTCTTTCTCTTCTCCGGATATCGATTCGAATGGATAATTCGATCAATTCTTCTAGAGAGCTTGTTTCGTCTCGACATGCTAGTTCATCCTTTAGGCTTTCATTTAAGGAATTTAAGAAAGCGCTTTTTAGGGCTGGGGAATTCCATTTTGACTCAGCCGCAAGTGTGCGGAACTCAATAGCCATGTCAGCTACCGACCTTGCGCCCTGTCTAAGAGCCAAAAGTTTCTTAGCTGCCTCCTCGTTACTTATTTTGGGAGCGAAGGTTAAGTTAAATAAATCCAAAAACTCCTGAAAAGAATAATACTGAATAGAAACTTAATCAATAATAGCCTCCGCCCATTGTAGTGCCCTGTCCCTGAGTAACCCGACTATATAAGATATTTTACTGCCGTCGTCAGGGAATGAGCATGGGGATCGGTGGAAAACAAGTGTGCATTGAAGAAGAAACCCTCTACTCTTACTCAAATCTTCAGAAAAAGACTCAGGAGGTGGTTGGAGGATTTCTCTGCTTACCGCTCGTGACTGGACCGGAGTGGGCGGCGCCGGAGCTAGAGGAAGAGCAGAGGGAGTACTGTTAGTGGAGAACGAGGAAAACACTGCTTGAAGCTGTTGAATATCAGTTTGCTGTTGGGACAATGATTGAAGTTTAGCCTGATGCTGCCCTAAAAGAATGCCCTGATGGGAAACAGCTGTCCGTAGTTGTGCCTCAGAGTTATCTTGGTCAGCCCGTTCTGTCATAATGTAGCGTTTCTTTAAACTCTGAGGAGAACACAACCACAGATTCAGGACAGCGTTTTAACAGATTTATTTCTTTGTGAAAGAACAAGGCGAGACAGGGACCCAGGCAATGAAAGCAGGAGACAGGTTCTTCTCTGGAAGGGAAGGTGACAGGGTTATGGATATTCCAAGGGAATTTCAAGGTGTTTTCTTTAAAGAAGGATTTGTCCAGGAACTTACAGCCAGAGCGGTAGTGGTTAAGCTGGGGAGGTT
Organism: Crenichthys baileyi; assembly: GCA_036173005.1. Lineage (NCBI taxonomy): Eukaryota > Metazoa > Chordata > Actinopteri > Cyprinodontiformes > Goodeidae > Crenichthys > Crenichthys baileyi. The sequence continues at coordinate 120,291 of JAHHUM010000695.1, read as the reverse complement.
AGTCTTTTCCTCTGAGATGGATGTTGGCAGGATGTGTGTGGTAGACAACAGTTTCCTTTCTTTTCTTTAGCTCTCAAGTGATCACTCAGTTTAAGCATTCCCACGTAGGAGGGTGGACAGGCAGGTGACAACAGAGGTAAGGTTCTCCAAAACCTCACCTTATCTAGGGCCAGAAGCTGAGAAGGCAGGGAGACTCACGGAGGGAGATGAGGAACGAAACTTTGAAGCTCGCTCAGAAAACAGATCACAGGAACAGGAGCCTTAAAACCATCAGGCAAGTTCTGGGGAAAAAGACAAGAGAAAGATTCCGATTAGGTTTAGCAAAAATGTATGCATAAGCACTGCACATCACGGTCAGTACCACGAAAATGTAGCAACGGGCTGACATCTCCCTCCTGGTCTCAGCTCCTTAAGAAGGCCAGTGATTAGGCTCTGCTTAGCAGCACCTGCCGGGAAACGCTCTAGAGCAGAGGATGGAAAGAAAGACACACACACACATACACTGCGCACCAACACAGAGTCCTGACAGATAGGTTGAGTAATACCAAGAATCTAAATATTAATGATAGGTTAAGAGTTATTATGGCTAAGGCTATTGTTCATCCCTGTGCTAACTGAATCAATGTTGACTCTGCATGGTAAAAGAATTCACCAAGAAATCTTTAATAAATAACAATACACCAAATGTCTTTTCACTCATGCATACTTTCAAGTTATGAAAATTATTTGTCACTATACATTTCTTGTAAAATGTACTTTTCCATGGAAACTTGTGGCTTAATCGGTCAGCCTTGTAGCATTAGGTTTGGAAAACTGGGTTACTGCACTTTCTATGTTAGATTTCTATATTTTACCCACATAATTTTCTCAGCTCTCAGTCATTTTTGGCCCATTTATATAGAATGGATGGATGGATGGATGGACTGATGGATGGATGGATAGATGGATTGATATAGTGCGATATGGAATAAAGAATGAAACAGGTATTTTATCCGGATCTGTAAAGTATTCAAATAAAATTCCAGGCTTTTATACTGTAGGAATATTGTGTAAAATCTAAACCTTGGAAGAGGCACTTTTTCAAAACAAATTCTGTAAATGGGGTCAGCATTTTTAGTATGGCCCTTTACTTGACTACAAAGTAGTCCGGACGGACGGACGGACGGACGACCGTCCGTCCTTTCAATTATTAAAATAAAGACATTTTAGAGGAACAAAAGCAAAGTGGTTAAGAGGCCACTCGCTATAATGTTTGTCAAACGCAGTCTGCTACTAACAACTCTGTTTCAACTCATAAAATCAATACCTTGACATTTTTTCACCTGACAGCCTACTAAAAAATGTGGATGTAAACTGGAAATGGGCTGTAAAGTGCAGAGCATGAAAACTTGACGACAGAAAATAGTCCACAAAGAACAAAGTGTTTTTAAGTAATCCAGTGGATTTTTTTATTTGTTATTTATTTTTCTGTTATGGTGATGGTGATTTGACTCCATCTAAGGGTGTCTTTATGAGCCAATAAGAATAACTAGTCATATTAGCTGCTATTGTCATTATTTTTACCTAGTATTTAAATTTTTCTTCTGACTCCCCCCGTGTGTCAACATTTTTCCATGATACATTTACCAATGACCCATTCCAGGAACCAGTCTCCCATCAGTCTCAGCTGTAGGAGTACTATTTCCAATTATTTCTGTTGGTATTTGAAAGCCCATTAGTTAAGGCCCACAGAATGGGTAGTGTGGTAGTGTTAGTAGTGGACCAAAATGGTGTTGAAATGTAGAATGAAAGCTGAGCACATAAATCAGTGCACACAAACAGACTTTTTTTTCTGGAACATTCCTAAAGTCAGTCAGTCAGTCAGTCATTTTCTACAGCTTCTTCCATAGTGGGTCACGGGGAAGTTGGTGCCTATCTCCAGCAGTCTATGGGCAGGAGGCTGGCTACACCCTGGACAGGGCGCCAGTCCATCGCAACTACATTCCTAAAGTAGTTTAAAAAAAAAAGGAAGACTTGACTCTAAAATGAGGGTTGTTCTCTGTTGTGCCTATAATCGCCCAAACCCCTCTCCTTTTAGAGGAAGCTGTAATGTAATAAATCAGTAACTGTAGAAAGTCAACTTGTGCCATGTTTAGACTTGGCATTAACATGCAACATCCTGGCTGATTCAGTTACAGGTGGACAGCTTTTCGTGAATGTTCACACTAGCCTTAATGATAACCTTTCAGTACCCATGCTTCATGCAAATAAACATGTAACCATGTCACTAATGGGGTGGTCTCTGCAGCAGGTCTACTTATGTTCTTGACATTAGCGATTAACATTCACCTATGTTGCATGTTTGCAGTAATAAAGCCGATTGTACACAGAGATCTGCATGCTGGATACTCCCTATAGAAGCCGAGATGCGCAAGCACGTTCAAATGTGCTTGCTGGGAGAGCAAGGATAGTTCTGAGTTCTTTAGGGAAAAATAAGGAGAACAAGAAGGAAGAGGACAGAAAATGCAGATGCCACAACTCACGTTTTATAATAGAAATTTGCCATAGTCATATTTCAACTCTTAAAAAAACAAGTTGCTTAGACTCTTGGTGTGATCATCTTACAGTGATCTCTTAAAAAAAGACAAAGATACTGCATACAAACACAATTTCCCCAGGCTGCATTTGCCAAGATATGTGCACCAAATGCCGTAACACCTTAAAAGTTTTGTACAGAATGCCACGTTTGGTGTTGCATGCTGCTGATACGGTGGTGGAGTTCATCTTCTTGTGTTACTGGTACGTGGCCTTTAATGAGAGCAGCAGATCCAGGGAGTCAGGTCAGTTGGATGTTGTTGGTTGTGTCTCAGACCAGCATCCAAGGTGGCCTAAGCTAAATAATTCACAGTCTGCCTGTAGTGCATTTACACCTCTATTTAGTGCCTGACCAGATCGCCCAGAATGGATGTTGGTCTATGGGCCTTGGATACTATTTTGATGTTATTCCTGTTTGCTAAAATATCTCTGGACATAAGATGCATCATATTACCAAATCTTCTTCTATGTAATTTAAAGTGGAAAGCTGACTTAAACATAAAAAAGACCCTTTTTTTGCTGGGCTTTTTTAGTTTTAAGGGTGACCTTTACTGTATTTTCCATTAAGTTGTATTTAATCACCTGATCGCTTGATAAAAAAAGCACGTCATCAATATGTTATCAGGCAAGTCAGTGAGATGACAAAAAGAGTCACATGTTGGTAGCCAAAAATGTCTTTAAAGATTTAGTTTTAAATAAAACTAAAGATTTAGATGGAGTAAAATGTTTTGGTTTTTTTGTCCATAAACACTGCATACCTCAAGCCAAAAAGCTGCTCACATCTGAATTTTGTTTTGGATGACCCTTCATATCGTCTGGAATGTAATCTGAACTGACAGTAGTGTCAAAGAGGCACTCAGGCACACCAACATCACATTTTATAACCATGCAGTCTTGTTCCAAACTGTTCCTGTCTTTCCCATTTGTTGTTCTCTCACAAGCAAAACATTGGTTATTTTTTTTGCAGCTAAACATTTGTATTTTGCTAACTATGAAAGGGAGTCACGTCTTAACCATAAATTTTATTTAAGAACAAAAAAAGTCAGCAAATTTACATTTCTCTTTCAGTTTGAAACAGCTTCTCTTTCACGTTCCATTGTTAATTTCACTCCATGTAATTTAAAGCCAATGCCAGATGGTGTTTTTGCATAAAAAAGTTGAAGTCACAGCATGCCATCTGCCCAGGAGAAAACAACAGATAAAGCCAGCGTGTTTCCAGTGACCATAGCAGGGGATTTAGCAGCCGTGGTAAAGAGCAGACAGACATCTCCATCGGGATTTAGGTGTCGACTAAAGCAAGGCTAAAAGGAGAGTAAATATTAAATTTACATTCATAGCTGTGACTTCAAACATGACTGTGGATGAATATTAATGTGGCACCATGTTGAGTGGATCCATAACAATTGACTCTTCTAGCAATTAACTGTTTTGTGACAAAAAATCAGTTCATGTAATTTATTTTACTTGGCTTCTTCAATCTCAAATAAAGTGACTTATTCTTACTTTATATTGTAAAATTTTGGAAGATAATTTTAATATTTCACTTGTCCTGTCAGCCAGCAGTTTCTCAGAGACAGTCCAGTAATGATTTATAATTTTGCAAATGTACCCTTAAGTATGGTAGTGCATAATAACACATTGTATTTTTAATATTAAGGGTAATGTTTAGGGCCAATGCCAAGACAAAGTTTTGCAAATCATATTCTCTTCTGCACCAACCATTCACATATACGCTGGAAAATAAACTGATTAGAAACACTTTCTAAAGTAAATTGGTTTGAAATTAGATAGATAGATAGATAGATTAGTTTAGAAGCTCAGAACAAAGACCACATATAATGTAACTAAAATATATGTGATATGAGTGTTAAAAATCTAATTGCCCTGGGGACAAAAGATGTCATTCTGGAGTACAGTCAGTGGAAATGCCTCCTAATGCTGAGGCTGTGAAAAGGGTGTCTGCTGTTTACCATTATTGGTTTGAGTTTGTTCAGTGTGGCCCTCTTCACCACTGTTTGCAATGACTCCAGCCCATTGCCAAGCCCTTGTTGCTCTTGTCTCCAAGATAGCCTTCCCAGGCCACCGCAGCAAATGTTTGCTGTGTGTTCCTGTAAGCAGAAGCCAATACGTGGTTCTCACAGTGTGATGACCTTGAATAAAAATACCACAATTTCATGGTATTTCAAGAATTCGAAAACAAAAATGCAAAAACAACAATTATTGCTACTGCTGCAATCATAATCTAACATACTTTTTCTATTACAGTTATGTTATGTGTAACATTTGGTATTGTAATTTTAAAACCTAGACTCAAGCAAAAAAAGAAAAATAGTTATAATAAAAATTGAGTAAACATCATATTAATTCAGTGGTAGTTTTCAAGAGCTGTTTGTGCAAAATGTTGTCCTTTTTTATCATTATTTTCTTTGTGTAGAAGACCTGGGAGAATGAAAAGCTAATATTAGCAGGTTTATTAGCCGGGTTACTTGCTTTGATGGCTGCACTGATGGCTCTCCTTTAGTTTCCACACCCTGACCGCTGTGCATTTTTTTTTCAATGAATAAAAGAACAGTTGTGGTTGTTTTGTATAAATTATCCTGCTTTGTATTTCTGATGTGCTATTAATGTAGAAAGTGCCGCCAAGAATTGCCTTGTTATTGGAATTTGAGCTTATTTTTTCTTTGTCTGAACATCTGAATTATTGTGTGGACAATTCTTTTTACAAGCAATGAAAAATAATCAGGTTAGAAAATAGTTATTGGATTCCAAAGTAGTGTAGTCAAGTAAACTGGTACTAACGACTGTTTTTATATCGATTTAATTTGACGACAGACAATCAAATATTAATTGCTGTTTCAGTAAAGATTATTTTTAAGACATTGCATGTCTCAAAACAAAATGTTAACAAATACTTGGGCATTAAACAATAAAAAAACGGGTATAAAGTACAAACTGCTGCATGATAAAAACTGTAAAATTATATTAAGCATTTTGATGTGATATAAAGATTGGAACCTTGATAAAATGCTAAGAAAACATTCCATGTGGAACATTTTTGATGATTTCAATCAAAGGTTGTTGCTGCAATTTCATTTCCATTCCTACGTCCAAGACCTCTAGTTTCATGCATCATTGGATCTATGCTAAGAAGACAAAGACAGGCCTGCTACAGCCTATAAGACGAAACAGGATTGTTGCAGTCAGATGGAGCTGTTTGCATTGATATAATAAAGGAGAGGTGCAGTGCAGCAGGTATCAGTGAAGCTAAGGAGGAGCAGAGGTGATAGACAGAGATACATCGGGCCTGCCGATGCTGAACTTTCAGCTCCTCTGAGAGATGTGAGGCAGTAAACACTATAAGCCGCCTGCAGCTGTGTCATACATATTATTAGGTTAGCTGAGGAAACCCAAGCCTAATCCTCTTCAACTCTGCAAGGCAAAGCAGTGAATCAGCGCACGTTCATTATCCCACTACGGTGTTTATAGATTTTATTTAAGTAAATTCGGAACTTTGAGAGCGGCAAATAATAGCACATGATAAGCAGGAATTTGACTCTTAGGGATTTTTATCTTGTAATCATTACAGGCTTGTAAATACCTTAACATTGGTAAACAAGAAAAAAAAACATGTAGGAAAACTGGTGTTTTGCAAAATTTACTTTTACTTTACCGGCACAAATTATTAAACAAATATGTTTTTACTTGTGGTGTTGTTGAAATGAGGACTCTAATGATCAGCTCTGAAACATTTGCTCATAAGGATTTGGCATAGTATTTTACTGTTGGTTTATGCATTTATTGATCGGTGGAAATTCTTAGTTTGGATGCATTTAATGAAGAGGAATAAAATAGTTTTGAGAGTATATGACCTGCTGATCACATATTCTAGTGTATCAAAATTGTCCAAATATGATATTTGGTCAGTTAATTGGTGCAGCTCTAGCTGTATTAAATTGTTGAATTAAAACCAACATTTACAGAAATAAGTTGGCATGTGTTATAGTCATTGGAAAGGAAATCATAGAGAAAAAAGTCAGACTGGCAACTCAGACGTTAAAGAATCTGAAGAAATCAGTAACGTTAAAATTTTCATCAAAAATGTTTTAATAGACTTAGGTTCATAGTTACACAAATAAAAAGAGCACAAAAAGTTAAATTAGGAAAGTATGATTTAAAAGTAATCAATGTACACACAAACACTTCAGCCAGTGCTTCCTTAGACTGGATGAGTCACAGGAACAACTCACAGTACGATTTGCACATCATCCAAACTTTCCATACCTTTCTTAAAAGTGATTTAAAACTGCAAACATCTGTAGTTAAACACATCTGACTCATCTGATATAACTCCCCTCTCTGGGTGGAGGATTCTCGATGCATTATTGTTTGTGGGATGCAACTTCTGGATGCTACATAGTTTGTGAGATGACCACACTTCAAAAGGGTGGGGAATCTACTTTAAACAAAGTTCCGTTTATCAAGTCTTATTGGTGCTGTCTAATGTATCTTTTCACTAAACAGAGGAATCTGACAGATATATAATAGTGCAAAACGTTTTGAATAGCTAAAGGCTGAGCATTTCTTTTGCAACAGTTTAAAACATGGTAATCAGTTTGTGCTTTTCTAAACTTTTCAATGAAAATTAAGTTTTCAGTTCAGTCTACAAATTTCTTGGTATTCCATTAGGCTTCAGAGGAAGAAAATTAGTGAACACTGTGAGAATATTTACTGCCTGCCTTGGGACAACTCAAAAGTTAAAGTTCTCACTTTTAGCAAGTGGATATTTTCATTTCAAGTGTAAAAATGGCCATTTCTAAGACTCAGCAATTTTTAAGAATTTTAGTTTGGGGATTTTGTATCACATTAGTTTAATGGCAGAAGACACTGACCAAAATTACTTGTTATTATGTGTATTAACATGGATGGTGAATTTAAGACCTGCCGGATGCAAAGATAACAAGATTTTATGTATAACTCGGCACATGCAACTTTTCCTTAATGGCTGTGAAATGTTCGGGTTTGATGCTCCTTTACTTTCCATACCAAGACTGCTTGTGTTTTTATTTCTGGCAAGACTTTCAAACAGCCAACTTGCTCTTTCTTGTAAGTGAGAGAAAATAGTAGTAGACTTTTCCTGCCAGTTGACTAGCAGTGGGCAGCAACATGTGGGGGAGGGGTAACACTGCATTACTCTGTGCTCCTTACAGGCAGAGAAAACTCTAGTCATTCTGGCACTTTCTCATTAAAGTGACTTTAGGACTCCATGAATGGCATAACACTGGATTGCTATGAAGCAGCTTATTACTGTATTTTACACTTTTTTTCTACTTAGACTTTCTTTTTTGCCTGGCAGAAATCAAAGAAAGTAAAGGGAGATATTTCGCCTCTCTATTTTGACATCTTAGTGACCCCTCTAACCCATTGGTTTATTTACATAATGATGAACCCAGATCTCCATCAACATTGATGATACAACCTGACAGTTATTGTGTGAGGCCTAGTACAAGGTTTCACTCAAAGTGTGCAAATGGATGCTGTGATACGGCAGTGAAGAAGACAGAGACGAAGAGGACGATCAAAGTTTTAGGGTTCTCTTAACCTTAAGTTGTTTTAATATTTGACAGATATGCAGCCACTAATCCTCATGAATAAAATTTCCTGCGTCACCATTTTCCACCACTTAAGTTCACTGACATCTTTGGGACAAATCTCTGTAAAGAGTCTTTGCTCGCTTTGCAACGCTTAAATCTGACTCTTTTCCATATAAATTTCTTATATGTTCAGTGGCCAGTGATAAATAAAAATGTTAATATATTTTGATTCAAAACAATATGAACCTCTAATCTATTTCAAATATAAAATCAGCCGTCTGGACTTCTCAGGTCAATATAGAAACATATGGACATTTATACAGGTCATTTTCTTCCATCTAGTTTCCATCTAGTTTTCATATTGAGGGTGGAGCATCATGTACCTTTAACTAAAGGATAACTGCTGCATTTTTGGTGTCAACATTGGTGGTAATTATAGCATGATCTTTAGTTTTCTCAAGTAACTAATTTGTTTTTTTGCAATTTGAAAAGTATTACTGAATTCTTTGTAAATATTGCCAGTTAAAAGGTTACATTAAAGCCTGATGGGCCTGTCAGACAGGTTATTTGATAATACATTAATAAATAATTTTTTATATTTATTTATTTTTTCCTTTTGTCAAAGCCAAGGGGGCCACAAAAAGGAGGCGGGTTGGCAACCCCTCATTTAGCCTGTTGGACTGATATACACTGTTTCATGATAAGCTTGCCATGTTACAGGAGTTTTAAACTCTCAGCAGCATCTCACTGTTTTGATTCTTACCTATCAACTAAGTTTCTGTTAGTTCGTATAATTTTGAGTCAAATGGGTATCTTAAAAAAATCCTTTTATAGTATTAATTATTTTAAAATATAAATTATTTGAAAACCCTAATGTCTGCTGTTAGCCTTATTCTCAATTGTAGCAGCTGAGAGATCTTGACCCCTAATCAAACTTAAATTGAATATTTATTAGACACCTTAGTCATGTGTTATAGGTCAGGTTGTAACTCATTGTAAAGTGGGGAAAAAAAGGATATGCTGTTTATGTTCCACTGTTTCATTTTTTTTATTTATTCAGAGCATTAACTGGTTACAAATAGGACATTTAAATATCTAATCTGCACATGTTCAGGTAAAATAACAATAGAGCCAGAAAATAAATGAACCACCATTGTAATACTAAAAATCCAAAACTTAACCAGAGGTTACCTTGAAAAGCCAAGAATACTGCTTTGTAATATAGTCCCTAGATAATAGTTTGGATTAACCACCACGTTTCTATATGCTGGCATTCATATATTTTTCCTAGTAGTTTTAGATTTCAAAAGCTTTAGTGTTTTAGAGTTTACGGATGTCATCAGGAATTGTACTTAGACGATTGCACGGTCATTTCAAATCCTGTTTTATATTTATTACTTTTATAACAGGAAATATATCTTGCTGCGATAAAAATAAATTCACAAATTTGCAAGCCATTTTTTTCACAAACATCAGAACCTTCTTTTATGACAACAATAACTATGAATGATGGCATACTTCAAGTAGAGCTGTTTCAAATGCATATGATGATGCCCTTCTCTGAACTCTTGACATCGAGCTGGTAATTTTCTTCAGTGTCTATTTATATTTATTTTGTTTATTTCTTCGCCTCCAATTGAAGTTTCCCGAGCTTGTTGGTGTTGTGCATAAAGCCGCATGCTGCATAGATTTTAGGTCTTTTATTACTCGAGTTGCAGAATAAGTGTCGAGGGCAGCAAGCTCTGTAAGCCTCCGCTGCAACACAAAAGCAAGCGTGTGCTGTCAAACTGTCAAAACTCACACTTCAAGGCTTGTGATCGGCCTGCCGTGTAAGGGTTCTCCGTCTCTTTTATATCTGCGGTGTATGTGTACGCTGTTCTGTATGAGTGACTACAGGACTTCTGCTCATGTTTGTGTATTTTCCTCAATGTGCATTTGAATATACTCGACTTGAATGTTTATGAGTTTCCCTCTCGTGAACAAGCCTCACCCTCTGATCCACTTTACTGACATTATACTCCACAAACAGGCCCGATAAATAGAAATGTTACTCACTGTGGTTCACTTGGGCAATTTTCAAATAACTGGTGTAGTTGCAGCTTTTGCACAGATAGAAATACACGTCACAAACGAAGTAAAGAAATTGGTTATGTATACATGAGTGCACTCTTGCATAATAATCCTAACTGAATGAGGTGTTTTTTTTTAATTAAACAATGCAAACTGAACACCACTCAAAACTTTGTGACCCACATTTTTATTTTTTTTGCAGAATTATGATATGCAAATATAATTCCAGCTCTGTGATTTGTTGTCCAGTGTTTCTTCTATTTTACTGGTGCGGAGATTTTTTCAAAAATAAATAAACGTTTATTACAAATCTTACCTATTCAAAAGAGAAGAGAGTCAGTGACATTCCATGAGAGAAACGTGGAGAAAACAATTTAAATGTAACCCAATTTTCTGACTCTCTTCTTTCTGTTCCATCAGTACAATCTCCCTACCATTTTCTGTCAGCGTCAGCAATTTGGCCAATAAAATTAAACATTCTGTGTTTGCTCCGAGGGAAGTTAGAGACCATTTGACTGGTGACATACAGGGGTTGGACAATGAAACTGAAACACCTGGTTTTAGACCACAATCATTTATTAGTATGGTGTAGGGCCTCCTTTTGCGGCCAATACAGCGTCAGTTCGTCTTGGGAATGACATATACAAGTCCTGCACAGTGGTCAGAGGGATTTTAAGCCATTCTTCTTGCAGGATAGTGGCCAGGTCACTACGTGATACTGGTGGAGGAAAACGTTTCCTGACTCGCTCCTCCAAAACACCCCAAAGTGGCTCAATAATATTTAGATCTGGTGACTGTGCAGGCCATGGGAGATGTTCAACTTCACTTTCATGTTCATCAAACCAATCTTTCACCAGTCTTGCTGTGTGTATTGGTGCATTGTTATCCTGATACACGGCACCGCCTTCAGGATACAATGTTTGAACCATTGGATGCACATGTTCCTCAAGAATGGTTCAGTAGTCCTTGGCAGTGACGCGCCCATCTAGCACAAGTATTGGGCCAAGGGAATGCCATGATATGGCAGCCCAAACCATCACTGATCCACCCCCATGCTTCACTCTGGGCATGCAACAGTCTGGGTGGTACGCTTCTTTGGGGCTTCTCCACACCGTAACTCTACCGGATGTGGGGAAAACAGTAAAGGTGGACTCATCAGAGAACAATACATGTTTCACATTGTCCACAGCCCATGATTTGCACTCCTTGCACCATTGAAACCGACGTTTGGCATTTGCCTGAGTGACCAAAGGTTTGGCTATAGCAGCCCAGCCGTGTATATTGACCCTGTGGAGCTCCCGACGCGAAGTTCAGGTGGAAACAGGAGAGTTGTGGAGCACATTTAATTCTGCCGTGATTTGGGCAGCTGTGGTTTTATGTTTTTTGGATACAATCCGGGTCAGCACCCGAACATCCCTTTCAGACAGCTTCCTCTTGCGTCCACAGTTAATCCTGTTGGATGTGGTTCGTCCTTCTTGGTGGTATGCTGACATTACCCTGGATACCGTGGCTCTTGATACATCACAAAGACTTGCTGTCTTGGTCACAGATGCGCCAGCAAGACGTGCACCAACAATTTGTCCTCTTTTGAACCCTGGTATGTCACCCATAATGTTGTGTGCATTTCAATATTTTGAGCAAAACTGTGCTCTTACCCTGCTTATTGAACCTTCACACTCTGCTCTTACTGGTGCAATGTGCAATCATTGAAGACTGGCTACCAGGCTGGTCCAATTTAGCCATGAAACCTCCCACACTAAAATGACAGGTGTTTCAGTTTCATTGTCCAACCCCTGTATATTATTGGCATGCAGACTGTTTATGCATCCAAGGCAATGTTGCAAACAATGATACTGCGAAGACTATTGGAAGAGTTGTTTTGCTCTTTGATAAAATAAGAGAGAAATGGTCTGGATGAGACCAACTTTATTTGGTTGTTTTAAGACTGAAGTTGCTGTAAATAAATTTTAGGCCCCTAAAAGATTTCCTCTGTTTTTACTATTTTGGTGACACTTTGAATCATAAACAAATGTAATACGGACAGAATAAATACAAAACATTTTTAAATAATAATTTTATTTATTTTATTAGGCTAAAAAAAACTATCCAAACCAACCTCCATAACCTAAACACTGGTTGAGTAAGCCTTGACCTCACCATCTGTCATCAAGAGTTTGCTAATGAGTCTTTACATTCTGGGGGAGTAATTCTGGCCCACGCTTCTTTGGAGAATAGTTTTATTTCAGCCAGGTCAGAGAGTTTTCCAGTGTGAACAGCCTATTTAAAGTCACACTACATCATCAAAGTTGGACTGAATTCCAGACTATGAATAGGCCACTCCAAAACCTTCATTTAGTTTTTTGAGGCACTCAGAGGTAAACTGTGCTTTGGATCATTGTTCTGCTGCATAACTCAAGTGTGATTGAACCTACCATAGTTGATTGCTATATATTCTCCTTTAGAACGTTCTGCTAGAGAGCAGAATTCATGCTTTCAACAATTACGGCAAGTTGCCCATGGTGATGGTACCCTACCACCACCATGTTTTACTGTCAGTATGATGAAATTTCTCTGAAATGCTGTGTTATTTGTATGCCAGATATTACAGGATCCACACCTTCCAAGACCTCCACTTTCATCTGGGGAGTTCACAGAATATTTCCCCCAACGTCTTACGGACCATCACGTTTTTCTAGCAAATCAGCCTTGTATTTCACTGGTTTTGCCCGGTATATTTCTTGTTGCTAAGCATTTAAATGTGAATAATAGGGGAAATCTGTAAATGGGTAAATATTTTTTTATTACAGTTTATATATATATCTTGAAGGAGAAATTTAAACAACTATGCAGATAAAAAGCTGTTTGGCGCAGGGATTTCAATAACTCTCAAAGTTGCAGGAGTTATCAGGAAGATGTAACTCCTCACATGTTTGTAGGTTACAGCAATACATAAAGCTTCAATTTTCATGAAATGCATAAGGAGTTAAGAGAGTGAAAACAAATAAGAATAATCAATTTGTTACAAAGCGGATCAATGGATCATTGAGGCTTGTCAGAAACCCTCTGACTCTGTTTTCATAAATGAAAGTCCTGTAGAACTTCAGTATATAGCACCTCCTGTAAATGCCTGAGTAAAAATATTTCAAATTTTTTTAACAGTTTGTATGCTTTTAGAGTCTCTTGTGTATTAAGATGTTGCTAATTAATAAAGCAATGGCATGTCCAGATGCAAAACATCTACTGTCTACTTTCTGGCAGAATGATCTGGGCTTAAACTCGGAAATTAATATGGATCTGCGTATTGCTCTGCATGTTATTCTTATTGCAGTGGGAAAAATCAGCTTTTTTGATTCCTATCTTGCCATGTATGTGTGTTACCTGTGTTACCATGTGACTAAACATAAGAAAATGTAGCTGATTTTGTGCAGCATCAAGTCCTGCAATATCTTTGAACTAAGTGTGTAACTTTAGATGTGCTCCTATTTTAAATTTTGTATGTAAACTGGGATCAAGGGTGTGGAATTCGTTGTTCTGCTGGGTCTGGATCAAGTGCCATAATATGGCTGTCTCTTTATCTTTTATTTAATTTTAATCATATATAAGGATGAACTGACCGTCTGTAAAATTAATGGCAGAATTGTTTAAAAAGTACTGAAACTCAGTTTGACTGCCAGTTTCAAGCATCCTGTATGCTGAGTAGACTGAATCTTTATCGCTACAGACAGCGTAATGTAGCATCAGAAAAAATAATTACATAATGGGACCATTGCTGTGATATTTTAGTCGCAGTTCATGTAACCCACTTATTCGTTCCTGCCTTCCTTCTGTCCTTCCTTCTTTATGGCCTAACTCCTTTCTCCTTTCTTTATGCCTTCACTTCTTTCTCTCCTCATGCCATTCCATCCTTGAATTTTTCTTTTCTTGTGTCCTTTATTCCTTATGTTCTTTCCTTTCTTCATGGTGGCCTCTTTTTCTTTCTTCCTTTACCCCCTCTTTCTTTGCCAACTTGCATTCTTCCTTCCTTATTTTCTTCCAGCTTCTGTTTTTCCAGGTTCTGTTTTGAAATCCTGCTCATGGAAGAGTTATCTGCCTTAAATTCTTGGTAAACTTTAGCATTTTATATTTTAAAATAAAAGCATGAGAACTCTGGAAGGTTGAGTCTGTGACTTAGCTAATTTTTTTTTACATTTTAGCTCTTCTAGCTCTTCTAAATGAAAATGCCGGCACCTATTGAATACTGTTTAGATATAATGTAAATAGATCAAAGACTGTGTCTTTAAGCAAATAGGCTAAGACTTTTGAGTGTACTTTCCCCAAATCTGTGCAGATAAAATAAATGGAGCTGTAAGAGGTGTGATGAAAGTGTTTACAGATAGAGAGGGAGGGAGCCTTATGCTGCATATTAAATATAGATCTAACTTCTGTTGCACATGTCTTCTTGTTTTGTTTCACTTTTAATTGCTCCTACAAGACTCCCTGTATCAAGCATATCGTTGAGAATACAAAAAAAGTCATGTCCTCTACAATGGCAACTGGGTCCTTTTAGACAGCTGTGTTATTAAGATTAAGCTTTTAATCTTTGGGACAGCAAAGGGTGCGCCCTTCACCACAAGAGGCTCCTCTGATATGCACATTCTGAAAGAAGAGAAATCAATTGAATTGAACTCCTAGTGAGCTCAGCTTTTGTCTGGGTTTTTATTCAAGCTTGTAAAGAAATATTTGATTTGCACACCTTTATATATGCTTATAAAGGCTTAAAAAGGGACGAAGCAGGAGTGAGGATTATGTTTGGCTTTGACCTGCTTTGCAAAAATATAAATAAAGCTCAGGATAATCCATGCACTTCATGTGAATTGAACATAATATTTTATGTAAATTAGTTTGATGACAACATCGCATAAGCAATAATTGAGAAATTTTGTTGTAATGAAAATGTAATTTCATATACATTTATTTGTCTTGAATCAGCCGGACACAGTCATCACTTACAAATGTTTGCAGCCAGTCACAGGCAACCGGACTTTGTGTTGAGAGCCATGACAGAAAATTGGTTAAGAAGATACTATCTAAAGCTCACCATAACACAAGCATTGCAAGAACAGCTTGTGCTGATGGCATCCAGATGAAAGTAAGACTCATCTGCTTGTTTTCATCAGTAGTGTGCAGTAGTGGAGAGAGAGTGATGGAAATATGGCAAGACATTACATCACATATTGTTATACTTTGCAAAAGTAAAAGTTTTTCATTCACCAATCAGAGATTTTGTGGCTTACTTTGGACCACTGGTTTTGTTAAGCTCTGACCTGACAATGCAGATTTTTCTTTAAAAACCATAGAAAAAAATGTTCTTTTCTACTTTCTGCATAAATATAAGGTATTGCCTTGTATTCAAGTGTTTATGGTAAAACAAAACAATGATTAGTCAAAGACAATCCAAACCTACAGAGCTGGCTCAGTCCATGACACGAAAAATTAAAAAAATACAATGAAAATCATCCAGGTTATGGGAGAGTGATATCTATTGAAAACCAAATGAATTACAGGATATCCCCTTTACCATTAAGATTATCTCTCACTAACTTGTTTTTTATTACAAATCTTAAAATTATGGAAGTTGGTCATACTACAAGATATTTTTTTACACAGTCTATTGAAAAGTAATGAAAGTGGTGCCAAACTTAACATTTAACATCCAAAACTGTGATTGACTTAATGTGATCATTAATCATTAATTTATTGATATTTATTGTAACTATATAGGAGCTTTGCGAAGCTTTTCTGTAATCAATGATTAATTATTTACTGTATATCAGGACCAGAGGCAGCAAGCAGTCAGCATTACACAGCTTTAAACAGGACTTAACTATTATTACTAAATGATTATCAAATATTAGTGAATACCATAGTTGCATTACTAACAGAAGCCTCAATTTTCATTACATGAAGAATAAGTAGACTGTGAGACTTCCAAATCCCAGCATGTTCCATAACAGACAGAATTGGACTCTTTAAAGGGATAAAGCAGAGAAATGTTGGTATAATGCATTCAGCTTCTTGTTGTCAACTGATGAATTTGTAGTTTTTGACTGGCCCATCAACAGATCAGGGCTGGTCAAGCAGTAAATCATCTGATTGCGGTCATTATCCGATTTCTTAGTGCATTTAAAATTAAAGACACCACCGGGAGTTTAAATAATACCTCTAGATCCTAAATAAACAATTACCACGCCCATCGAGCGAGTGTTAAATGTGGTACAATTTTATTTTTTGGTAGGGAAGTTACTATGTTTTCTTTTCTTTGCACAATTGTAATGCCAAAAAAAAAATATGAGATACATTTGACCTAATCTAAAATCTAAAAATTTTGCTTTATATAGGGTAAGGCACTATTTTAAGTTACCAACAGAAAATTCAGCTTAACTCTACATACTGCCTCTGGTAATAAGATGTTTTTTTCTTCTTAGGAGTAAAGACAGTTACAATTTGGTATTTGTATGTTGTCACTTTTTTGTTCCTTTTACTGCACTAAACACTTATTAAACAATGTGTTTTCTCTGGGTTCTCGGGTTTACTTTTGCAGTTCAAAACAGGGATGAAACAGTTACCAGTTTCAATGGTTAATGTGGACTAATCTGAAACAGTTAGTATTTCTGTTTTAGAAATAAATGACTGCTACATCCAAATTCAATTATTGCTCTAATTAAAAGTATACATGCAAACTGAAGCATTTTGTGTCTTGAGAAACGTGCTGTTTAACCATTAACTATGAATGTTTGGTGTGCACAGATTTAATTAAAGTTTATTTACGTAGCATTTTTCTCATATAAGAAACACAAAGTGCTGCACAATAAATAATTATATCAATTCAATTCAATTGAGTTTTATTTATATAGCGCCAATTCACAACACATGTTGTCTCAAGGCACTTCACAAAACTCAAGTACATACATTCCAAATAATCCTAACCATTGAACAGTGCAGTCAGAGTTAGTTATTTATTCAAAATGGATAAAAAGTTTTTCTGTGTAAGGAAACCCAGCAGATTGCATCCAGTCAGTGACTTGCAGTATTCACTCCTCCCGGATGAGAATGTAGAGACAGTGGCAGTCACTGGCGTTGACTTTGCAGCAATCCCTCATACTGAACATGCATGTAACGACAGTGGAGAGGAAAAACTCCCTTTTAACAGGAAGAAACCTCTAGCAGAACCAGGTTCAGTGTGAGCGGCCATCTGCCACGACCGACTGGGGGTTAGAAAGAACAGAGCAGAGACACAAAGAGAACAAAGAAGCACTGATCCAGGAGTACTTTCTATGGGAAGGAAAAGTAAATGTTACTTTTAAGTAAATAAATACAATTGCCAAAAAGAGGAAGAGAAAAAATACATTAAGTAAACCTAAATACAATAAAATACAGGAAACTGCAAAGCTGTGGATGTAACTGAACGCTTGTCGAAATTAATGCACCTCAAGCTGCTTTTCATTCAGTAGTTTTTTAAAACTGCAAATATCCAATCCAGAGCTTTTATAAATCACTGCCAATTAATAGGGAGCGGGTTGAAATGTGCATTCCAATGCAATTAGTAAAAAAACTAAACTAAACAAAGACAAATATCAGCCAAAAGTTTAAAACCAAGATTCCAGTCGTTAGCACCCAAGGCAGTGAAAAGTTTAGACAGATCCTCTGAAAGCCCATGGATGAGTAAGATGAATCCCCAGGATCACCAGTAATACCCCAGTTCACCTTAATGTTTGGCACTGAGCTCTAATGGGAAATTCATTTGACTTATTGGTTCTCTGCTGGCTGTAATTACCAAACGTCTTCAGCAAGGCTTTGTGTTTTGCATCAGATTTGTCTCTCGTTTTTATCTCTTCTCACCTGTTCCAACACCTTACACCTCAGTGGCAACGACAAGGATGTTTGTACCTTCTGCCTTTTGCCATGGCGCTATCAGTTCCATCCTTGGTGTGACTTTGAAGATTAGTCCCTGAACCGTGAAAAAGCTTTTGAAGTATTGCCGATTCTTTGAAGTTTTTTTTTTTTTTTCTTTCCACCTTGTCAAAGTGTTGCACAAAGTTTCGGCCAGCTTTGAAGATTTAAGGAATAAGTAGAGGGAACAGTCAGAGGCATAAACAGAACATGATGGAGATTCCAATCATTAAAGTCCATCTTATAGCTGTTTCAGACATCAGCGTACAGATGCTACAGGTTCCTTCACGCTGAACTGTCAATGTCAGTTTTTATTAGCAAAAATTTGCTTGGCAATGCCAACCACAGATAAAACATAACTTGTTCAGCTTACATTTACTACAAATTAAAACGTTTTATGTATATTTTTGAGAAAGAAGTAACAAGTTAGACTTTGACTTTTTCAGTTAGGCCTGTGTACTGGTTTTCCTAAGAAAATGTGATATTTAGCCTGTATAATTCAACAACAACAACAAAAGATCAAGCTGCCATAACTCTTGAACTAACAGTCATAACACCATTTGTACACTCACCGGCCACTTTATTAGGTACACCTTGCTAGTACCGGGTTGGACCCCCTTTTGCCTTCTGAAGTGCCTTAATCCTTTGTGGCATAGATTCAACATGGTACTGGAAACATTCCTTAGAGAGTTTGCTCCATATTGACATGATAGCATCACACAGATGCTGCAGATTTGTCGGCTTCACATCCATGATGCGAATCTCCCGTACCACCACATCCCAAAGGTGCTCTATTGGGTTGAGATCTGGTGACTGTGGAGGCCATTTCAGTACAGTGAACTCATTGTCATGTTCAAGAAACCAGTCTGAGATGATTCGTGCTTTATGACATGGCGTGTTATCCTGCTGGAAGTAACCATCAGAAGATGGGTACACTGTGGTCATAAAGGGATGGACATGGTCAGCAACAACACTCAGGTAGGTTGTGGCGTTGGCACGATGCTCAATTGGTACTAAGGGGCCCAAAGTGTGCCAAGAAAATATCCCCCACACCATTACACAACCACCAGTTTGAACCATTGATACAAGGCAGGATGGATCCATGCTTTCATGTTGTTGACGCCAAATTCTGACCCTACCATCAGAATGTCGCAGCAGAAATCGAGACTCATCAGACCAGGCAACGTTTTTCCAATCTTCTATTGTCCAATTTTTGTAAACCTGTGTGAATTGTAGCCTCAGTTTCCTGTTCTTAGCTCACAGGAGTGGCACCTGGTGTGATCTTCTGCTGCTGTTGCCCATCCGCCTTAAGGTTCAAGATGTTGTGCGTTCAGAGATGCTCTTTTGCATGCCTTGGTTGTAACGAGTGGTTATTTGAGTTACTGTTGCCTTCATCAGGTCAAACCAGTCTGGCCATTCTCCTCTGACCTCTGGCATCAACAAGGCATTTGCGCCCACAGAACTGCCATTCACTGGATATTTTCTCTTTTTTGGACCATTCTCTGTAAACCCTAGAGATGGTAGTGCGTCAAAATCCCAGTAGATCAGCAGTTTCTGAAATACTCAGACCAGCCCGTCTGGCACCAACAACCATGGCATGTTCAAAGTCACTTAAATCACCTTTCTTCCTCATTCTGATGCTCGGTTTGAACTGCAGTAGATCGTCTTGACCATGTCTACATGCCCAAATGCATTGAGTTGCTGCCATGTGATTAGCTGATTAAAAATTTGCGTGAACGAGCAGTTGTACCTAATAAAGTGGCCAGTGAGTGTATATTTGTCAAACTAGCTAGAGTGGACAAACATTACAAAGTGAGATTACAGGATGCTGATGGACTCCTACCAAAGAAGACTGAATGCTGAAATTAAGTCTCAAGGTGGTTCAAAAAAGTATTAGTTTAGGGTATGCACAGTTTTGAAACCAGGTTATTGTTTTTTTATTATTTTAAATTTTCCTGACAATTCTCTTGGCCTTTTATGTGAATTTCACAGCATAATATCACATTGTTTTATGCACATTGCTTTTTGCACATATGCATAGTCTTCGGTATTAACAAATACTTAACATTACAACATTACAAATTACAAATGAAAATCCAAGATGGCCTAAAAAAAATTTACTTCTGAGACTTGCTTGATAATTTGCCCACTGATCTTTAGATTTAAAGCATTACTGTTAGCCAAAGATCAGGCCCTAGAAAAAAACCAAGTGACCTAGATTTGTTTATATTTAACGTGAGACATGAGATATCAAACTATGCTGCAAGAGATTCCAAATACCAAGACATATGTTTTGAAGCACGTTTGTCCTTAGCAGTTATAAAACAGTGCCACTGGCATGTATCTGTAAACCTGCACTTAGACACGAATATTGCTAATCATTTGTATATAAAATAAAAAGACTTGAACCAAGAACTGAGCCTTGGGGTATACCTGTAATAATTTTGGAAAAAAATATCTATTGCAATGATGAACAATCCATTGTTCACAGTTTACAAGATATGTTTTAACCAGTCTAAATTTAGATTAGGAAAATGTATGTTTTATCATTTCTGAATGAGAATATCAAATATGTCAAATGTCTTTTTAAATCTCCAAAAATATCTCCAACTACTATACCAGTCTTTGTATGACAATAAGAATGAAAACCAAAATGCAAGGTGTTGTGCAATAATATATTTAATCTACTCAATATTTCATTAAATAAATTTAGGTCAGTGCATATGATCCCTAGCCCAATATGACTATCAGAACAATAGATGAAAGAGTGATTCGAGCACTGGCATTCTCAAAACAGCAAGCTCTGCACACATATGGAATAAATTCACAACAACTTGTTTCCAAAATATAAGAATTTATTACCAAAACAATTCAACACCAAGTTAAAATATTTAGTAAAATGTAACTTAAACTACCAAATTACAGAATAAACTAATGAAAATATATACAAATTATGCAATGACAATGATTTCACAGTTCAGTGTGGATTTTAATGTTTGAGAACCAAGGTTTATTTCAAGGAATTTGGTAATGGTGTTTAATTAGTTTTAAAACTAATTAGGGAACAACTGGTATGAGTCCAAACAACCAGTCATAATATAAATCAAAAGGAAGAGTAAAACATTGTTTTAATAAAATAATATTTCTGGAAATATTATTTGCTAAATTAGAAATCAATAATATTTAACTTAATGTTGTTAAGTACCCATCACATTAAGTAATGGACTACTAAAATTGCAGAGAGGAACGTCTATGTGTCTTAACAGATTTTTTATTTTATTTTATTTTTTTATCATGTCCTGTCTGGCAGAGAAGCACTCAGAATTGTTGTCTGAGTGCCAAGAAAAAGCCCAACAGATTTACTTTCACAAGTGGAGCATTACAGCTAACGCTTTATAGCTCTGCTTGATATTCATAAAAAGAAACTTTATTAGAAACTGCTATGGGATTATTTCAATTGTTACGGACACGTAGACTGAAATGGAAAGGGAAAAAAAGAAGCCTGAAAGAGAGAAAGGGGGGCAAAAGGAAAAGGGGAGAGAAGTAGAATAGAATGGAGGAAAGAAAGAAAGAGGGATGAAGAGAATACAAGATAACACCCTGCTTGCGTCTACACCTGCAGAAATGTTCGTTATTACCAGCCTTTTTACCGAAAGGTGCACCGTACTTATGAATGCAAGATGTATTTAGTGGTAAATGCGGCTCAATATAGAACATTTGTGTATCTGTTAACACCTGAATCTAAACACTTGTGGGTCTGAGTGTGGGCGCGCATGTGCATACAAGGTTTCCACATAAAAATATGCAATAGTGAGTGTGAGGAGCCACAGACCCGCCCCCCTGGACCTGGGACAGATATGGAGGAGATCCGAGCCACAGACATCCAAAGGCCCCCCAGAGCACAAGAACACCAGGAGAACCACTGCCAGGACTACCGTAACCCCCCCAGAGAGGAGCAGGGGATAATCCCAGAGGAATCACCCAGCAGCCACAGTGCAGAAGCCCCAGGGAGCTGCGTGCAGAAGCCCCAGGGAGCTGCAGCGACGAGCCCACAGGCCCCGCCAGCAGCCGTATACGCCTGAGCAGATCCAGCCATGGACCCAGAGACCCTAGACCCCGGGACATATCACTCCCCAAGCAGAGGCCTGACCGAGCCCAGGGGTCCAGGTCCTAGCAAGCAACCGCCAGGAGTGGGCCAGCACACACCAAAGCGCCCAGCCCCGGATACCGAGAACCACAGGTACACCGGAGGGCAGAGATACCAACCACTGGCAGGTAGTGTGGCGGGGAGGGAATAGGCCCCACATTTGATGGGGGCCAAAACTGATCCAGGAGAGGGAGCAGCCGAAGACCCAAAAAACATGCACTCACAATCACACATTCCCACCCTCATGCGTACACATAAAAACACTCACAACCACGCACCCAACATAAAGACAAACAACAATGGACGTCATACACTCACTCTCACTCCCCATACATACTCTATACTCCCAGGTCCAGGTGCCGATACCCAACAAAAAGACAAACAACAATGGACGTCATACACTCACTCTCACTCCCCATACATACTCTATACTCCCAGGTCCAGGTGCCGATACCCCATAGGGACAACCAACCCCGGACCCAGGAGGTGGTCCCCTTCCCTCCGGGGGTGGAGACGGGCACACCGCCCCAACACCTGAACCTGATCTGGGTTAGCCCAGGCTCGTGCCTGAACCTGAGTGACCCCGGCCTGGACCCTGACCGCCCGCCCTGACCCCAGTCCCCAACCACCCCCATCCTCATCCAGGGAGGGGGCCATGTACAAAAGAGGGGTCTACATGGTCCAAAAAAGCCCACCAACCAGAGCCGCCACAGAATAAAATATTCCCAACCCCCAATGAGTTCCGATCCCAACCCCATGAGCCACCCCCCCCGAGCACATGGCCACACTCCCCCAGGAGAGCTTCATCCCCTAAAGGCCGACAAAGCAACACCCACACAGCGCAAGCTCCACACACAGCCCCACTACATGCACCCCCGCCATGTCCCACCCCACCACACAGCGCGCCGGGACATCAAGGCAATGGCCCCGCGCAATGCTGTTACAGCCCCCGCCCACAGGCGCAACAGGGCAGACACCGTCGAGGACCGATCTCACAACGGAGCCCCCAACCCCACACCAAGACGGGACACACTCACCTGACAAGAGGTCCCTGGCCAGCAGCAAGCAGTCGAGGCCGGCATCCCCCACCCCGCCCCCAAAACCACTCAGACACGCCACATCACTGCCACTGAAATGATAGCCCGGGTTGAAACATTATCCAGCTCAGCTCTACCATCGCCACTCAGTCGAACCAGATGCCAGTGACCCCACATCCAAGAAGAGGACACAACCCCCTCATCCCACATGCTGCAGTCCCCCACGCCACACCCTAGCCTGCCACCCTGATCCCCCACCCCAGACACAACAGCCAGCAGAGCAGCACACCGCCAAGCCCACCCAACCATTCGGCCACCGTCAGCAGCCCTAGCCCATCAGTCCGTGAGAGGGAAACATGCACCACCGGGTAACTGGGCCGGGCAGGCCAACTGCTCCAGGCCAAGCACATCTCATCAGCCACCCCAGTGCGGGCACAAGACATGCTTCACCGCCCCACCCACCTGACCGCCAACCCTAGCCCTCCGCCCAGCCAAGGGCAAGAGCCACAGAAGGAAGCATTGGAGGAAGGCCACCACAACACGTCAAGGACCGGGCACCCCGCCAACCCCAAACCCTGGAGGAGCCCCTGGACCAAGCAAGCTGGCCAGCCCCTCCATCAAAGCGAAGCCACATCCAAATCAACACTGCACACCGCCCGGCCAAGACCCCCTCGCCGGAGCCCGATGCCTCCCCAACTGACGGACCGGGCACCGAAGCCAGCGACCGAGATCCAAGGCAATCCAAACGATCCCGAGAGGGCCGAAGAGCCAGCACCAGACAACCCCCAAGACCCGAACCTCAACCCCAGCCCAGATCTCGACCAGAAGGCCCGCTCCCTCTCAGCAAACAAGGGTGGGAAAAGACCCCAAGCCTACCTCCGCCTGCTCAAATGTGGTGTTAATGCGTGTTGTTGTAGTGTGCATTTAAAAGGGTTAGGGTAATAAAATACCCTCCCTCTTAGTGCCATTGAGCGCACTCACACCCAAAGCCCTACATATGAATGCCACGAAAATGTTATAAATGAGTGTGTGCACGCCCCACAGACAATCGAGCCGAGACCCCCCGGGGCAGCAAGGCAGTCCAGCAGACCCCGCGATGCACCACCCCGCCCACCACCGTGCCCAAGGGAAAAACACCAGCCTAACAAGCAGAATGGCGGCAAAGATAGGACACGGCACGCACAGCAAAGAGGCCGCACTCCCCCCCGAGATGCAGAACCACCAACATCCATGCCAGCCAAGCAGAAACAACAGAGCCAAGCCAAGCTGCGGCTCCCCCCTAGCCAATGCCACAGCAACACCACACATCCTTTCATACATCAGTAGGGGCACGGTGAAGACCACCAACCACAAGCACACACCACCCACCAGGAACCATCCAGCAGACAAGCAAACCCCACCCAAGCATAAGGCCAAGAGGCCTGATACAACCGCCGAGCCCAGCGGCGCCCGCCTTGCCGTACAAAACATGGAGGCCAGAGCCACGCACTCCGACACCACAGTACGCCAAACAGCGGAGGGCAGTACGCGGTAATGAGCACCCAAAGTAGAAGCCATGCACAAAGCCCACATCATGCAAGTGCGCCCCCACCAGCCCTCCAAAAACAAAGCCCCCCTTCAAAAGTGCACCCACGTGAATAGAAGACCCATAGCATCCAGGTCCAAGAACATGCCTGACCCCCATGCCCCTGCCTGAAGTAACCCTGCGAGAAAACCCACACCGAAGCCCACAAAAGACAGAGAGCCCACAGAGCCAAAACCAAAACCCACCAAGAAGTCGAGACCAGTCCACCCCAAGATCAGCCCCGGCCAGCCCGCCCGCCAAACCATGCAGACCCCTCCGACCCCCCTCCCCCAGACAGAACCGGGACCGGCATCAGGAACCGGAATCTAGACAAGGAACCAGAATCCAAACCGGAACCACCCAGGTCCAAACGATGCCCATCCCCACCCAAGGCTAACCACCCACCTCCATCCCGGAAGAAAACTTACATCCACCCCAACATTCGAACAACTCCCAGAACACATAAGACATTAGACACCCAGGTTGACTCCGCCCCACCCTCTCCCACAGATCCTCCGCCCCACCAGCAGAGTGCACTCCTTGACGGAGACACCACCTGCAATGAGATAGTACCTACCCGCCAGTTTAGGAGGCCCTTACGCCCACACATGCACCGAAGGCCCCCGGGCAGGTGCCGGATGCCAGAGCATGCTCCGGCCCAAAACCCCGGTGACATACCCACCCGAACAAAAACCCCCCCACCGGCCCAGCCAGGACCCCAGCCCGGGGGTGACACGCCCCAGGAACCCAGAGCCCCCAAGTCCAACCCAGATCCACCCAGTTAACCTATGTCTGCCAGTACAGGCTCCCCAAAAGCATCGCATGCAGCCTCCAAAGCCCCACCCCACCAAGGCCACAGCCCCCGGTGCCAGACCCCCCAGAGACCCCAGCCCAGGGACACCCCGAATGCCCCAAACCCAGACACCCCCCCCGCATCCGCCACAATGCCCCACAGGACAAAGCCACCCACTAGTCGATGGAGCCGATTAAAGGAGCCCAGAGAGATTGATCTGATGAGGAGACAGAGGTCTCAAGACTTATATAAGCCAACAGAAGATTTCTGTACTGGTTAATAGTAAGAAGGTTTTTATTTTTCCAATTCATGAGGATAGTTTTCTTAGAAATACATAAGCCAGTGAAAACCATGTGAGCTGAATTTGTCTCTACAGTGACACCATCTAAGTTGCCCAACAAGAAAACTGAGGGGGAAGGTGAAATATTACATCTCAGACACTTTGATAAGTCTTCACATATCAGGTGCCAGAACCTCTGAACAAGTGTACACAACCATAGTGTGTGGATGTAATTTTCAGGTACATTGCCTGTGCAGTGTAAGCAAGTATGAGATGGTGCAAAACCCATCCTGAACATCCGTTGACTTGTATAGTATACTCTATGAAGGATTTTACTCGTACTCGTCGTCTTCCGCTTTATCCGGGACCGGGTTTTTGGATATTCCCACCATGCTGTCAGAGAGGTGTTGATATTGAGGCTTTTAAAGCATTCATGTCGTTTTATATTTGAGCTAATAAATGGTAGATCTGAAATCTGAATATTATTGCATAATTGTCTCTTACAAGATGGCGACAAGCCGGATGTAAATATTTGACCTTCCTGGGGCTAGCATTAGCACTTAGCAGTTTTAGCTAACAAAAGAAAATATCTTATTTAGGAACCCTTTTGGTTTCACATGTGCTTGAATTACCATTAATGCAACACGAACACCAGTGGTGCAATATGGCTGATCAGTGTTTAAACCCTTCATTGAAATACAGTTTGTTGTAACTTTAAAATACAACCCAGAACAAATAAAACAGCCTCAAGGCTTAAAGGCCTGTTTGCATTAGCGTTTGAAGGGTTAGGTATTAGCACAGCAAACAAAGCAAAATACCATGAAATAAACAATATTTAGATTGTTTCGTTGTAAATTAATTTTCTCTGCCCAGACACCACCTCTTATGTGAACCATTCTGATGAAAAGGAGTGAAGAAGGTCCAAAGGGATTTGGGATTGTGTGACTAAGGTAAACAAAGAAAGCTGCTCTCAGTAGCAGTTTAGAATAGCTTCTGCTCTCCGGACCGGCACACAGAAAGCGTGCGATGTGGCAGTACCTATGCCATCTCCTCTCAGACTGGGAGGGGGAAAGCTGCACACGCTCAGACTTCTTTTCTGCAGAAGCTCAGAGAGAAAGGTAAAGACAGCTTGTCCTTATTACCCCATGATTTGGTGGATACACTAACAGCAGATCATAACATTTGGTTGTTCTTTGATCGACGGATACACGGATCGACGGATACACTAACATTCGGTCAAATTTGGATCCAAGGATTGTTCGAAGTAGTAGAGCCTTACTTGCCAGCGACTTTCAAAGACATTCAGGGTCCTGCACGCTGCCTCCCCAATGCCATCAGCTGCACTGCTGTGGGTAATAAGAAAGAGGCGTGGCTGAGAGAAGTGTTTTGTTAGTGGCTCCATGACATCCGAGGGATCCCAGCTGTGACTCCTCCTTTCTGGGCTGTACTAAAAGTAGGTTAATGGGGTGCATTAAGGGATCCTTTTTTTTTACCAGTCTCTTTGTTTTAAACAGTTCAACCCATGTTTTATCCCATGGCTGGGGCAAAACAAACAGATACACATAATTATCTGATTCAAAGTTCCACATTAAATGAGAAGCCACAGCCCTCTTCAAAATTAAGGTCAGTGTAAAATCAGTCAGGGTTGCAGGCTCCTGTCCTATGTGTAGAAAGTCACTGAAAATAAGCCGTGATACAGAAACCATTATTAAAATTAAATGTCAACAATTTATTCTTATGTTTTCTCATCGTAGGAAACCGAACATATCTATAAACACACTTGTGTTCTCTAAAATGCTTTTGCTATGTCCACTGGTGTGTTTTCACCTCAGGGCCACCATCTAAATGCTAATACCTTCTTAATATTTATTATTCCTTTGAAACTGGCATAAACTTTGCATATATTTTGCACTTGGCAAAATGATTATGACTAAAAACAAAATTGACATTGGAAACGGCAAACTGAGAGAAATCTGCCCACAGAAATCTAATGGCCACGAAAACCAAAGTCAGGGCCAAACGTTCCTGGCAACAGTCAACAGCCATGCTACAATTACGTGGCTTTTTCCTTCCAACATGAAATTAATGAAATTCTTATGACTTGATTGATCGTGCTGCTGCCGGTGTGAACGTATGTTTGGGTCGGCTGTATGTCACAGCAGAACCTTGCCTCTCAAAGAACTGCAGCTGTGCACACAGAACTGAGGAGCTCCTTCTCATCAAACAGTTACAGCACCCAGCAGTGCTGCAGGCAAGGGCAGCAGCTGCTGGACATGGCCTCTGCTGACCCTCTGGGTCACAGCATCGGTACAGATGGCTAACCAGCAGCGATATGCTACACCACCAGAGGAAAGGCTATGCCGAATTTATTTTGTTTAAATCCTGTTTGACTCAAATGCATAAGAAACTACTGACTGTATATTCACATGCTAAGCTCCAAACTGGACCTTAGACGACAAAAGTGATTTTTTTTTTTTTTGTGCTTATTTTAGCAGCATTATGCAGTTAATATTCTTGGTTTCTCCATAATAATTCAGCAAACAAACTAATTTTAAGGTTATTTGAATTCTTTTTAATTGTTGCCAAGGGTTTGAAACCAAAACATGCATGTCAATTATTTTACAATACAAGCTCCTGAACACACACAGCTCACAGAGGCAGCAATACACAAGAAAAATCCTTCTGCAAACTAATTGTAGTGAGCTGACAAGATTGAATGAAATGCCCCGTTCAGTGACAACATGCACCAACTGACTGAAATAATAAAGCCAAAGCTGCAGCTTGACTCTCGTACAGTAAATTTCAGATTAATGCTTTAAACAAAATAATTGAGCATTTTTATTTTGCTTGAAGATGACAAATGCTCATTTAACTTCATTTTTGGCAATGTTGTGTTAGCAGCTGTTGATGGCATGTTTACCAAGTTTAGTACCTGCATCAAATCTAAAGAAAGAATGTTTTCAACAGTTTGACCTTTCTTTCTACAGGTGCATCTTAATAAATCTGAATATCATCAGACATTTAATTTGATTTACTAATAAAGTTAAAAAAGTGAAGCTTTATGTAATGCAGGTTACATAAAGCTTGACAGTACTTGAAACATCTGCTTTTGTTTTTATACTTTTAAAAAGTAAAAGTATGGAGACAAGCTAGTTTATGTACTCATGAGACTGATTTTAAATCAGTGTCAAAGGATCACACCTTAAAGCCTAATTGTATCTCAAGCACTAAAATTAAACTGGAAGTCAATTCCAACTAAAACAACCCAGATCAAAACAAACTGTCTAAAACATATGACTTTATTATATAAGTGTACCAAATAGTAGAACAAATCCAGGGTAAAGATCAGTTTTAGTTATAGTACTATGGTAATACATTTTGTGGGTAATGTAGGAAAGTGCTATTAGCTAGTTACCTAGCAGTGCTAGCTTCTGCGGTAACTATCTAGCGGTGGCCTGTTAATTCGTACCGGTAGACTGATATTGCTTGTTTTTAACGTCTGGTAACAACTTCAATGAGACATTTTTTTGACAAAAATTACACTTTGCTTTACTGTTTGTGCCATCACAAAAGTGCATCCATGCGGTTTCTTTGGCACAGACTAGTCATTTTGTCTTCCCATGCCACTCACTACAAATGGGGCCTGTACTATCCACTCACATGAAGGCAGTGTGTTCATCTCAGATGATGTCATGCAATATTTGCGAATCACTCTGCTTCACTCTTCCCCTTGTGCCTGTTCTCTGTCTCACTCAGTGGAGTAGCAAACAATGAGCTTGTGTGGGCGTTTCTGTGAAGATCTGGTTGGTAGATTTTTTTAAGTCAAAGAATGATTGGTGGCGCCCCTTTAGTTTTTAGGCCACTGAAAATAATTCCAAATAGCCAACTTTTTCTTTCTTGTAAGATGGTGAAATGTGTACTAGCCTTCTTCCAGCCAGCTGATTCACAGTGTTCAGCAACACTTGGGGGATGGCCAATGCTGCGTTACTATTTGAAAGATAGGATGCTTGTAACTTTGACACTTTCTCTAGCATCTCATTAATTACACTTTTAGTGGTTTTGAAACTGTAAATGTTTAAAACTGATATAGTTTGATATCAGTAACCAGTAGCTGTTGATTTTGATTGATCACTTATTGATTTTGGCTTAATAATTATGTTTGGTAGTCTAGAACAGTGTAAAGGTATCAGTATTGTGTGAGAAGTACTGAAGTACTCCAGTAGTGTACTAATTTTACTTTATTTGTTGTGTTTAGGATGACCTAATTCAGCAGGCGCCACAACTTTTCCTATTTCTTGAATTTACCCGGTTTAACGACCGTCCCGCCTCTCACTCTATCCACTTTATTCTTGGTGGTGCCGCTGGAGGATTGATCATGTTTACAACCTATGGTATGATCACGGCAGCTGCAGTAAAGCGGTTTGTTTTGGTATGTAGCATGCTGTATTTTTAAAAGTAACTTGTTAAATTTCAAGATGTCTTCTTTTTGTACTTTTACACTAATCACGCACATCTGGTATACCCTCTCGAAGCTTGGACGTGTCCAGACATGCTTACTTGTTGCACTATTTGCGTGGGCTTCTTATATCGGACGAAACTTAACCTGTGAATTCCTCCCAATCTTTGAGAGATAAAGAGACCAGCATGCTGACAATATTATCACATTTGAGATGTAAAAGTTAATGTTTCCCATGTTTTTTTTACCTATGTTTATTTTGTAAGAGACTATTTACTTCCATGTAAAAATTCTGCACCAAAAACTGACAACAAAAAAATATGCGATATATCACAGGATCAAGGAATATGGGGGATGCATAAAAAAAGAGTTAGGCTCCAGGACTGATACAAGACACATTTTTGTGATTTTCTATCTACTTAAAATTTGAAAATGATCCATGGCATTTTAGACAAACAAATAAATGTACCAAATGTACCAAACCACATGTACCAAAAACACACGTTTTCCAAGTTTTTCAGAATGGATTAAGAACAAAAATAATTTATTCTCATTTAAAGCTGACTAGGCTTGAGCAGATTATTTTCATACTTCAATTTGGTTATTAGTTTTGAAAGGTTCTTTGTCTCCAACGAACAACAAACTGTCTTTGAACATAAAAAGGTTCCAAATCTCACTTATCACCTAATGTCTAATATGTTGCAGCATAAATGAGTTTCTCCCACCTCATATCACCCAGCTCCCAGGTGCAGGTAAATGAAAACCAGCAGAGAAATTACTCCATTTGCATGTTAGCTAATTGTGTCATTGCTCTAGGTTTCCTAATAGTCAATGAATTTTCTAAGGAACAGAGTTCAGAGGGAATAAAAATGGCTGGAGCTTCAAAGCATGTGGCGAATATTTGTCGTGAAATAGGATTTGCTGCAGGTGAAAGGAAAAAGGGCCCTGCTGTGAAGGGCTGTGGTATTGAAGTTGGAAAAGATATATGAGGCAAACATGGTATAGTCTTTCTCCCAAGACCATAACCACCCAAGTAAAAAAAGGTATTATTAGACACATATAAAATACTGAGCATTTCTGTGGGCAAACTCTTTCATTTAATGTTGCCTTCAAGCTTCATTGCTATGGGTTGATTTCACATTCCCTACTGTTTAGAAATATTGCTAAAAAATGTTGACCAAGTGAATAAGCATTGAAGATCTGTTGGATTAAACAAGATCAATGTTTTTCTACCTATACCATGTTACACCTTAATACACTTCCTCAACATTTCACTTAATTATCATTAATATTAGTCTTTTTAGATTCTTTAGCAGAATTAGGGATGAAAGGAGACAGTATGAACCTGCCGGGGTTCCTATGTACTCTAGAAAGGTATGGAATTTGATTTAAGTATTTTCCAGCTCTGGAATAGTATGGAAAAATAAAATATTTCTATGTTAGGACTTTGAATTGTGACTTTTCTTCTGTCCTTCCTTCCTTTTCCACTTGTCATTGCTTCTTTTTTCCTTCCTTTTATCCTTATGTCCTTCCTTCTTCTTCATACTTTGTCCTTGTTTTCTACCTGTTTTGCTTCATTCCCTTTTCCATTGTGTCTTTTCCTTTCATTTCCTTTCTTTTTGCCCCTTTTCCTTCTGTTTGTCCTTCCTTGCATCCTCTTTTATTTCCTCCCTCCTTCATTGCTTCATCCTTTATTTCCTTTTTTCCTGTCTTCCTTTCCTACTAATGTCGTTATATCCGTCCTTTTTTCTGTGCGTTCCTCTTTTGTCCAAATCACCTCAACCCTCATTCCTCATGACCTTTTCTAGTTCCTACAAATGCTTCTTGAGTCCTCTTTCTTACTTATGTCTTCCCCTTTTTCACCATTTCCTTGTGTCCTTCCTTTTTTCTTTTTTTCACTCATGTCTTTCTGTTGGTCCTTTTTTTCTTTTACGGCACTAGTGGCCCCCGTTTGATCATTTCTTGAAAGTAGGCAGACAGGAAATGGGGCGAAGAGACATGCAGAACAGGCCGGGTCCAGAATTCAAACAGCCACATTAGGCCCCTTAATGTGGACTAACATTAAGGGCCACATTAAGGCCTGTAAGGGCCACCTTACATTGGTTGCGCGCTTCACCACTGCGCCAGAGCCACGCCCTGTTTGACCCTTTTTGTCGTGCCGCTATTTCTTTCTCATCCATCATGACCTTATTGCTTTCGTTCCTTACTTCCTTTTATGTTCCATCATGTTTCTAACTGCTTCCTTCCTGTGTTCCCACTTTCTTTCTATGTGTTTGGCTTTCTTCCTTCCTTACTTGGATTTTTGATTCTTTCTTTCCTTGTCTCCTATGTTGCTTTCTTTTGTCCTTCCTTCTATGGATCCTACCTCCCTCTCTTCCTTTCTTGTGTCCTCTCTTCCCTTCTTTCCTTCTGTTGTTATTTTTTATCTCCCTTGTCTACTTGTGTCATTTTCTTCCTTTCTTCCTCCCTAATGTCCTTCACTCTGTCCTTCCTTTCTTCCATTTATTCTTAGTTCCTTTCTTCCTTCCTCATTTCCTTCCTTCAGTCCATCCGTCCCTGGCCTTGCCATTATTTCATAGTGAATTTTTTAAATTTTAGATTCTAAAATGGGTGTAAAAGACAGTGAAGTCTGGACATGAAAGATGTGTGGGAACCCTGACTAGCGGTGTTTGTAACTTTCCATGGGACGCTGTGTTGCAAAATTTACATAGGTCTGATTTTACCAATTTTACCATTGCCAACAATACCTGCTCCACCTGAAAGGAGGAAAGCTGTTTATCCTCACAGCTGGTGGAAAGCTGCCATGACACAAGACAAACAAGTTTCTTGTTTCTCTGTTTATTTGATTATACTGATTGTAAATTTTTTTCCAAAGCCCCTTAGAGGGAAGAAATATAAACAGACTTTTTATACAAAAATGTTAGACTAGCATTTGTTTTAATAATGAAAACTGGACTGAAGGAAACAGATCTATTCAGCTGGGCTGGGTCAATTTGTAGTACTGTATTGCTTTTCATTTATATAGGTTCAAACAGGTTCCAATGAGCACATCCTCATTTCTGACCCCTTCGCTATTTCATACTTTGGTGGTTTTAGTTGTTTCCGACCCAACATTTGTGGCTTAGAAATGGGATTGTATGCTGTGGAGTACTTCATATCAGTTATTCATTGGTTCGTTCATTCCCACCTGATGGGAACATACATGCTGGTGCAGCCGATGATTTAAAGTCAGTCAGTCATTTTTTACTGCTTATTCCATAGTGGCTTAGAAATGGGATTGTATGCTGTGGAATACTTCATATCAATTATACATTGGTTCGTTCATTCCCACCTGATGGGAACATGCATGCTGGTGCAGCCGATGATCTAAAGTCAGTCAGTCATTTTCTACTGCTTATTCCACAGTGGGTCGCGGGGGAGCTGGTGCCTATCTTCAGCAGTCTATGGGCGAGAGGCGGGGTACACCCTGGACAGGTCACCAGTCCATCGCAGGGCAACAAACAAACAACCATGCACACACTCATTCATACACCTAAGGGCAATTTAGAGAGACCAATTAACCTAACAGGCATGTCTTTGGACTGTGGGAGGAAGCCGGAATACCCAGTGAGAACCCACGCATGCAGAGGGAGAACATGCAAACTCCATGCAGAAAGACCCCCGGCTGGGAATCGAACCCAGGACCTTCTTGCTGCAATATATAAACTATATTTTACTCATACTCTACTGTGAGTAAATCTGGTTTTAGGACTCTAATAATTAATAACTAATGGGAAGAGGTCACTTATAGTTATTCTGATTTTACCGTGAGTCATAATCTCCCATATTTCATAGAGTTTAACTGGGATCAGAACCACGATCAGTAGAAATAAGAGGCAATAAAATTTTTACTCTATATTGTAAAATTCTGTGAAATTTAGGTCAAATGTTTGCATTTTTATGACAATTTTTCACAACATTCAATGAAAATGTTTAACTACACAAAAAGATAAACTGATACACAATGGTGGAAGTACATGGATACAAAAGTGTTTGCAGGGACAAAATGCAAGAGGGAAGGTACAAAATGCCAACGCATAAGTACAACTGGGGGTACGAATACGTGAAGGGCTGAACTGACCCAGAGCTGATTTAGGGCAAGAGTTTATACAGTAACCACTATAACTTTTTTATGATTGTAGTTGTTTTAGGGTGAGTGAAATTCATTTGTAAATTGGCCTCAGTCTGCTTAGGCATTAGTTTGACTCTCTGGTCAAAACATTCTAATAGCCAAACTGGGACAGGATTTAGCAGGTAAGATATTGACTGCTAATAACTTTTGCACAGAATCCTACTTCAAAAATGTAACTTGCCAATTTTATTTTGTGTTGTAGTCAAGACCTGAACACTCTGATTAGGTCTTAATTCCCTTACCTATTCAAACAGTGTCTATTCTGAATATATTTTCCCACTTCTTCCCTGACAGAAATGCAGATTTATGTTATTTATATTATGCTGTGTTTGTTCATTTTGTTCATTAATGCTTTTTGGTTTGAAGGATAGATGTTAGATATGGATGTATGGACTGGAAAGCTGCAAATAAATAGCCCATTGGGACTAATAAAGTTGTCTGAATTTTAATCTGAATGTTTGTGTGCCCAAATCATCACTGATCCACCCCCATGCTTCATTCTGGGCATGCAACAGTCTGGGTGGTACGCTTCTTTGGGGCTTCTCCACACCGTAACTCTCTCGGATGTGGGGAAAACAGTAAAGGTGGACTCATCAGAGAATAATACATGTTTCACATTGTCCACAGCCCCAGATTTGCGCTCCTTGCACCATTGAAACCGACGTTTGGCATTGGCATGAGTGACCAAAGGTTTGGCTATAGCAGCCCGGCCGTGTATATTGACCCTGTGGAGCTCTCGACGGACAGTTCAGGTGGAAACAGGAGAGTCGGGGTGCACATTTAATTCTGTCGTGATTTGGGCAGCCGTGGTTTTATGTTTTTTGGGTACAATCCGGGTTAGCACCCAAACATCCCTTTCAGACAGCTTCCTCTTGCGGCCAAAGTTAATCCTGTTGGATGTGGTACGTCCTTCTTGGTGGTATGCTGACATTACCCTGGATACCGTGGCTCTTGATACATCACAAAGACTTGCTGTCTTGGTCACAGATGCGCCAGCAAGACGTGCACCAACAATTTGTCCTCTTTTGAACTCTGGTATGTCACACATAATGTTGTGTGCATTTCAATATTTTGAGCAAAACTGTGCTCTTACCCTGCTAATTGAACCTTCACACTCTGCTCTTACTGGTGCAATGTGCAATCAATGATGACTGGCTACCAGGCTGGTCCAATTTAGCCACACTAAAATGACAGGTGTTTCAGTTTCATTGTCCAACCCCTGTATGTCACATTTACTAAACTTCAAACAGCTTTCATAGAAAAAAAAAACATGCTGTCCCTTCTCCTTTTTATAGACCCACGTTGTCTAGCCATTTTGAAATTTTGAATTGAATTCCAGCCCAGCAGTGTACACCTCTACTCATAAAGCCAAAGGCAGTGGGTGATTGAAAATGTGGAGAAAATTAGTTTTATGTCTCTCCGTCTTGTGGACTAGAACCATTTTTCTGGATGCAGGTTGATATGTGAAATGTCTAGTTTGTCCGAAAATTAATTTAAAAGCTAAATTTTTCTCATATTAAATTTAATTTCTGCACTTATTCCTTTAACTCAAAATAAGGGAGAATGTGGTGACTGCTCTTTATCTTCATAGGGATGAGTCATTTTTAGCCATAGTCCACAAACGTGCAAAAATAAATGACATGCTGCACTGCTGAGATGCTTTGGAGGCCATCATACAAATCGGGACATTGATTTACTAAATAGAGTGGAGCTTTTTCCCAGTTGTTCTCATTGCTTTTGCTGCAGAGACATGCAGACAGACAAGATATTAATGGACGGAACCCACAGGGCAATTATTTCAGCTCTGCAGTACATGGCAGCGAAACCAGTGAAAAAGGTGTATCAGGTTACCTTTCACTGTTCTGAGTCAGTAAGCAGCATCTCCAGCTTCTCTCACCAGTCAAGCTGCCTTGGTAACAATCAGAGCAGAGTGGCTGAGGTACGCTGAGGAGAAATTTACAGCGGTGGAGATTACAACAGGAATCAATTCAGTCAGCTCCCTCCATGCAGAATAAATTAAGAATGGTGGCCAGGAGCAAACAACACATTTTAAAGGGCCAGAAAGACACATGTACGTGTGTGTACATCTGCAGTTAGAGAAAATTATAAAAATGTTTTTAAAAAGATTTAGACAAAACAAAAAAAAAACAGTGAAAAACTGAGTACACACCATGATTCAGTAGCTTGTTGAACCACTTTAGCAGACGTTTTCTGTCTGACCTTATCAGCCTCTCACGTAGTTGTGGAGGATTTTTTTCTCACTTCCTTTAAAGCTTTGCTTTAGTTTATTTAGATTTGCAGACATTCATTTCTGGGCAGGTCTCTTAAGGTCCCAGCATTGTATTTCAAACAGTTTTGAGGTCTGGACTTGTTTGCTGCTGTGTTGGGGATCTTTGTCCTGTTTCATAATAACATGTCAGCCCAGCTTCTGCTGTTTGACAGCTGGCCTCACATTTTACTCTAGAATAATTTCATATACAAATTAGTTATTGATTGACTGCAAGGTATCCATTCTCTGTGGCTGCAAAACAACCCTATATCATCACCCTCCACCACTATGATACTTGGCAGCTGGTATGAGGTGTTTGTACTAATATGCTGTGTTTGTGTTTGTCTGTGTTAGTGGCCTCATAGTGCTTCTCGTTTAGTTGCGGAAGGCAGTAAGAAGCCAAGTGAGGACTTTAACCCTTTAAATTGAGAGATTTCCTGGTATCGAGTAATGTCCTCAGTCTAAGTTGCCATCTCATGGAAAAAGTAAGGAAGTAGATAAATCAGTAATTTTGGTTTTAGAGTTGTAGATGTGCTGTTTTGGCATTATCAAAAGGAAGGCCTTATATTTGACCTCAGAAAACGTTTTTACACTGTGGTGTTTATGGCCTACAGAATAACTGCAAGGTGGTTAGGTCCCCTAGCTGCAAAATAAGCCCCAAGCATCATCCATCCACCACCAAGCTTGATAGTTGGTATAAGGGGTTTGTGCTGACATACTTTCTCTTTCAGGCCATTCCATATAAGCAATACTTGATCCGTCTTTTTATTATGCAATCGCCCTGCCATTAACTTTAATCTTTAACATACTATTTCAGATTTGTAGAGTCTAAAATGATGATCCACTTGGCGATTTTGCAATTTCTCTGAGCAGTGCTGCTGTCTATTCTTGGGGTGGGTATGGTGGGACCTCCACTCCAAGTTAGATTGTCAGCTGTTTTCTGAATAATCTTCCTCACTGTGGACTGATGCACCTCAGTTTATTTAGAAATGACCTTCCAAGATTGATTGGTGGCAACAGTTGCTGCTCCAAGGTTATTGCTGATATGTTTCCACCTTATCACTGTGTTGATGCTTCAGACCTGCCAGAACATCTGCATTTATAGATGTGGACACATCTGCATTTGATTTGCAGAATGCGGTTGCGCCTTGATTCCTTTGAAAGGCACGGGTCTACTTACTCTTCCTCACTCAACCTTTTCATTTTGGTCTCAGTTTTGGTTTCTTCTGACAGGAAATGACAGGAAAGAACTTGCCATGCGACTTTATACAACTAAAGTTAGATATAATTAATGTTAAAACCTGACGAAGACTAAATACATAAAGGTTCCTTTTTAATTATGACTGCAGTTTTCTTTGAGGATGTTTAAATATTCTGTTGAAACTAGATATTTGCATACACTGTAAAAATACACAACCTTTTTTCTCACTGTCTGGCATCAGTCAAACTGAACCTTTCTGTTTTAGGTCCGTATAGGATAACCAAATTTATTTGTATTTGCTAAATGCCAGAATAATCAGAGAGACACATTTTAAGAGAATGTTTTGATAGCTTTCTTGAAATTTAGATGTTTATACACACTGCGAATTCTAGACTGTAAATAATTTGGGAAAACCCAGATGATGATGTCCTTTATTTATAAGCTTCTAAAAGTTTATGTTTACAACATTTAGAAATGTCTTCTGGTCTGATGAAAATGACCATTGTTACATTTAGAGGAAGAGGGAAAGCCTGAGAAAACTATCACAACAGCGAAGTATGGGGGTGGTGGCATCATGCTGTAGGGGTGTTGTGGTGCGGGGGAAACTGCTGAACTTCACAAATAGATGGCATTATGAGGAAAGAACATTTACATGGAAATAAACTTTAGGCACACATGGGTCTTTCAAATAGACAC
Organism: Crenichthys baileyi; assembly: GCA_036173005.1. Classification (NCBI taxonomy): domain Eukaryota; kingdom Metazoa; phylum Chordata; class Actinopteri; order Cyprinodontiformes; family Goodeidae; genus Crenichthys; species Crenichthys baileyi. Next base: position 81,513 of record JAHHUM010000695.1, on the reverse strand, counting down.
TGACCCTAACTATGCTGCCAAATTAGTTACTTATTAGTTGCTTTAGGATGACAAAGTCAGTGCTATAAAGCGGCTATGACAAAGCTCAGTCTCTGTGCCTGATTAATGACTAAGCAGAGCTGAAAAGGTGTGTGTGAGACCTGACTCAGTTACACCAGTTTACTCAGGAGGAATGGGTCTAAAATCCACAGATAATTGTGAGAAGCTTTTGAAAAATGTTATTTGCTCTTTTTTACAGTGTGTGTAAAGTGTTTGATTTCAACTGCATATTATCTAAAAGTCAAAGTGAGTCAGACTTTTTTTTGTTTTGTCATTTTAAAATGAGACCTTTTGAAAAACTGAAAGAACTTGCGTACATGAGCGTCCTGGTATGAAAGCAAGACTAAAAACCTGTCTGTTTTGTGCTCTTTATCGACAAAGTGATGCCGCAAAAGCTGTAGTCAATTTCAAAGAGCAGAGTCGCTTAAAAGGAAGTTTGTGAAGATGAAGACTTCTGGGATGTAGTTTTTTTCTCCTGTGTAAATAATAAATATCTAGTCTTCAGAAACGGTTCTTCTTGGGTTCACCTCCTACTTTTCTCTTCATGATGTGATCACATGGAGGATTAGAAGTTTGATGGAGGTTGTAAATTTTGTAAAAAAGCAAGCTCACATGAAGAACCATCATTGGAATGAATTCTTTCCCTTAAGAAAACAACAGAGAGGCTGACATGAAGTACACCAGTGGAGAGCTGTAAAATAGTCCTGTGACCAGTACCCCCTCCTGATTTATCTGACAACAGAAGCAATCTAATGCTTCTCCTCTGATTTGTCATCTTCCCTGTGACCTGTCTGCAAACATCAATTTGAAGTTGGTGTCAGACTGCTGGTTTGAACCACCATCGGATGGTGTGGGAGCATGTATGTCTGTGTACTTGCAAGCACATTAATTTTCGACGTCAGCTGCAGATAAGCATCAAGGCCACTTGATAGACTGCAAGCAGCACTGGGTCCCCCTACATACACCCACCCACACAGAGAAATGACAAACCTGAGCAGCAGTATAGACATGGATCATCACTCAGACATATTGTTGTACAGAAAAACGACTGTCACAGCCTGTAATCTAGTGATGAGTTTAGTCTGTTTCCATGCATATGAACAGAAAAAATCATTTAAAGGAGTATAGTCTGAGGGCATATCCTTAGGCTCTTACAGAGCTGGGTGATTGTCAGATTTATGAGGCAGCAAAAGCTGCATTTAGAGGTCGGATGGGTCAGGTGTTGAACTTTCACATATGACCATAAAACTGCAGGTCAGCAATGCTAACCCTACATTTTCATTTATTTATTATTTATGTAATAAAGCTATCCAAACTAACCTGGCCCAATGTGAACATATCATTGATCCCAAAGCCTAACATTTAGTTGCGCCCCCTTGGCGTGAACAGCTCCATCAAGCATTGTTTTTCACATTGCTGTGAGTTTTTCACATTGCTGTGAAGGAATTTGGCCCTCCCCTTTTTGGCAGATTAGTTTTATTTTAACATCACACAGAAATTTAACTTGAAGAGTCTGCTTAAGGTTATGTCACACCAATTAGATTTAAGTCCAGGCTTTGACTAAGCCGCTCCAAAGTCTTCATGTTGTTTAATTTTTCAGCTATTCAGACTTAAACTTGCTGATTTGCTTTAGTTCACTGTCCCGTTATAAAGTCTGCTTGAGCTTAGAATCTCAAACTGATGGTTGGAGATTCTCCTTCAGGATTTTCTAGTAGAGAGCAAAATTAATGGTTCCATTAGTTACAGCAAGTTGTCCGGATCCTGAAGAATCACATCAGGCCCACATCATCACACTACGATGTTTCACTGGTATGTTGTATTTGTCCACAAGATGTAAGTAAGTTTGTTAGACCACCCACTCCTGTGAAGGTACCCCCACTGTTCCATGTTTTCTCCATTTATGGATAATGGCTCTCTGCTGTTCCCTGAGGTCCCAAAGCATTGAAAATCCCCTTGTAACCTGAACAATGGATGTCATTAGCCTTCTTTCTTGTGTTCATGATATTTTGCTTTTGAGATAATTTTGCCTACTTCATGTTGTCAGAGAGGTTCTATGAAAGTGATTTCATAATTCTGCAGGTTTGAGAGTAATCACATCTGAGTCTTGCTGGAAAAATCAAACTTAGCTTTCCAAAACCCAATGTGGTTAATCACAGTTACCTCATGTTTTAACAAAGGGGCAGTTAGCTTTTTTGACTTTATTAAATGAAATCAAAACTGACACAGAAGATCTGGCAACGTTTTGATGGTCGCAACCCAGAAACTCAACTCTGCTGATCAACCCACAAATGCATTTTCGCTACAATTGTGGCATCAAATAAGAATAAACAGGCTTTCCAATGGCATACGATTTACTGCCAAAAAGTATTGTTACAATTGTTGGGATTATTAATCTGACAATATTATCTAATATTTAATATTAATATTTTAATATTTTATCAAATAATATTTCGGTCTGTTAAGGGTTGTCCTGTGAATACCAGCCCAGTAAGGCGATGGTATTAGGGCAAAATTGAAAGGTGTGAGCCAAGCTCTGACATTATTGAACAGCATAAACTCTGTACACACATGGAATGAATTTACACAATTTCTTAAAATACATGAATTTATTAACAAAAATAAGTAAACTCAAAGTCAAACAAATTTCAATCAACAAACTCTTTACTATGCTAAAACAATCCAACTAAACTACCAAGCAGAATTAAAGAATAACGAAGACTAATGGGCTATGTACAATACAGCAAGTTGATCAAAGATGGTTGAAAACCATGACCGAAAGAGTGATGCAACATTACCATGCAATGTTTACGTTTGAGAACCAAGGATTATCTTGAAGAATCTGGAAATGAAGTTAAGTTAGTCTTGGAACCAACTTAGACAACCATTCACAATGCAAGATCAGATAAAATATTATTTTAATGAAATAATGTTTTAAAGAATGATCTGCTGAATAAAAACAACCTTCTGGATGACTAATTCTCAACGGTGTCTCATTAGCTGCCTTTATTTATTGAAATAATTTTTAAAGAAATCTTATTAAAGGAGTATTTGGAAAAGAGCCAAATCTTTCTGTAGAAATGGGCTTAATGGTGTTTACTTAGTTTTCAAATTTAGTAAAATGATGTTTAGGAACTATTATTCACTTGCTTGAAAACTAACAACCTTCCTGTTAAATACTCTTTAGTAGCAAGCACGTGTTCTTAAGCTGTTAGCAGTTAAGCTAACAAAGGGGGCCGATAGCTTAGCTTAGCACCAGAATCAAACACATACCTTTAAAATACCAGGGTCAATAAAAGAGTTAAAATGCATGAGCGCGGACGGCGCATTATGATCAACCTTCTGTTTAAAACCACCCTTTAAATAAAGTTTGTCTTAACTTTAAAAACAAACAAACAAAGAACACAACCTGAGCATGTGTGCTGCAGATAGCCTGCTAGCACTAGTTTCACACAAACAAACTTCATAAAATGAAAAACGTTTAGATCATTTCATCCTAAATGTTATTCTGCCCAAACCTAACCTCTGACCATGGTGAGGAAATGTTGTCCAAGGGGCGAAGTTTGAAGAAACGTCCACAGTCAACAAGCGGCTAGCTTCGGGCGTTGTGGCTTGCAAGGCGGCTCAGTCTGTCTGCTAACCAGCTGTTCAGTACCGTAACCACGGTGATGCGGGCCGCTGTTTGTCCTCCTCTCAGGCAAGGAAAACCGATTCACTCGGCTTGTAGAGACGGCGTCTCTGCAGTGACTTCTCTGAGACCGTTGCTTCAGCAGGCCTCGAGAGAGAAGGTCAAGCCAGGCGTGTACCTTAATTCACGTTTTTATGAATGAATACTGGGTACGCAAACAGTTATTCAATCATACTTAACTTTTGCATATGATCGGTGATCGTATGACACTCTTGGATTCAGTTTGAAGAGTTTCTGCCTTTTTACCAGCAAAAGACATTAGCGCGCTTGTCCCCCCTATCCGGTCCTTCTGGAAGGCCGTGTGGAAGAGGTCGGCTTGTGGGAGAGGGGGTGCTCTTATTCAGACAGTGGCATCATGGGAAGTCTGCTGCTACCCCCCTTTCCTCAGCTGCTGGAAATCAGTTAAATGCTATTTATTTTGAAAATTCCAGAAGAGTTTGTACCGGAGTTTTAATGTTGAAATCCATGGCTGGGTCCCAACACAATGTAGAATACTTCTTAGATGGCCTCTCCTGCTGAATTAACTTAAAATTCACATTCCCCCCCTGTTGTGCCAATGAAATCTAATGAAAATTGGTAAAAATGCAAATCAAAATAAAACTTATGTACCTTTCAGGAGAAAATTGTTTGGTTAATCTTTCTGGGTTATATAAACCAACAGCCCTTTTACCATTAAGACTGTGTGAAATAGAGGAAGAAAGACAGCAAGTATGAGAAATGTGTGTGTGTGAGCATGATATTCCAACATCAGTGTTTCCTTGGTTACTAATCCTATTTACTGAGGATTGGATCCATTATTTAGGTTCTCAGTCTCAAAGCTGAGTAGTTGTTATCACCCTGTGTCATGGACAGAGACTCCAAGCAGGTAAATATTGAATATTTAGTGTTTTCTCGCCACCACTTATCAGTAATTAATTCACTAAAGGTAATCCATTAGGAGAACATAAATTGTCTTGAAAACATTGATTTTTACAGCTACAGTAAAAAAAATGTGAAACAATAACAAAAGATGGAAAATGTCTTGCATTCATGCACCAATTTCTTTAATGATAGATGCTAAAGATACAGCTGTATGGGCATCCTTTCTGTGGATTTGAATAGTTTTTCTGATCCTGCAGCGCCTGGTCTATTATACACAACATTCCGGCCGTAAAAAGGCCAGGAAAAGTAAAAATAATCGCAGAGGACTCTAACAAAAGCTAAGGATGATGTTTGCTGCAGACTTGACACATACATGTCTGAATAAACCTGCACCACAAATTACAGCCTCCTCATTTTGCACTCAAGGAAAGGACACAACAATATGCGTATAGAAACAGGAAATCTATCATGGCGGCCGCTGTATTTGGTTTCTCACAAAGCAGAGATAAGTGCCATGACATTCACATATTGTTGCTCCTTCTTGTGTTGCGCTCAGTCACCCAGTAATAACATTTCAACCATGCAAAAAATGCTGTGGCTTGGTTAAACAGTTGACTGGTCAATGACCTCATGTGTCACTTTACATTATTTACAGAAACTAAAGTGGATCTTTAACAAGAGCCTGTTTCAGCAAGAGTGCATCTAACTTTATTTAGATTCAGGCAAAATGCTCACCATGTGTCAAGAAGTCACAAGCAGTTTTATGTTACACAGATAAAAATTAAACAAGTAATTATAATACAGTTAGTCGGCAGGCGTATACAGTAGTAGCTTATTATTTCATAGTTTTCTCAACAACTATTGCTTTCCTGGTAAAAATGTCAGCAAGAGACAAAATATTAATTGTTATAGAGTCCTGGTGACCCCAAGATGCCACTCTTTGTTGTAATTCAGACAGAGAACAGAGAACTTTGAAGGTTGCTTTCACAGTATTCGTCTCATAAAAACTCTGGAGTTGAAAGTATTTTCCAGATCTGAATAAACATAGAAAAAATAGAAGCAAAAAATATCTGTACTTACAGCCGATTTTTTTCTATTTTAGTGGCTAAAAGTTCCATCCGTCAGTTTATCCATTCTATGACAGTCTTATATCTCTCACAGGTCCAATATCCATAGTCAGCCTTTTGTAGAAATATTGAAATATTTGCCATAAATCCATAGTGACCTTTTAAATGTACACTTTAAATTTTAAGAAAAAGTACTAAGAACTACAAATATGAGTCTGAAAAAGTAGGACATTTTAAAATGAAGTTAAGGTATGCTTCATTGTGCGTGGTGGGAAGGTAAACTCGCATCCATATCCAGTCTTGTTGTCCACTGCTCCAGTTGTTTGAAGCGTTTTAATTATTGCTCTGACTATAGAAATGGACAGTTTTGAACAGTTTTTTATTTTATCCATTTAAAGAAGCTCAACTATATCTGTTTTACTAAACTGAAACTGCATGTTCTTTTGTGTTTCGGATTCTGAAGAGTTGCTATGAGAAAAAGGTCTTTGCTTCATCTCATTATCATTCCAGGAATTAACACAGAAGTCATAAATCAATACTCTTTGAAAGTTCCCGGAGACTTATTTTTATTAATCTGAAATTACACTTCTGCAATAAAAGGTTTATTTACCAGACATAATATTATATTTATGGCAGTTATTTTATAATTTCTATGTCTAATTGTTTAAATTGTCTGTTTTATAATAACCAGAGTGAAGGAGATTCTTGTGGTATTTCTATTTATTCTCAATTACATTTGCCACTTTTAATGTGAACAGATATCTTGCCAACATGCAGAAAACTCTATCATGATCTTCACCAGATGTTGTACAGTGCACTGTCTTTGACCTATATCAACCATCAGAAGAGCAAAACACCAATATAATTGGTATCTACATAACTTATTTTGAGCACAAACGTTAGAAAATCCTACTGGTTTTTGAACTTGCCACTGGAATACAGTTAAATTGGGTCTGTAGCCATTGCAAAATTAAAGATCTAACTTACAGAATGAATCTAACACTAATTCCACCTTCGAAGTTGGAAAGACGTAACTTTTTAAAAACATTTTTAACTAAACAGCAGTTTGACAAGTGTCAAAGTGTCAATTGGTACAACGGACATTAAAAATACCACTAAAAAGCAACAGAATTATTGAAAACATGAACATTTTATTATTCTTAAAACCCTTTGATGTTTACATGGTCCAAGATTCATACATTGTTCTGTTCAATATTTAACATTGTTGGTGTATTTTTCACAGGAGCAGAATAAGCTGGAGCTGGCCTGTCCAGCCACTAAAGTTACCCTTCCGTTCCTTCCTTACTCTGTGTCCCAGGAGGGCAACTGGAGGAGAATGACTGGTAAAACCCAGACCAGCAACGTGACCAATAAGAATGACCCCCGTTCCCTCAACTCCAGAGTCTTCATTGGGAACCTCAACACAGCCATCGTTAAGAAGACCGACATAGAGGTCATCTTTGCCAAGTACGGCAAGATAGTGGGTTGCTCTGTGCATAAAGGTTACGCGTTTGTACAGTACGTGAATGAAAGGAACGCCCGAGCAGCAGTTGCAGGAGAAAACGCACGGGTCATTGCTGGACAGCCTCTAGGTGAGTCATCTTTCCCTTTTTTTTCTCTCTCTTTTTTCTGCTGTATCTCAGATTATTGCATTTCAGTTTTTATTTGGAACTAATGAAGGAGTGGAAAGATACAGCCTTTGCTGCACTTTCCCCTTAAAACAGAAAACATTTCAACCAAGCTAGGAACACGACTGTCTCCCTTGGGAACACAAAATGCCTTAGGCTTTTCTCAGACTTTCAGTTCAGAACCTCTCTTGTCTCTGAAGTACTGAACCACTGAGCTGTCTGTGTTTGTTGTCAAGCTGTTTTGGAGAAAATCCCCTCTGAAAGTGCAAATGATCCACTTGTGGGACTTGATTTTACCATTTACCAAACACCAACTTGCTAACAGCACGTCAGTGCTCTCGTACCAAACAATTTAGAGCATGACATGATATGTTAAGTGGCCTGGGACATTGCTGCAGTTTTCTGTTCTGTCAATTCCTTTTCTCCTGCGCACAGACTTTGCAGTGGGATCCTTTCAGTGGATTTTGATTGTGAAATTGTTGTGCTCATTTATTGTAGACAATAGGATTCCAAAACAAATGAAGGAAATGTGGAACAGGTTGAACAATTCAGGTTGTTCAGGTGTGTTCAGAATTCCCCCTAACAGAGCTACTGTTACAGTTTGTTTTTTGAAGAAGTCTTATTTGTTCAGGTGTTACCTTAGCCTTTAAGTCACATCTTTGTACTGCTGAGAAAAGAACTGAAAAAAAAAAAACAGAGAACAGTGATTGACGTTTGAATACAGAAATGTCAACATGCAGAAAAGTATACGCACTTAATACCTTGTAGGGGCTCCTTTTGTATAAATTACTGCACCATTGCGTTGCATCGAGGCTATCAGCCTGTGGCTTTGCTGAGGTTTAATGGAAGCCCAGGTTGCCCACCTTTTTTTTAATCAGAAGTTTTCCTTCCACTTAACTTTTCATTAGTATGCTTGAATACAGCACTCTGTGAACAGCCTTTTTTAAGCTTTTGTTGCTTCCCTTCTTATGGAAGATAGCTAATGTTTGTCTGTTAATTTGTTGTCTATTGGTCTAATATAATATTCAAAATTTCTGGCTGAATTTGGGGTTTTTATTAGCAGTAAACAATAATCTTAAAAAGTAACAGAAATAATTGCTTGCCATATGTCAGTATAGGTGTAATTGATCTATATTTGAGTTTCATTTTTTTGAATTTCATTACAGAAAGAAATAAATTTTTTAATGGCAGCCTAATTTCAGATAAACATTTATTTAACTATACCTGGCTTTAAAAACAGTGACTTTAATAATTTCATAGTTTTAACCACTATTAAGGTTACTGTATTCTGTGTAAAAGGTTGAAGTTGGGACATAAGGGAATAAGGGACATACCAGAGCAGACAAACAACAGACAAACACAACTTATCATGCAAGGTACGTTAATTTTTATGATTGTGGCTTATATCCAAAGAAAACCCAAAATTCAGCCTCTGCGAAAAATACATTATATTAGACAAATAAAAAAATAGGATTTTACTTTTGCCTCAACTGTTGCATTAATGTGCAGTGTCATGGACACAATCAGCCTGGCCTACATTTTCCACCACACTTTTTCCTTCCACCAAACTTTCCATTAATATGTGTAGGCATGCCCATAACACAATCTTTCCATATTTATATATTTTTTATTGGTCTCATGTAATACTAAAATTTTCCAAAAGACTGAACTTCAAGTTTTCATTAGCTGTCAGCTGATAATTATCAACATTTATGGAAATAAATGCTTGTAATATATCACCAAGTGTTTAAATCAAATTATAGGGATCTCAATAGTTGGCTAAAACGTGTCGTCAATAGCTATTATCAAGCTTACTCTATATTAGGTAAAAGATTGTAGTCACGTAACCTGAGTGGAAAAGTAATGGACTCACTTGCGAGTGCAGAGAAACATTGTTAGTTGGCAAAGTTATATGAAACCTATTTTACAAATCAAGTATAATTTATTATGTGACAAACGTTATGTTTTATAATTCAGATAGGCTTTACATTTAAAATATATTGGTCTTGTAAAAGGTCCAAAAAGGTCTTATAGCAGCATCACAATAAACTGTAGGATATCAATTAGTTCATTAATGTTTGTACTTCACAGGCGATTAGCCTGTGGCACTGCTTAGGTGTGAAGGTAGCCCAAAGTGCCAGTGTTTCTCTGCCAGTTTTTCCTTCCACTTAACATTCCATTAATATGCTTGGATAAAGTGTTCTGTGAATAGCCATTTTTTTGGCAATGATATTTTGTGACTTTCCCACGTTGTGGAAGGAGTTAATGACTGTCTGTTGAGCAGTTGTGAAGTCAGCCATCTATGATTGTGATTGTGAAATAACAATTATGATTAAAATCATTTTTTGTTGGTCTTTTTTTCTGAGAAACTGAATTTGGGGTTTTCATCAAATGTAATTTATAAGCATCAGAATTAACAGAAATTAACTGTTGAAATATATCACACTGTGTGTAATAATTCTATGTAAGTTTCACTTTTTGAAAATTCACTTTTAGAAGATATAATTTATTGAGATCCACCCGTATATTCACATTACTGAAACTTGCAAACACAATGTTAATGGTCATAAAGTCTTACTAGCAGCCCACTTTAAAGAACAACTGAATTATCCCTTGAAGATCTTACTTCATTTGCTGAAATTAGAAATGCAGTTGCAAATGCCCTGAATGATGACAAAACAGACACTAGAAATCAACCAGCTGATATAAAACTAATATTTTCCAATAACACAAATATGCGTGTAGTGCAGGTAAGTAGGAATGCTTGTGATTTATTTTGGACTGCTGTGCAAAAATAATTCTGTTTCTTTGTGTCTGATTGGTTGTCGTTTTTTTGATTTGAGAGAGCAAACAAAATTGAAAGTATTTTTATCTCCTCTGAGTTTACTACACACCAATAAGGGGATTGTGCCCTTGCGGTATTAGTCAATCTACAAGTTATGTTGTGGGGGCAGGAATGGGAGATACATTCTTAATTGACAATTAAAGCCAGACTCAGCCTCATCCTCTCAAGCTGATCCTTCTAATAATAACAGCAGAGAAATGAATTGGCTATATAATGAATTTGGTCCAGGAAGGACCTCTGCAAAGGATGTGGCTTCCTGCACAAAAACATTTCATTAAAGTGTTATTACTTGCAAGTTGATTGCAAGCCAGTTTCAAATGTAAGCTTCTATATTGTTGTGTTTCTGAAGGGACAGCGCTCATATTTTTCGACTTCAAGCCATTATTGAACATGTTAGCTGAGTTCAATCATATTGGAGGCAAAAAGCACTTGTTTTAAAAAAGGCAGCAGTCACTGGAAGAGACTGCTTTGACTTCAGATGTTCTTTCCAGGAGGTCAGATACACTGGCTAAAATGTAGCTGTCCTCTCAGTAACACGGAAGACTGCAGAGCCATAGCATGCTTCCACCACTGGAAATGAGACTGCATGGAAAGTGAATGTGTTTGTCTACATCAGGATGAAAAACAGTTGATGAACCAACTCGAGTATTCTACAATAACACAGCTGGAAGCATTGGCTCCGAATGAAAAACTGAATGGTCCATTACTCCGTCAAATATGAAGAAGAGTTTATGACGTCACTGCATGGATTCAGAAGACAGCTTTTATAACTAAATAATGCTATGTGTAATGCTGTTCTGAATTACATTTTGCATCTCTGGGGTGAGGATTGAAAGCACTTCGCATGAGACAAGATGCAAGATCTTTTTTAAGTGCTGTGACTTTTTGGGGCAAAACGATTTCCCCTTTAAACATAAACTTCAAGAAATCTTTCAAGGCAACAAAATGGCAGCACTAACAGCGAATTAAAAAATGTAGAAACCATTTCAAATCAGATTTGCTTGATGTAGATAAATATATTTTTCTGTCGTTAAGGTTGAAATAAGCAAATGGTTTAGTAAGATTATTATGTATTTTGATAGAAATCTTCTTCAGTCTGCTTTTAAGGGATATACTTAGGATACGATACACACATAGTACTAGATACAAACATAGTACTAGATACAGCCACATAGTACTAGATACAGATGTGTAAAATGCCTTGAAATAAATTCCGTTTTGATTACCATAACATAATCTGACATAAAAACATTTTTGAAAAATCCCACCTTTACTTTGAGTGACTTAATCTTCAATTCAATTCAATTCAGTTTTATTTATATAGCGCCAATTCACAACACATGTCGTCTCAAGGCACTTCACAAAAGTCAGGTACATACATTCCAGTTAATCCTAACCATTGAACAGTGAAGTCAGAGTTAGTTATTTATTCAAATTGGATAAAAAGTTTTTCTATCTAAGGAAACCCAGCAGATTGCATCCAGTCAGTGACTTGCAGCATTCACTCCTCCCGGATGAGCATATAGAGACAGTGGACAGTCACTGGCGTTGACTTTGCAGCAATCCCTCATACTGAGCATGCATGTAGCAACAGTGGAGAGGAAAAACTCCCATTTAACAGGAAGAAACCTCCAGCAGAACCAGGCTCACACTGAGCCTGGTTCTCTTTTCTCTTCCTAGAAGCTATACCTGGCCTGACTCTGCATCGTCCGAGCTTCTGCTGGCAACAACTTAATGCTCACCCTCTACCGATGATCCACATGGCCCTGTCTTTCAGTGTTTAACCCTTTCTCTCTCCTAGACATGGCTACTGGCTGAGTTTTTACTGTAACTAACTCTATGTGCTCTCTTTCAGATTCTAACCTTGAAAACTGGCTCAGAGTTTATCTGTTTTTTCCTTCTAGGTGAAATGACTAAAGGAGCTACATCCATTAACATTTACTTTCCCTTCCCATAGAAAGTACTCCTGGATCAGTGCTTCTTTGTTCTCTTTGTGTCTCTGCTCTGTTCTCTCTAACCCCCACTCGGTCGTGGCAGATGGCCGCTCACACTGAGCCTGGTTCTGCTGGAGGTTTCTTCCTGTTAAAAGGGAGTTTTTCCTCTCCACTGTTGCTACATGCATGTTCAGTATGAGGGATTGCTGCAAAGTCAACGCCAGTGACTGTCCGCTGTCTCTACATGCTCATCCGGGAGGAGTGAATGCTGCAAGTCACTGACTGGATGCAATCTGGTGGGTTTCCTTAGACAGAAAAACTTTTTATCCATTTTGAATAAATAACTAACTCTGACTGCACTGTCCAATGGTTAGGATTAATTGGAATGTATGTACCTGACTTTTGTGAAGTGCCTTGAGACAACATGTGTTGTGAATTGGCGCTATATAAATAAAACTGAATTGAATTGAAATGAATTGTGAGCGGCCATCTGCCACGACCGACTGGGGGTTAGAGAGAACAGAGCAGAGACACAAAGAGAACAAAGAAGCACTGATCCAGGAGTACTTTCTATGGGAAGGAAAGGAAAAGTAAATTTTAATGGATGTAGCTCCTTTAGTCGTTTCATCTAGAAAGAAAGAACATATAAACTCTGAGCCAGTTTACAAGGTTAGAGTCTGAAAGAAAGAACATAGAAATAGTTACAGTAAAAGCTCAGTCAGTAGCCATGTCTAGGAGAGATAAAGGGTTAAACACTGAAAGACAGGGCCATGTGGATCATCTGTAGAGGGTGAGTATTAAGGTGTTGCCAGCAGAAGCTTGGACGATGCCCCCCTCCAGAAAGGTGTCACAGGTAGACACAGAGCCAGGAGAGTAGTGTGAAAATGTAGCGAAGAGAGTGAAAGTGGTCATTATGTCCTCCAGCAGCCTAAGCCTATAGCAGCATAACTACTGAGATAGCTGAGGATAACCTAAGACACTAACTATAAGCTTTATCAAAAAGGAAAGTTTTAAGCCTAGCCTTAAAAGTAGACAGGGTGTCCGCCTCACGGACTAAAACTGGGAGCTGGTTCCACAGGAGAGGAGCCTGATAACTAAAGGATCTGCCTCCCATTCTACTTGTAGAGACTCTAGGAACCACCAGTAAACCTGCAGTCTGAGAACAAAGTGCTCTGTTAGGAACGTATGGAACATTCAGATCTCTGATGTATGATGGAGCTAGATCATTAAGGGCTTTATATGTGAGGAGGAGAATTTTAAATTCTATTCTGGATTTAACAGGGAGCCAATGAAGGGAAGCTAAAATAGGAGAAATATGATCTCTCTTTTTAATTTTCATCAGAGCTCTTGCTTCAGCATTTTGAATTAGCTGAAGGCTTTTAACTGCATTTTGTGGACATCCTGATAGTAAAGAATTACAATAGTCCAGCCTTGAAGTAACAAATGCATGGACTAGTTTTTCAGTCTGTTTTCAGTCTAAACTGTTTCTTACACTTATTAGCAATTAACTGAAGCCTTTTATTAACTTTTTTTATATACCTTTTAATACTTATTTACGTTGATCTTTGAGTTTCTAATTAATAAATTATAACTTTCTGCTTCCCTAAATGGTAAAGACAGGAGAACATGGCTTTCACGTAAGTCAAATGTATGTGGTCCAATTTTTTAACTCTTTCAGTTAAAACTGTTTGTGGTACAAACTGTTTTGTCTGTTTAATTGTGTTATCTTTCATATTTTTTATGGAATTAACCAAAGAAATTGCTTTATTTTACACGTTGCACTAATGTGTCCTGAGTGATCTGTCGGTACTAAATACAGATGTGAAAATAGTCAAGTCGTCTTGAGGACAGATGTCTTCACAGCTGTATGTACATTAGTTTGGTAGTCTGAGGGCAATCAGTGATGGGACACACTAAAAGACCACCTACTGACATAGCATGACTCTCCTCAAGCAGCAGAGTTTCCTGAATAGCTTTCAGTTAGAAACAAACTAAATAATTTTAAAAATACCGTTGTATAAAACAACACTGCTAATGTGAAATGATTACAAAGATATCTGAAATACTAAGTTGTTTTTCAGTTCATAGATTTACCTGTTGGAAATCTATGTATGGGTGAGTGATTTTTCTCACTGCGATGCAGATTTTGTTTTGGAACACAGTAAAATGCAGTAACTGCACTGAAATATAATTCATGCAATGCACAAAATCTCTATATCTGGAACATCCAGCCACTTGACTTCTCCAAGTTCGTGTCTTGTAAGCAACATAATGTCAGGATTGACATTTTTGGACTTTGTTTGTGGTTTTGTGTTTTGTTTTGCTAGATGTTTCTTGTTGAGGTTTTGTATTCATGTTTATTGCTTTCTGTGTTCTGACAGTTCTGGTTTCCCTTTGCCTCCCAGTGTGTTCTCCTCTCGTCGTTAGTTTTCCTCTTTTAGTTGTTAATTACTCAGTTTTTGTCCCCTTTACATTTATTGTCCCTCTTAGCTCTGTTTCCTCTAATTTATCTTTATTCTCCAGTCCCTCCTTTTTATAGGTTTAGCTTTAGTTACTGTTTACTTTTATTCTCGTCCTCTTTTCCTCTGCTTCATTCTCAGTTTGTTCTATCAGCGTTTGTTTACTTTGGTAGTCAGGGTTTCTTTATGGTTTCTTTTGCTAGTCCTTAGATATTAGGTTGTTGTGTTACCTCCAGTCCTCAGTTTCCTTTAGTTCATGTTTATTCTTGATTCTGTTTTATCTTGGTCTTTAGTTTTCATTTAGGTCTTGCTCCTCCGTGTCCTCATTTGTCATCTGCTTCAATTGCTCCCTCTGCCTCCCTGTCTCCACATCCCACCTGTTCCCTGTTTCTTTGATTACCTGCCCTTTGTTTTCCGTCAGTATATTAGTTGGTTTTGTGTCATTGTGTGTTGCTGGTTTGTTGCGTCACCTTCCCTGCACCAAGTTCCCTTCGTTTCTTGTGCTCTGTTAGACCTGGACTCCTGAACTCTCTGTTTTCATCCTGCCTGCCTACCTGTGAGTTTAGCCTTTGTTTTCATTTAAATAAATCATCGTTCTGCCTCGCCATGCCGACTCCTCGCCTGCATCTGCACTTTGGTCCACAACAAAAACCTCAACCTATGACACATAATAAAGGTCATCAAACGTTTGCAGCCAGAATTGCTCCACAAAACTGCGACTCAGCGGAATTTCAATTGTGTTAAATTATTTCATAGTAACATGATGCTTTGGAAACATCCATAGATCTCTTGATGTGTCTTTTTGTGGCTCAGCTGACAGCCCACTCTGTTAAATGACTACATGTTTATTTGGATGTAAAGTGTATAAAAGGGATCAGGATGGATTTTAATACCAGGTGCTTGATCTGTGTTAGGCTTGGGTACCTCTAGTAAATCCTGGTCAGCCAGGATGCATGTTAACACCAGGATTAAACAGGGCTTTGTGACAAATTGCTGCTAACAAAGGGCTTGAGAATCCGATCCAAATTTGGTCTTTAGTTTGTCCGTTTTGTTTTGGCGCAGCAATGGTTCATCAATTGAGTTTACGCATCTTTCTAAGCCTAAATAATTCATAGGTAAAGTTAAAATATCCGAGTGTGGTCAAATGCTGGTCCTAAAATGAGTGAAAAAGGTTTTATTAAGGTTTTATAAAAAGATTTTATTAAGACCTCCAGAAGGTATTCCTCCTTATAAATATTCGGCCAATTACAAGAATTTCTTGCTCATTGGAGGCCAAACCAAAAGGAATAGGGAATGATGCAAAACTTCTGCCTACTCTGTCTCACAATTGTATTAATTCTGAAAGTACTGATCTGGAACACATAGAACCCTTATTCTGTGGCAAATCTGTTTTTTAGAGTTTTTCTGCATGAACTGATGTTAGAAAACACTGTTTGATGCATTTTCAGCAGATGTTGGTGGAGATTCTGGTCTTATTTTGTGAAATAAGCTCCAGTCTTTCCTTGTTTTTCTTATTTCTGGAGGTGGTTATTTCAGCTGTGTCTTGTGGCTTTTTGTGTGTGTGCCCTAAGCTGGCCGATGAGAGTGATTGGCAGAAGGTGATTGAAGTCCTGATGGAAAAGGACAATGAAAGAATAGCATCCTACAATTTTCTGAAAGAGGCCTTGTGTAAAGGTAAAAGCTACTGTGCATAGCGGGAAGAATCAGACACTAACAACATATCCAGAGAGCCTGTCTTTTAGGGCAACAACACATAATAATCTTTGAGCAGCTTGACCCTCCCTAAAGAGATCCGCATTCCCTTCACCTGGTAGTTTCATGGTGAAGGTCCATCCCATTACAATATTAATGACCACAGTGAAGGATAATATGTGATGGATCACCAATCATCCTGCTTCCAAATGGCACTGGCAAGAGTTGGGCACATAAATAATAAAGTGATTTAGATGCAAAATCCATCCTAAGCGGATTACAAACGCAGTGGCACTGCAATCAATCGTCATTTTAGGCCAACAGGATGCATAGCAAGCAGGATTCAGAGAGTAAACTATACGAGTAAACAGGAGAGGAATGAACAGAGACAGGTAGTGGCAGAAAATACAAGAAGTATGGAACTGAATGACTTGTGTAGTCACACTTACTACCTTGTTATTTTTCAAGCACAAGCTTTTAGAGTAAGCCCTTGTGCAAAGAAATACAAAATGTTTGACAAAAACATGAATGACTCGCAAAAATTGCACCAGGTTTTTTTTTTTAAGTAGTATTGTAGTAAGCTGCTTTAGAATAGTATCTAGGTTGCCTACCACATCTGACCAAACAAAATAGATGATTTCATTAAGGTGTAGGAAATTTTAATTTATCCATCCATCCATTGTCTTCCGCTTATCCGGGGTCCCAGCAACTTGGGCCAGCTCGTCCGGGGGAATCCCAAGGCGTTCCCAGGCCAGCCGAGAAACATAGTCCCTCCAGCGTGTTCTGGGTCTTCCTCTGGGCCTCCTCCCGGTGGGACTTGCCTGGAACACCTCACCAGGGAGGCATCCAGCAGGCATCCTAACCAGATGCACGAGCCACCTCAACTGGCTCCTCTCGACGTGGAGAAGCAGTGGCTCTACTCTGAGTCAACACCTCCTAAAGATGGAACCTAATTCAATTCAATTCAGTTTATTTATATAGCGCCAATTCACAACACATGTCGTCTCAAGGCACTTCACAAAAGTCAGGTACATACATTCCAATTAATCTTAATCATTGAACAGTGCAGCCAGATTCTGTTATTAATTGAAATTGGATAAAAAGTTTTTCTATCTAAGGAAAGGAAACCCAGCAGATTGCATCCAGTCAGTGACTTGCAGCATTCACTCCTCCCGGATGAACATGTAGAGACAGTGGACAGTCACTGGCGTTGACTTTGCAGCAATCCCTCATACTGAGCATGCATGTAGCGACAGTGGAGAGGAATAACTCCCTTTTAACAGGAAGAAACCTCCAGCAGAACCAGGCTCAGTGTGAGCGGCCATCTGCCACGACCGACTGGGGGTTAGAGAGAACAGAGCAGAGACACAAAGAACAAAGAAGCACTGATCCAGGAGTACTTTCTATGGGAAGGAAAAGTAAATGTTAATGGTTGTAGCTCCTTTAGTCGTTTCACCTAGAAAGAAAGAACAGATAAACTCTGAGCCAGTTTTCAAGTTTAGAGTCTGAAGAGAGCACAGAGAGTTAGTCACAGTAGAAGCTCAGTCAGTAGCTATGTCTAGGAGAGAGAAAGGGTTAAACACTGAAAGACAGGGCCATGTGGATCATCGGTAGAGGGTGAGCATTAAGTCGTTGCCAGCAGAAGCTTGGAGGATTCCCCTCTCCAGAAAGGTGTTACAGGTAGACACAGAGTCAGGCCAGGTGTAGCTTCTAGGAAGAGAAAAGAGAGAGAACAAAGTTAAAAGCTGAAATAACAGCAAATAATACAAAATTGAAGAGTAGTGTGAGAAAGTAGTGAAGAGGGTGAAAGTGGTCATTATGTCCTCCAGCAGCCTAAGCCTATAGCAGCATAACTACAGAGATAGCTCAGGATAACCTCAGCCACTCTAACTATAAGCTTTATCAAAAAGGAAAGTTTTAAACCTAGCCTTAAAAGTAGACAGTTTGTCCATCTAGAGCCCACTGATGGTCATTGTTATACTAAAAACCCCAATGATTGGGATACCTCTCTCTGTCAGATTGACCATAACCATTGGAAAAGAGAGGGGGTCAAACAGGTAGCAGAAATGGAGGGTGTGTTTGCACCTCAACCGTAACTGAGACGGTTTAGGCTAAACCTGACTCCCCCTTACTCCATCCAACAAGGGGAGAAGACGACGGAGCTAAAATAAGGAAGATAGCTCAGGATAACCTAAGCCACTCTAACTATAAGCTTTATCAAAAAGGAAAGTTTTAAGCCTAGCCTTAAAAGTAGATAGGGCGTCTGCCTCACGGACTAAAACTGGGAGCTGGTTCCACAGGAGAGGAGCCTGTTAACTAAAGGATCTGCCTCCCATTCTACTTCTAGAGACTCTAGGAACCACCAGTAAATCTGCAGTCTGAGAACGAAGTGCTCTGTTAGGAACGTATGGAACAATCAGATCTCTGATGTATGATGGAGCTAAATCATTAAGGGCTTTATATGTGAGAAGGAGAATTTTAAATTCTATTCTGGATTTACCAGGGAGCCAATGAAGGGAAGCTAAAGTAGGGGAAATATGATCTCTCTTTTTAATTTTCATCAGAACTCTTGCTGCAGCATTTTGAATCAGCTGAAGGCTTTTAACTGCATTTTGTGGACATCCTGATAGTAAAGAATTACAATAGTCCAGCCTTGAAGTAACAAATGCATGGACTAGTTTTTCAGCGTCACTCCTGGACAGGATATTTCAAATTTTGGCAATGTTCCGGAGATGAGAAAAGGAAATCCTAGAAACCTGTTTAATATGGGGTTTAAATGACATGTCCTGGTCAAAAATAACACCAAGGTCAATTTAATGCCATCCAGGTTAAGTGATTGACTAAGCAGTTTCTAAAGGCAACATATGTGAAGAAAATAGAAAAGAGCATATAGCAAAGCCTTGTGAAACCCTTTGTGTGCTGCAGCTGACCAATGTTCACCCAAAAACCTGCATGATGTGCAGGTATTAAAAGTACAGTAGAGCTCAGGTTCTGATGAACCAATGCAACAGAAAATACATTGGTAAAAGGTAGGAGACAGCTGAGCGTAGCAGAAGGCTGCTAGAACACTGATCATTCGGCTTGAGATGCTAAATAGATCAAAGTGGCCATGGTAAATGTTAAAATGCATGACAGTACAATTACCAAAACCATAAAAAGTATGGCTTGTTTAACAGAGCTGTCACGATGTGGTTTTGGGTCGGACCAAAGTGCAGACAAGAGCTCGGAAAAATCATTTTTGTAAATCCAACGGTTTATTTACAAAGCCCAAACAAATGCAAAAACCCCTGCAGGCATGAACCAGAGTCCAAAATACAAAAAACCACTGCAGGTTCTCCCAGGCAAAGAATTCCAGGCGTGGCAAAATAAACAAAGCATAATCAAGGACATGGACGAGGGGTGACAAGCAACAAGGAACCAGCAACAAACAATGACACCAAACTACTAATATACTGTGGGGGGACAAAGAGCAGGTAATCAAAGGAACAAGGAACAGGTGTGACAAGGAGGCAGGGAAGCAGGAGGAACAGGTGAAACAAATACAAAGGCTGACGAGGAGTGAAAAGACTAAATAAACAATAAACAGAAAACACAAACCAAGCAAGATAATAAATCAGAGGAGGGAAGGAACAAGAATAACTATGAACTAAACTAAACAGAGAAACTAGAAGAAAACATAGAAACATCAAAGCAAAATTTAAAACATCACAAGAGGCCAAAAAACAAAGTCCAAAATGTCACACCGTGGCAAGAGCTGCTAGGAGAAACCTTCCTCTCTCTAAAGAAAAATAATACGTTTGCAAAGTTGCATCTGAATAAGTCAGAAGACTTTGGAAATTTGTACTTTGTACAAATGAGACCAAAGTAGAGATGTTTGCCATTATCTGGTCCACCATGTCTGGATAAAGGCTATCACAGCATTATAGCCCAAACACCTCATGCCTGTGATGCATGGTGGTGTAGAGGTGATGATTTTGGCTTATTTGGGAGCCACAGGACCTGGGCACTTTGGAGTCTTTAAGTCCCCCATAAAACATAAGGTAAATATTCAAACACTTGAAGCTTGATCCAAACTGGATGACACAAGTATGGAAGTTGCAGTCATTTAAAGAAGACTTGGTCAAATTACCTTCACAACTAAGCAAGAGAGTGAAGAATTCCTACAGAACATGAATACATCAAGTCATTGCTGCTAAAAGTGGTTCCACAAGCTGTAGTGTGTTTTTTTTTCATTAAAAAAAAATTGGTTTCTTCATTATTTAATAAATAAATAGGTAGTGAAATCTACTGTGTAAAAATCAGCCTTACTTTGCTTTGTTTTCAGACTAGAATTTTAAACGTGGAAAGGGGTAGTACTGACATCGAAGATGGTTTTGTGCTGAACTCTATTCAACAGGCTTTTATGTGTCAGTCTCACCCTGTGAAAAAGATATTGATTTGGCCTATCTCAGTCAGTGTGGCACTAAATTCACTTGTAAAATGATTGCAAAATGAAAGGACAATTTAAATGTAACAGCTATTTACCTAGACAAATATTAGGTAGTTGAGACAGCAAAGAAAAATGCAGCGCCTTGGTATAAAACTCGTGTGACTCAGTGAATAAATATCACAGGCTCAACATTGCATGAGCGCCACAGCCCCGGGGGATTTCTTCTTTAATATCGATCCAACCCAATCCTCCTTCGTCTTCTCCACCTGGCTGTTGTAAGTCTTTCCATTTTCACCAGTAGCATTCACAGGCTCACTCCCCACTTTGATATTTGTGTGGATAATTCAAAGGGTGTCTACAATGGCTGCACACTTCCCTAACTTAACTCTGAGTGCCAGTTTTTTGAAGCATGAACCGCCGTGAGTGAGAGTCCCTGTGGGCGATGCAGCGAGATGGGCCAATCCCTCCCTATCTGCTGGACTAAGCCGTGCCAAAGCTAACCCCTCGAGGATGTCTCGGTGTCTTTCATGTCCCTTCCTTTGCCTCCGAGGCCGTAGGTATATTTAATGCATCTGGTCATGTATGTGCAGAAAGCCATGCGAGAATTCAGCTTTTGTGTTTCATTCGATTTAAAGAAAATAACTACTACACACAAACTGCTATATCAATATGTAATCTATTTCTTCTCCTTCCGCTCTGAGTCCCTCTCGCTATCTTTCCGTGTCCTTGTGGGTGATTAGAATGCATCCTGGTTGTCTGTCTGCTTCCTCATTAATCACGCTCTGAAGGAGAGGCCGGGACATTGAATGCACAGTTAGCATGACCCAGTGCTCAACAAAAGCCTCTAGATATAACACCAGGTACAGAGTAGCACATAGGCTCAAGGTCATGCCAAGCCAAAGATTTCTCTGTGATAACAGTCAAGCCAGGAAATAATTTAGAGGAATAGTAAGGTTTGCCATTTACCTTGGCTGCAACATCTTTTCTGTTTCCTCTGCTTCATATATACCAGAAAATGCTTTGCTGGGGCCAGTGGCACTGTGTAGTGAGATGGATTACGGTGTGGATTTTGGCATCAGAATCTGCAGCTAATTCTCTGATTAGAAACCTGGGTTTCAGAAGGAGAGAAACACTGAGCTGTGAATCACAGTGAAAGCGCAGGGCTCTATGGCTATAGATAGTTTTTTTGAATCCTGTAAGAGAGGAATACATAGTATTTTAATATAAAGTTTCATTATAATGCCCTTTATAAAACTCACGACTAGGAATGGACCTGTTTTGTCAGGCACCTAAATAATTTAGGTCATCAAACAACATCTGGGTTCTTTAGTGACCTGCTGAATGAGTCTTCAAACTTTTGGTAGACTGGTTCCTCCAGGGAAGATTCAACATTGTTCCATGTGTATTTTTCCTTTTGTGGAAAACTCTATTAGGAAAACTCTCTTATTGAGATGTGTTTGTAAATCTCTCCAGATTTACAGATTTCAATGCCTTTCTCATCTGTTCTTAAAATTTGTTTAGATCCATGCATGATGCTTTGCGTTTTGAGATATTTTAGTCTGCTCCATGTGGCAGGACAGATTCAGTTTAAATGATTTCTTGATTTTACAGGCCTGGCAGTAAAGCATTGCTAGTGAAATTGGCCTCAGCTTTCCAAATAATGTATTTAATCACAGTTAATTCATTATTAAACAAGGGAAGCATGATTGCTTTTTCTAATAAGGCCAAGTTTATTTGGATAGCTTTTTTCTGCTAGTAAACAGAATCATAGTTCTCAAGTTGTCTTTGTCTGATATAAAAAATTTGTTAGTGCACAAGTAATGGAGTAACGGGGACAAAGTGCTGTTACTACTGTCACAAGAGTACCTGAAGTTCACTGTTAGGTCCCTTTGAGGTGCATCACTTTTCACTCCTGTCCTGATATCTTTCAGCTGACCAGCTAGGCACCTCAGATTCCAGGGAAATCCATCCTTCCTTCACACTGACCAAGGTTTTTTTTCTAGCTGATAGAAGTTGTTAAATAGGCCTATGGGGGCCTTCTAAGAGCTGGGTGGTGTACACTTTCTGAAACGGGATTAACATTGGAACTAACAAGCGTCCTGGATGTGTTCATTATTATTACATCTATCAGCAGTGGTAAAGGCGTGGAAGACAGCAAGCAAGGAGAGGCATTGAGCCGATGAGGGAGCTCAGGGTTGTATAATTCTTCTCTCTGCATAATCAAAGATGCCGGTGTGCTGTTGAGAGTTCAGGTTCATAACCAGAGCATACTGATGCAGCCAGAATGAGCTCAGATGAATGAGTCACAGGCTGATTGAGCCGGACTTTTGTGCAATCAAAGCAACATCGAACAGCAGACGTGTATTTGGGCTTGGGCTGGATAATGTAATTGAAATAAGCACATTAACATAAGAGGCGTGCCTTCGCGCTGACTTTATCTATGAGTCTCAGAGATGTGCGCCGAAAGTAATGAGTTTTTTATGTTGGATTAGTGTTCCTACGGATGCTTCGCTCGAGCATGCTGGGAGATAATATTTTAGTAAGACGGTTGTGTGTTTGTGGCAGATGATATGATGAAGACCTCTGTGGTGCAACCTTTACTCAAAGCCTTGGCTAAATAAGCAGCCTCATAACAGACCGGACACATGGAAAATCTGCCCTTTAACACTTCATAAAAATCGAAGGGGTCGTATGCGTCTCTCAATTCACGCCACAGTCGTTAATGCACACCTCGGGTGGAACGTCTAAGGAAAAACCTGGGCGTTTGAAACAGGGAGCGTATAGCACGTAAGTGATGATATGTGATTCGTGATTATACATGCAGGTGTAATTACTGGGACCCTGGAGCATTTCCCTGGACCCTGCACACAGGGGTCCACAGCGTGAAACCTCTGACTCTTCAGCTTTATCTTAAAGTGCATGACTTAAGAATCATTGAAAACCAAATCAGGGCACACAGCACACAAAATATAATTAAAAACAGCCCATAACCTCGCCCAGAGCGGTATCATGCTCCTTTATGTGTTTACTTCCTGAGTTTCCTTATTTGACTTTGCATTCACTCTTCCTCCATTTTCTCGCTCCCTCTCTTAGCTGTTGGCTTCCAGCCTTTTCTTAAACCCTCAGACTAATTACATTTCTGAGATGAGGACTGGTGACTCATGGCATCTACTTCCTGCTCCAGGAAATCCAGATTCTGGTTGTTTTGGTAAATGTCACACCAGGCTTGATCATAGTAAAACCACCTGAAGTTTATTGCACCAGGTATGCTGTTGCGCCATGACCAAACACAGAAATGTATTTTATTGGGATTTAATGTGATAGATAGACCAACACAAAGTAGTGCTGTGACCTGAAATAAAATTGTAGCTGTTTTAAATTTATTTTTCATATAAGGTTCTGAAAAGTGTGGTGCTCCGTTGACTGAGGCAAGTGCAAGTGCAAGAAGTTGCATGCTTAATTTAATGTCTTCATGAAGACCAAGGAACACACCAAATAGGTCAGGGATACGATGAGCAGCAGAAGTATGTTATAAAACTAATGTCCCAAATTCTCACCATCTGATGGAGCGCTATTCAAGCCATCATCTGAACATGAAGAGGGTAAAGCAGCAAACCTATTAAGACATCCATGTTAACTGTCCTTTTGCCAAATGTTCCCAGGAGATAGACAAACACTGAGCGCTGGTTCTTGGTATGTTGCATTTCCTTTATAACTGTGCACCTGCTGTTTGAAAATATGTTTTTGTTAGTTTGATTTGTCATGGTTTGCTGGTGTGGCGAATTGGGTCCCAGTGGAAAGAGTAGTTGTCTTGCAATCTGAAAGTTGTGGGTTTGATTCCAGCTTCTTCCTGCCACATATCATTGTACCCCTGGGCCAAGTTACAACTGTTAGTTTCTTGGCTTATAGGATCCGGCTGGTAAAAAGATATGGATTTGGAGAGAATAGAGCAAACAATAAGTAATAAAGAACCAGAAAGATAAAAAGTCTGGTCAGAGGACTACCCTTTGCGCTTCATTGTCTGTCCAGTTGTTCACCAATGTTTCTCCCTCTTGGATGCAGAGTTTCCTTGGAAAGGTAGAAGGATCTCGAAATCCTGGTCTTCAGGGATCCCTTTCTTTCTTGTATTTTCTCAAGCAACAGGACCTAAAACCTTGAAGTCGAATGCACAATGTAAAAAAAAGATTTTCTTAGGAAGAACAAGAAAGTTGGTCAGATCCTTAACATCCTACAATGCAATGTTTTAGTTTAAAACATATTACTGTGTTAAAATGACCCAATCAAAGTTCAGACCTAAATCTAACAGAATTTTTGGCAAGACTTAAACAAGGAGGTTTACATGTGCTTGAACTGTTTTGCAAAGAAATATGGGCAAAAATTTAATTTTCTAAACACTCAAAAGTTGTAGATTTTTTGTTAGCCAATCTCTTAACATCCATTAAAAATACATTGACATTCTGGTTTCAACATAACAATGTGAAAAAGTAAAATGGGTAGTAATAGTTTTATAAAAGGTGCTTCACAGTCACTCAAAGGCACAAGAGACGTTTTTGGAGAAGCAGAGCATGACAACAAATGGCTGCTTGGCCTGCTGAGACATCAACAATGCCCTGTTTCGATAACTATAAGTGATTTCCTGATAAATAGCAACTAGAGCTTCATCATTTGAATACATTTTTGTGGCCTCCATCTATTTCTACTAAAATCTCATCTGAAAGCTTAAAAGTATATGCTCCAACTCAGCCTCTTGTGGTATATCAGCGTCCTCTCCTCTATATGGATTTAATTAGGGACATCACTTGGGGGGAATAATGACTTCCACCTATACTGGCCTCTTTGTAAAAAGTGTCCAGAATATTTTGCATAATCTCAGCAGATTTGATTAAGACACTAAACCGTCTGCTGACTCACTGAGACTCGCTTCAGATAAGACTTGAGTTGATGGAACCGAAGACGGCCCTATTGAAAGGGGCTGGGAGAAGGGGAGCCTAACGCACAGATGTTGGCTGTTGTGTCTCAGAGGGAAATCGGGCAAACAACAGGTTTACAGTTTGCAGATAGCAGCTGGTTTCAAAAGCAGTCCTGACCTTGGCCTCTCCTAGTTGCTCGTTCATGCGTCCTTATTAGGCTGTAACAGAGGCAGTGTGTAGAACGAGGTAAACAAGTTCCAAAACTAATCATGATGTGAACACAAGAGTGGTTATTTTGTGTGTCATAAATCTTGCAATAGGTCTAAAAATTATGGATAATCCAAAACATACCCATTAAGAAGCGATTTAAAGTGGTTTTCTGCGAAACCTATAAGGTCAGCCCTTGCAACCTATGTGTTCCAAGACTTAAAGTGTGTCACCATTTGCTCAGTAGCCTACCTGTGTGACAGAACTATTAATGAGCTCTGTCTGGATTTATGCACCTCGTCTAACTGAGGAAGATGGGCTGCCTTTGTGCTGCGTGTCCTGTCAAGTGAAATTTGAGGCCCGGCCAAGATGAGCACCTGTTATTATAAAAAAGGCAAATTCATCAAGTATTAATTTGTTTTGGAGTGATGGTTCAAGACAGCCTCGGTCTCGTCTCCTCGAATGTGAGTTACGAGTCTCAAGGAGTCAGCAGCATTTGTGTCTGGGAGGCTGGTTTTGATTGTGTAGTCACATACTGCCACCCTGTGGTAGTCACTGGCTATTACAGGTGTGACTGACATGAAGTGCATTATGATGTTAACATTTTGCACAGAGTCGTAATGTTTCTGAGTGAATTTGCTGTATTTGGTTTAATATTGGTTCTTCTGTTATTCAGAGTTCCACCCAGTTTGTACAAGTCTGGAATTTGATTTCAGTATTTTTCAGGTCTGGCTAAAAATGGAAGAAGAAAACAGGATATGGAAAAATGCGTATTCAGGTTTTAATTTCTATATTATTGTGTAATTCCTTTCTTCCTTGCTTTTTCCTACCTTCTTTGTAGATTCCTTCCTTCCTTCCTTTTCTTATTCTTGTGTCTTCTTGTGTGTGTCCTATCTGGCTCCATCCCTTTTCCCTTTTCTTTTTTGTGTCATTTTTCTTCTCTCTTTCCTGCCTCGCTTCCTTCCTTGTGTCCTTTCTTCAATCCTTCCTTTTGTCATACCTCCCTGTTTTCCTTTTTTCCCTTCTGCCTGCCTTTCCCCTGCTTCCTTACATTCAACCTCCCTTTTTGTTCCTTTCTTCCCTCTTTTCTCCCTTTCTCATGTTCTATCTCACTTTTTTCCTCCTTCCTTGTGTAGTTTTTCTTCTCCTTCCTTGTGTACTACCTCCATCCTTCCTTTATTTCTTCCCGTTTTTCCTTTCTTTCTTGTGTCCTGCCTTTTCATGTATCTTTTCTTTTGTCCTTTGATTTTCATTTATCTCCTCTTTCCTCTCTTCCTTTCTTTCTGTTTAACCCTGCATCCTATCAGAGTTCTTCCTTTATGCCCTTTGTTCTTTTATACTTTATGTCCTCCTTCCCTTCCCTCCTTCCTGTCTCTGGTTTATCAAGTTGCAATGACAGTCTAAGCTTTTTTTGTATTTATGCTTTATAAAAAAGGCAAAAACACTGATATTTCTGAAACAAAATTACTCTGAAAAAGTCCAGAATTTTTAGCTGAGCTCTGTGTAGGAGCTCTGGATATTGTTTACATTACGAGTAAAAGTGGGTCCTTAAATTTACATTAATCTCTGTTAATGTAAACAGAAAAAGTGGTACAGTCATGTAAATGCATTATTTTTTGAAATATTTACTTCATTATAAATATTATTAATGATCATTCACCAATAATAGTGACTATAGCATTACCACAAAGCTTTGATAGTTCTTATTTTACATTTACCAGGGATACAGGAAACTCCTACCAATAACATTTATATCAAGGCTTACCTAGAAAAAAAAATAACATTAGCAAATGTTATAAAATCTTTATTTTCTTACTTCATCATCAAAAAAATGCAATAGGACAATCCCTGACCAAACGTAAACCAAACATTTACCTATTTAAAAGTAAAGAAAAAGGTCTAAAATCTCTTTTTGAGCCATAATGAAACTACTGAAATTGTTTACAAAAAAGAAAGAAAAAAAAAGTTATCCAACCCAAATTGTTAAATTGCTTTTAATACTGTTATTAAAAAGAAACAAGAAAGAAAGTTAATTCCAGTAGGAATACTACTACTACTATTACTAAGGCTACTAGTACTACTACTAATATGTCATTGTCAATATAATCCATAACAAACCACCCCTGATAATACATTTGTTTGCCTAGGGAAAAAAGTTAATACTTCTAGTTTGAGCTTTGGCACAACATGGTTTTACATCACATATTTTAACAAAACCATGATGAAACTGATAAACGTGATGGACTTATCTCTCTTTCCATCTCACTGCAGATCAGAGGATCATATGTGAACTTCATTGTCCATGAGGAATCCTGCATGACCTCATCTGCAAACGAAATTGGGCTCATGGCTGATCCCAGATGTATTCCCACCACCCATCTGTTTATCCCACCACATACCTCTCCACTGTCTTGCTGCCCTTGTACATGTCATGCAATGTGCCTTATGTGATTTTCTATTCATCATCACCATTCTATGTCATTCAGGGGTATCCATGATTTTACCTTACTGTTTTAATTTGATGCTGGATGTTAAACAGATCCTACACGGCCCCCGGGAGTCTCTCCTACTCCTTTGGCATATTTTATATACTACATGTTCTTTATAATGTGTTGCAACAAAAGCTCAACTATGTAATGATGAGCAGCCTAGAAAAAGTTTGTTGTACAATCGATAAATAAATGTTTACTGTCTATTCTTTAGTTTCCTTTTGACACACACACACACACATATATATATATATATATTATATATAATATATATATATATATATATATATATATATATATATATATATATATAATATACACATATATCATATATATATACATTTTGTTAATCTTTGTTAATCTAATTTTGTTGTAGTTTTAAAGGTTAAACTTCTCATTAAAATTTTTGATTGAGCATTTATTTAAAACCATTTATTTAAAACCCATTTGGAGTATTTGAGAAGTGATCAGATTTCACTATCATTATTAATTAAAATAATGATTGGTTTGAAAACCTATTTCTATACCGAGGGGTTTAAGAGAAAAATAACTTTGTTATCCATCTGTCCATTGTCTAGACCCGCTTATCTTTGCAAGGTCGCTGGGGGCTGGTGCCTATCTTCAGCAGTCTTTGAGCGACAGACGGGGTACACCCTGGACAGGTCACCAGTCAATGGCAGGGCATAACAGAGACGCATAGGACAAACACCCATACAAAACACACACACACATACACACTCATACCTAAGGACAATTTAGAGAGACCAATCAGCCTAACAGTCATGTTTGTAGACTGTTGGAGGAAGCAAAATTGAACAACAAAATTGTTTTCAGTTCTACATTAAAGGAACCAATAGTGATTGTATGTTTGAAGTTTTCAGCAACTTAGTTCCAGAGCTGAGGAACATGGAAACCGAAAAGGTGGCACCTCTTGTTGAGGTCTGGTCCTGGGAACACTGAGTGAGGAGGTCTCTAATAATGGCTCATACTTGACAAGAAAGTCAGCAATGTGTTTCGGCCCAAGATCATAAAAAAAAGGTAGTTTCTGTGTTTTTTAGACCAATAACAGAATATAAATGTCTATCGTTTTAAAAACAAAGAACGTTTGAATTATTGTGGTACACATTAATGTTGGAACTACAATAGTGTGAATGAAATTAGCATGATGTAAATGTCTTATGTTTGTAAAATTACGTGCTGGAAAAATCTCTGGTGTTCTTTTTGACATTCAGTGCTGTGAAAAAGTATTTCCCCTTTACAGATTTCTTCTGTTTTTGCTCTTTTGCTAAACATTAAATGTTTCAGAGGAGCAGACATTTTTCCATATCAGGCAGCGATAATCTGAGTAATTACAAAATGCAGTTTTTAAATTATAATTGCATTTACTAAGGAGAAAATACTATCCATACCAACTTGAAAGGTCTAAAAAAATTCTAGAACAGGTCAGAAAGAAAGTAATTGGTTGTATCTCAGTCTATATATAGTTTTAAAACCATTTCTAAGGCTTTGGGACTCCAGTGAGCCACACTAAGTGTTATTATCCCCAAATGGAGAAAAGATTAAACAGTGGTTAACCTTCCCAGGAGAGGCTGGCCAGAGGTGGGTAAAGTTGCCGAAAATTGTACTCAAGTAGCATTACTTTTTCATACTTTTACTTAAGTAGAAGTAAAACGTCATCCAAAAAGATTACTCAAGTAAGAGTAAAAAGATATTTAATAAAAAGGCTTCTCAAGTACTGAATAACTGTTTGATCATAACATCTGATTTAATTTGTGAAAAGGGTGAAATCAGAAAGAGACACAAATATATGATTATGTGCAAATTCCGTCATTTTAAAGAAGAAAATAAAATAAAAAACTAAAAATAAGTGACCTCTTTAAATACTAACACATTCAGGCAAGGGAAACACTTTTCCAACTATAATTTTTACACAATATAAAGCTTCTCAATCAGTCAATTACATTTTTTTTAGAGTGCATTTGGTATTATTTACAGTGCATCTACAAAGTATTCACCACGCTGCGCTTTTTCCACATTTAGTCATGTGACAGCAATATTCCAAATTGTATAAAATTAATCCTTTTCCTCCAAATTCTTCACCCATTATGACAATATGAAAAAGGTTTTTTCTTCTGGATAGGACTACGATGTGCTTTGGGGTAATTTCGGTACGTCAGCCTCAGAGGTGCGTAGCAACTAGCTACATTTGACAATGTGAAAAAGTTTTTTTTTAAATAGCTGCAAACTAATTAAAAATAGAAAACTTAGAAATTACATTAAGGCAAGTATTTACTTTGCTTACCACTTTGCTGACCCACCTTCTGCAGCCATCACAGCCTCAAGTCTTTATGAATATAATGCCACAAGCTTTGCACACCTATCTTTAGGCGGTTTCGCCCATTCTTCTTTGCATCTCTCCTGGGAGACGTTCAATCGGATTCAAGTCTGGACTTGTGGCTTCAGAACCACGGAGTGGTTCTGAAGCCACTCTTTTGAGGTTTTCGCTGTGTGCTTTGGGTTGTTGTCCTGCTGAAAAATGAACCGTCGCCCAAGTTTGAGGTCGAGCACGCTCTGGAGCAGGTGTTCATCCAGGATGTCTCTTTACATTGCCACATTCATCTTTCCCATTATCCTGACTAGTCTGCCAGTTACTACTGCTTGAAAACATCCCCATAGCATGATGCTGCCACTACCATGCTTCACTGTAGGGATGGCATTAGCCTGATGATAAGGGATGCCTGGTTTCCTCAAAACCTGTATGCACCTCAGCTCAATGTTAAGCTTCATGGCAAAGGCTTACATAAATGTGATTTCTTAGTTTTCTATTTGTAATAAATTTGCAATCTCAAAAAACTTCTTCCACATTGTCTTAATGGGGTATTGTGTGTAGATTTTTTTGTAGATTAATTTGATACCATTTGGAATGAGGGTTCAACATAACTAAATGTGGAAAAAGTGCAGTACTGTGAATACTGTCCAGACACACAGTACATTGCCTATATATTCACTTCATCTCCAAATGCCACGTTAGGGTCAGCAGAACATTCACATTAGATCAGTGAAACTTGTGTACAGATAAGAAGTCACACTGTGACACAAACTGTGTGTCTGTGTCTGGTGTATTTTGGTTAAAACGTGCATATTCTTTGTTTAATGAAGTTAAGGTGAATAGAGTAGCCACAAATTGTCCTCAAGTAAGAGTAGCATTACTTCAAAATAACATTACTGAAGTAAAAGTAAAAGGTATGGTGCAGTAAAGTTACTCCTAGAAGTTGATGTATTCCAAAAAAGTTACTGAACTGAATGGAACTGAGTAAATGTAGCTTGTTGCTACTCACCTCTGAGGCTGGTGTACTAAGATTACTCCAAGAGCGCATAGTAGTCATATCCAGAAGGTCAGAAAAGAACCCAGAACAGTTGAGGTAATTTTTTATTGGTCTAACAATAAGAAATAGACTAGGCAAAAAATGGCATCCAAGGACAAAACCACTTCTGCCCAAAAGAACACAAATACACACACACATTTCCCAAAATCGTGACTTGACGACAAGATGATCCTAAGAGTTTTGGTATAATATTGGACTAAGGACCCAAAAGGGAAACATTTTTATAGGTGTGAGTGTTGTTACATCTGGTCTAAAAAGAGAACACCACACCGTAAGCATGTAGGCAGACAGGAAATGGGGTGGAGAGAGGGGGAGAGATGAAGCACAGGTCTCCGGGGTCAGGATTCAAACCCAGGACAGCTGCGTCGGGGACTGAGGCCTCCGTATGTGGCTCGCGTGCTCTGCTGCTGTGCTGTGTGTTCAATGTTTTTACCACTCTTCAAGTCCTGTCAAAGAATTCATAGCCTCATTAATCTCAAATACAGGAGGTCGGAGTGAGAAATAAAGTTAAAATCATTCAGCAGGCAACGATTCAGTCTCTTCTAGCTCCATTACATCCAGAAGACGTTATTGTATGCATATTGGATTTTTCTAACCCCGGCCACCCCATGCAGCTCGCGATGTCTCTGCTGAGTGGATGAACGACTGTGACAGCGATAGCATCAGAGCTGAATTAGATTTGGCAGGCTTTAATGCTTGTGTGAATACCAGTTGCAACTAGTTCAACATTTTAATGCTTCTTAATGTGATTCTTTGCTGAACCTGACAGATGGCAGGGAAGAGAGAGAGAAAACCAGAAGAGGAGACGAAAGGAAATAATCGGGCACACACGCACACACGCATGCACTTAAATTATTACATAAATTATCCGACAAGCTCTAGTTGAAGCTTATAAGCCTGTAGACGACCAGCAATGCTTGGAAAGAGCTCAGCCAAACTTGATGACAGGCTTTAGTCCATAGAAATTTCCATCATGAATATTTGTTCACCAGTCTTTGTCTTTATTTTGCAAAGTAAAATATGTTAAAAATTTGATTTTTTTTAGCCCACATACTTAATGGTAACTACTTTTAAGTCACATTTTTACATCCATAGACGCTTTAATGTTGATATCTCTTCCCCATTAACTTTTTAACCATACTATCATATTGTTTACTGATAGAATACAAAAATACTAACCCTTAAAATATTTTTTTGAGAAAAGTAAAAGTCAATATAATTAAGGCCTTTTATAACAAAAATTCATCAAATGGATACAAATATATTTCCATAATGATGCAACACATTCTTTGTTGCCAAAAGGGTTATTCTGAGTCTCCAGGTAAGGAAAATTGGTCACTGTGTCACATTATATTTTTACCCCAATGAAACAGGAACCATTGTGGTTTATCTTTAGGTTAAATTTGGACATATGGGCTGAAATTTATACTTGTCTTTTTTATGTTGATAGTGTATCTAGTAACATTTAAGTAATTATGGCATCAGTAGTTGTTTTTATGTAGAAGCGTCTTCAGATTTCACTTTTAAACCACATTTACATTTTGTTTAGGTGGAAGGCAGGGTTGCCTTTTTGTCTTTTCAATAAACATTTGCTTGGGGGATAGTGTCATCTTCGTAACTGACGTAGAGGTGAGTTAAAACATGATGATAATAATATCTAATATCCAGGAAAAGAATATAAATACTAAACCTTAAAAATGTTCAAAACAAAACACAAGATTAAGTTGGCACTGTTAGATGTACGATAGACTTATATTGCTCTGTTTTAGGGGAAATTAAATGGATTACATTATTTAAACACAGACCAATTCCAAAGAAAATCAAGTGAGAGAAAAGAAAATATTTTGCTCAGATTTAAACACTGATAAGATTAAAATCTGACTTGGAGGAAGAGACTATTCCATCGTTGACACCTTCAGGACACAGACCAGAAAGACAGATTAAATTCTGAGTGTTTTTATGTGAAATGCTTCTATAGGAGTCAATTTTACAACAAAATGAATTCAAACAGAAACAACATGCTGTTATGGGATACTATTACAGTTCTCTCTACTTAGCATGTCATCAAGTTCTACAGGAGCTGTCTAATGGACCATTTATTTGATGTAGGCGTGCTGATCCAGGGAAACATCTAAAACATACAGGACACCGGCTCTTGAGGACAAACTTTACTGCGGACTGCACAGTCTTAGAATCTTTTGTTAAGCTACTTTCATTGTCATGCTGTGTTTTGACCACTAGAGTGTGCACTTTTACATGTTTTGGTTGCAGTTAGCAACTTAACCAGAGTGAGGCTCCCATTACTACCTTATGGCAATATTTCTTTTAGCTGCAACTCAGGACTCTTATTAGTGTTATACAAGCCTCTGTTTGTCCTTGTAAATCTGCAGAGTTGGTGCATCAAATCCAGTGCAAAATATGGGGTGTTACCGTAAACAAGGATCATCCGAGTGCATCAAAGTAAGAAATATAAATATCACTGTTTCATGGGAGTATCAGGACATCTATGACAAAGATGGGCTTGAAGCTGGGCTGAATCCCAGCCTCTGTAAGCATGATGTGAGCAAACACCGACAGTTTGCTCACATCGTGCAGCCGCTGCTACGTTTGTAATCATTCAGAACCAAAAGTAGCTCCTGTCAAATGATCTAAAAAGGACTGCAAGTCAGAGGCCGCCTCAGTGTGATGGCCTAAGCAGCTTATATTTATCATGAAGAAAATCTTCCCCATGGGCATCATCTGCTCCCCTTTATCGCA
Source organism: Crenichthys baileyi (assembly GCA_036173005.1). Classification (NCBI taxonomy): domain Eukaryota; kingdom Metazoa; phylum Chordata; class Actinopteri; order Cyprinodontiformes; family Goodeidae; genus Crenichthys; species Crenichthys baileyi. The sequence continues at coordinate 47,125 of JAHHUM010000695.1, read as the reverse complement.
TGCATAAATAAGGCCTCATTTTTTAAAAAAGCACTTTAATGCCGCCTGTGCTGTTTGAGGATGCAAAGCAATTCAGATTCAGAGCAGCCTGACGTTTGTGTGTGTTTTTATGTAGCTCTTTGTTTTAGAGTAGGGTAATGATGTGCTGCAGAAGTTCAGAGATAGCTTATTATTTCAGAAATTAAATCAAAGCCTCAGGTTCGCTTATCTACATCAGTTATAACTCAATATAATGCTCAACTGTTATAAAATTAGTTTAATGGGATACAGTTATTGCTGTAATGTGGAAAAATTGCAGCTTTTCATACACCTCCACATTTGGTAAACATTTATTTAAAAAAAATTTGTTTTATTGCAGCAGCATAATCTCTCACCAAAATTGGTACATGTAAACTCTATAACTTTTTACTTGTTTATTTATATTTTAAAAGTGCATTAGAGTCTGTTGGAATCTCCTAAATTGCAATCCATGTCCCAGAGACAAATTTCTATGTAAAATGGAAAAAATAGAACATTCTATTCAATTGGAGTATCTATGTGTTGTCAGAAAGAAAGAACAGGCCCGCAGCATCACAGGTCCTCCACCTTAAGTATTTTGTGTAGCTATTTGTGTTTTTTGGAAGGGTAGTGATGTGCTCTAGGGGTTCAGAGATGGCTTAATAATTTAGAAATCACATTAAAGCCTTAGGTTCCCTATCTACATCAGTTTTAACTCAATATGATTCTCAGCTCTTATGAAATTAGTTTAATGGGATAGAGTTATTGCTGTTATGTGGGGAAATTGCAGCTCCTCACATACGACGCTCTCCACACTTGGTAAACATTTATTTAAAAAAACCTTTTTGTTTAACTGTTTTATTACAGCAACATAGTCTCTTACGAAAATTATTAGATGGATATGGAATCTGTTTTTACTTGTTTATATTTACATATTTTAAAAGTAAATTAGAGCCTGTTGGAATCGCCTGGATTGTAGTGCATGTCCTAGAAACAAGTTTCTCCTACATACTTTCAAAATGGAAAAGACAAGAGGACACGGTATTCAATTAAGAGCAGGTATCTGATGTGAAATGGCTCCAAGAACATTTTCATTCTGATTTCAAAGAGAGATAGGCCCACAGAATCACATTTCTGCCACTGTAGTTCACAGTGGGGATAAGGTCGCTCTTCCACTTACTCATCTTTTGTTTCGCAAGGTTTGCGTTTGTGACTTTATTGGCAACAAGCTCAGCTTTAGTCTCAAGCAAAGAAAAATAGGCCTCTGTTTCAGATCTTATTTTTACCACAAGGAAACAGCTGATTCAAAGCTCTGGGAAACTCTGATCAACATAAGAAAAAAGGAAATATACATTTAAAAAATGCCTAATTTAGAGTTATTTTACATGAATAAATACATGAAGCCAGTAAATTTGGCACTGTTTATTTAGTTAAAAAGCTTGTGTATTTTTTATTTTTTTCACTGAATAACTGCACAAAAATTGAATAATTAAGTTAATTTTGGCACACTGAATTAATCCCTAATGGACAGCAGATGTCCCCACTCAGCTTATAAAAGAAATTCTATTCCAATTCTGATTGACTGTATTATGTTCAGAAGATGCAATTTATAGTTCAAAATAATGTTTTTTCATGGTGCAAATGGACCACATTTACCAAAAATCACTTTGACCTTTAGACCAATGCATGGAGCAGTATTCATATTCCCTCCATTCTTTTGGATTTCATTTTTTTCTAAGCCTCAAAGCCAGAAACGTTAAGAGGAGAATTTCTCAGTCAGGTGCATTTGAGAGCCAAGGCAGTTTAAGAGGAGACCAATTATTGATCAATTCCCAAATACCTCTAAACGCTTGGCTTTTAGAGCTGTGTCTACTACACATTTAATCTTGTGCCAACCTTAAACAGTTGGTATTCAGTCCACAATGCAATAATTTGATATAGTGGAATAAATTACACAAAATTCAACCTGCTTTTCTACATTTATCTCCTTGGCAACACAGTCTACCTCTGCAAGCAAGATGAGATGCGCTTTATTTGTGATGTGCTGGAGGTTATTATTAAACCATTTTTATCCTAGTGACATTGTTTGTACATTGGTGTGATAACAACAACACCGGTGTTACAGCGGCCAATGGTTAGCTGCAGGCCTTGTCTTGAGTCTTAAATTAAGAATTATAGTTTAATCATTGCTATGGAAGCAGCATCATGGTAAGATCCTGGTCCACTTTCAAATGTCTGCAAAATCTTGAACAGTATATAAATATAAGTATAACTAAATCTACACTTAAAGATTATGGACTATAATTTTTCACACAAATATTTCTCCAGATGACAATTTTGTTAGTCCTCCTTACTCCCATTACCATTAGTTTAAAAGATTGCCATGGAGATAAATGTGTCTAAAACGTTGTTTATGATAAACTGTCTGAAAAAAATCCAATTATCTTTAGGCACATTTTTATAGTTTAAAGACACAATTTAAATTCAGAAGATAGAAAATTTGTGGGCAGAGCTGAAAAGTTGTGTCCAAGCAAGAAAACCTAAAAAACTGAGTCAGTTACACCAATTCTGTCTGAAGGAATGGGCCAAAATTCCAGCAAACTATGGTGAGAAGCTTGTGCAAGGATTTCTTTTGACCTGAATCATACAGTTTAAAAGAAAGTTCTTTCAAATCTATGGGATTTATGAATATGAACATAAAAAAATAAACAAAACTCTCTAAAGCATTATCCCTGAATGTTATTTTGGTAGACATAACCGATCTAACAGAAAATATTTTGTTTGTTTGCATACCTATTATCTAGTAGGCTATCTATCTATTGGTTACAAAAAGAAAATTTGTGAGTTCTCTTGCAAACCTTTTACACTGTTGACAGCAGGCAGCAATTTTTAACGGATCCTTTTAACCTGAACTACAGATCAGTCGCTTTCTCTGGATTCTGAATGGCGCTGCGGGCTTGATGTGTCTCTCTGTGGAGGAGACGCTCTGACTCTTCCCTCGGTCCGCCCCCCTCTCTCTGGTCACATCATGGTACGATCCTTGCTGAAGAAGCGCCTCCACTTTTCCGTCTGTCTGACTGACTGACTGACTGACTACAGGCTGATTCACAGCACATTTCTGCCCGGAAAGTCTCGCTGCATCCCCGAGCTCCCGTCTCCTTCCTGTGTCTTGTCGTTGATTGTCAATAAAAAGCGCAAAGCTGGACCGGTACCTAATGACCATGTACAAGGGGAAGCGTCGCAACCATCGCTGTAAGTTTGCACAGCGGAAGGATGAAAATAACACTGGAGACATTTTCTCTGCTCTGCTTTGCTTTGGAGGCAACTTAGAGAGCTGGAGATGTATTAAAGTTGTTTTTGTGTGCATTAGAAGCTGATTTGCAGAAGTTGTGGCAATATGATAAATTGATGTGCACTGAATACATTTTATTATTTAGCTGCTGCCTAGATTGTAACTGCTTCGCTTTGTGGTGGTTTTTTTGAGCTTATTAGGACTATGAAAATATTAACAATTCTGTTTTGCAGCTGCAACAAGTAAATGCACTGAGTGATTTTTAGTGACTCTTCCTTTGTGCTAATGTGCATTTTTTTCTATGCTAATGATTTCAATTTATATTTTGCAACTTTTCATGAGAGATAGTTTAGGTTTAATGCCAGTTTTGCGTTCAAATGTCAATGCCTAATACCGCCTCTTACATTTTTATAGTGTGATAATTGCTTTAAAGCACGACTGACTTGCTTTACAGCAAGACTCTATGGTTCATTCCGCGGCATGGAAGAGAGATATTGCTTTTGAGACATTGCTTCTTCTCAATAGAAAGAAACTGAATCCGCAAAGGAAATCCTGTTTTACCTCTTTCTGCATCTGCACACATTTAAACGGTGTGCACAGAAGAGTGAGTGTTAACAGAGAAACAAGGCAAAAACATCCAGTTGTTTCCAAGCAGAAGAGACATGGAGACAGAAAACCTGTGCGTAAGCTCAAATTGATGAAGCTTTTTCAGGCTTGTTAGGCTTGAAAAACCTTAATAAATGAGCTGCTATGGACTACAGCTAGCTTTTGTGGTCATGTTTATCATCATAAATTACATGTAGTCTAGTAAATACAAAAGCCAACACTGAAGTGACTCTCATTAAATGCAGCTTGTTCAATACCCAACCCTTCCGTAAAATCCTCCTCCAGAAACGAGAACTTAAGAATTGTAGGCAGAGTGCGTTGAAGGGTGAGCAATGTCAAGCTGGGTGAGATGATCAAAAAGTGCTGCGGTTCTGCTGTAACTGATGACTGAAAATGTGTTCATAGAGAGAGCAGTGTGCTTTTTTTAGCTTATTTAGCTGCATGTGCTGAAAATTCTCCAAAAGCAGTCAGTGACTTTGAGAATGTATCAGCATGAAACTTTAAAGGCTACATATCATCATTTTCACTTTTTGTTTTCAGTTGTGTTCGGACTTGTAGCTCATCTTGTGATTATTATTACGAATATATTATTTCATATTTTATATCAATATTTTATTAAATAATAATTCAGTTTGTTAAGTGTTGTCCGGTGAATACCAGCCCAATAAGGTGGTGGTATTAGGACAATAGTAAAAGGGGTGAGCCAAGCTCTGGCATTACTGAACAGCAAAACTCTGCACACACATGGAATAAATTCACACAATTTCTTAAAATACAAGAATTTATTAACAAAAATAAGTCAACTCAAAGTCAAACATATATCAACAAACTCTTTACTATATTAGAACAATCCAACTAAATTACCAAGCAGAATGAAGGAATGAGGAAGACCAACTATATACAATATGAACAAGTGAATCAAAGATGGTTAAAAACCATAACCAATAAAATGATGCAACATTACCATTCAACGTTATTTATGTTTGAGAACCAAGGATTATCTTGGTTTGCTTGGTTTGATTTGCTGAGTAAAACCAACCTTGTGGATGACTAATTCTTAATGGTGTATAAATTGCTGCCTTTATTTGAAACAATAATATTTAAGGAAATATTATTAAGGGAATATTAAAATAATATTTAAAGGAATGTTATTTTGAATAAGAACCAAACCTTTTTGGATAAATGAGTCTTAATGGTGTTTAAACAGCTATCACATTTAGTAAAAATAATATTTAGGGAAATATTATTTTCCTAGATTGAAAACTAACAACCTTTCAGGATAAATGATTCTTAATGACTCATAAGTCACATGTTACCTTAGCCGTTAGCGGTTGAAGCTAATAAAAGAAGCTTATAACTTGTTATCATCCCTTCAAAATTAAATATGTACCTTTAAATACCTTCAATAAAAGGATGGCCGATCTGTGTTTAAAAACCACAACACAGAACACATCATTAGCTGAGCAGCTAGTCTGCTAGCACTTAGCTGAGTTTCTTCAACACAAACAAAAACCAAATGTCGTTAAACAAACATTATTTATATTATTAAATTCTAAACTAATATTCTCTGCACTACCTCTACGTGAACCGTTCCAAAGACAGGGTTTCCTGGGCGATAAATTGAGGGAATCGGAGCTGTCCCAGTCATCCACGTTTAGGCTTTAAAGGGAGAGGCGTTGCAGCTAATCTCATCTCACACACGTAGGCGTGAGATGCCGCGGTTCCGATGCCTTCTTTTTCAGGCCGTGGGGAAAAATCTGCTTGGGTAAAGGCTGCTTCTTCTTGAGCCCTCAGAAGAAGTGAAGCCACGCTTGTGGTTTTATGAATGAACTCGAACAGCAAATTCTTTATTTAACTTTGTTGCATACGATCGGCATGATCGTAGTACCCAAGGATTCTTCAAAGAAGAGAGACTTACTTGTCCGCGAGTTTGAAGGCTTTCAGCGGAGGCGTGCTCTGGTCCCTCCATTAGCTCTTGGGACAGAGATTCCAGCTCTGATTTCTCTTCCTGGGCTGTGTTAGGAATAGGTAAGTGTGATGTTGAAACGTGCAGAGATTCATACTGGACTTTGTTTATGTACAGTTCAGAGGTTCATCCACAATCATCCATGTTTCACTGTTCACTTCATGGCTAGGGTCCCAACACTATGATAATTATGTTAATTTCTATTTCCAAATTTGTTAAATGTGAAAATAAAAGCAAGACAACAACAAAAAGTTGCTGAAGTTCGATGATGTTGTGTATGAAACGCTGAACTCGAGTATAGGTGCATAACAGGATGGCCACCCAGGAAGACAGTAGTGAAAGCTAAGTCTCCAGCTCGAATGAAGGTTATTAGGTGGAAGGTTTATATGATGGTTTATCTAATGATGAAGAGAAAGTCAGGAGAAATGTTGTATGAAAGCAGTAGGAGACAGAACAGACCAGCACGCCACCCAGGGATTTAAAATCGCCCTGTGGTGTGTAAAGACTCCCTTTAACACACCACAGTGGAGACTGTGACAAGACCTGCAATTCAAAACACGTGAATTCTGGCTGCATTTAGATATTCATTGTAACGCCTGCTCCTGTTCTGACCAACATTTTTTATTAGCAAGTCGTGCTACATAGAACTAGCTGAAAGTCACTTTTTCTACACATAGTCAGTGGATCAGTCTGGTAAGGCTGTAACTGCGGCAAAATAGCGTAGCCGTCATATTAAAATTTCAGGGACACTGGCTTTCACCTCAACTTGAACTTTGTAAGTGTCTACATTTGGTTTTCTCATTTCGTTTGGCTATTTGCCTCGAAAACATGTTTTTGTTGGTCTGCTACACATGTGGTTGGAGGGAAGTAGAGCTCCATAATATTTTGAATTGCATTTATCGCAATATTACTGTATACAATATCACAGTCTCATGCATTTATGCTTTGCTTATCAATAACATATTTGGCCTTGTGGTTGTAAACTGTACTTAATTCCTACATCTGATATAGTTTTAGTGGCTGAGATGCTAAAGCTCATAGAGCACTCTGTTCAATGGTAAGAAAAAAAAATTAAATGCATGTGGAGAAATCTTTGAACTTTAGTATCTGATATGGCGTCGACAAGCGAGCAGTCTGGACATTTTTGGAGCTCAAATAGGACTCCAGGACAGATTTGTTTTTGCATGTATCTAAATCATGAGTTTACCTGAGTGCTGCATATAAATGGACTAATCCTTATATTTGTGCAGAATTCTTTAAATATTTAAAATAGCGTGCTTTTGTTTTGATGTGGAGCTGTGTGTTAGGGTGGGGCAGGATCCAATTAATGATACTATTGAGCTTTCTTCAAATTATGATAGTAATATACAGTGTTATGACCTGTCTAAAAACATGTGGTTTTAGTTCTTTACTTCAGACACATTGGAGGGTTACACTTCCAGCAGGACCACCTTAAAGGTGGTCTTGATGTTGTGCTTTGGATCATTGCCCTGTTGCATAACACAAGTGCTCTTAACTTAAGATCGGGGACTTGTGGCCAGACACTCCCCTTGGGAAATCCCAGACCATCACGCCATTACCACTATGTTTTACTCACTGTATGATGTCAGTTTATAGCAATGCATTAGTTTTACACCAACTGTAACAGGATGCCATTCTTTCAAAACGTTCCACTCTTGTCTCGAAAATGCTCTGGAGTACCAGAGCTTTTTTCACTGGGGGCTTGTATGCCTATAAATGGCAGGCATTTTGAGCAATGGTGTCATGGAAAAAAAATTCTCCTTTCCAGTGCTCCATTTTGGATGTTTTAATGTTCCTACTGGAGCTGCTGGATAAAGGTCTATCTTTTTCCACATTTAAAATTTACCTGGCTGCTATCTCAGCCTACCATGTTGGCTTCGATGGAGCAACACCAGGTGCTCATCCCCTGGCTTTGCCTTTTTTTCAAATGGGGTCCGTAGGCTGAAACCAATGATTCGGTCTAGCGCTCCTTCCTGGGATCTGACTGTTATTATCTGACTGTTGTGATGGAGGCTCTTTTTAGAACTCCATTTGAGCCCCTTGAGTTGGTTGATATGAAAATTATGTCGTACATAATGTGTGCTTCTTGCATTGGCAACTACAAAGCAGGTTGGGGACCTGCATGCACCCTCAAATATACTTCTCTTGTGTTTAGTTTTCAGCTAATGGTTTAAAGGTCACTTTGTGGCCGATCACCACATATGTCTCTAAAGTGATCACATTAGACTGCAGATCTATAAATATTGAGCTTTCTAACTGTTATTCCCCTGCTTTTGCTTCTGGAGAGCAAAGAAGACTGCATTTTTGTCATGGTTACATTCACTGTCAATTTACATTGACCGCATTCAGGGTGCGGTTGCGTGATCAGCTGTTGTTGTTTTGCCAATCCAGCTAAGGACAAGGTTCTGTCCAGACAGAAGCACTTAAAACAGTAGGGGTCTCCATTTTACTTCATTGTGTGAGAGCACATTCAACCAGGGGTGTGGCATCCTGGGCTCTATTCAGAGGGTTCCCTGTAAGTGATATATGCGCTGTAGTCAGTTCGTCTTCACCGCACACATTTGTTCGGTTTTATCATTTGGATGTGACAGGCCCTTCTGTGGCTCACTCTGTTGTTTCTGTTGGATTGAAGGAATCGCACTAATGCTCTGCATTTCTCAGGTTTGATGGCTGCTCTGCGGGGTATGTATACATGTCCCATACTTTATGTGTTGTACCGAGTGAATTGGATGAAAGGGAACGTTGCGTTATGCATATAATTACTGTACCCTAAGGAGAGAAATGAGGTACAACACCTATTTTTTGCCCTGCAGTTTAGCCTGGCTCAGCAGAGCGTGGCCATCGAACTGAATAATGTCTGTGATGATAGGTGTTTTTAGGTGCAGGTGGGGCCATCCACCACAACACAAGTCATTTGCCTAAAGGAGTGAATTGAGGTCTCTTCAGTCAGGCCACATGGGGACCCGGTATTCCATACTTGATAAGTTGTACCTTATTCCTCTCCTTCAGGGAACAATAGGTATATGACTAAAACAACATTCAACAAAGTGTTGACTCATAGGTGCTAAATTGATTCCACACTTTGAAAATATGTGAAAAACTTAAAAACAATGTATCCTTACATTGAAGTTTGCGGTTGTAAAATTATAAAATATGGAAAAGTTCAATAATTTGGCAAATATTTTGTAGCATCAGAGAGACTTTGGAGCTCTGTCCATAAGCAAAGCTGTGGGATGATATCCCACTGCTGTCCTTTTTAACCCAAATATCAACTTAGTAACTTCAAACCAATCGCATGTGCCCTGCAGCACAGACCCAATGTTTTTATGAGTGTGCGTAGAAACCAGGTAGTCTAAAATCTCTGGTCACATTGTTAGTTTTCTTCTGGGACAGTTTTTTTTGTTTTCTAAGTTTGTTTGTGAGACTGTGCTGCCTGCATGTACAGACTACACTTCTTTTCAGCTTCGCTTCATTTCGCCCCAAACTTCAGCATGCATGTCCGTTGGAAGGCATGCTAATCAGGCACAACACAGTCCATGCTGTCGCCCTTTCAGGGTGCCGCTCTACCTCTCCTTCAAGGCCACCAGCGCTTTCAGGATCTAATCCGTTCCAAATATTTTAGTTCCTATATAGGATGCAAGTTGTAGCTACTTAAAAAAACCAACAGCTGTGCCAAAATCTGACTTTTTTTGTTCAGTTCTGCACAAGCAAGAATTATCGGGCTTCAGTTTGTGTTGGAAATGTGATTTCATCTATGTGTCGGACAACATGTAATTTTCCTCCCTTGTCGATGATAAAATAAAGTGGTATACATATGATGCATAAAAAAATACTAAACGATACACTGTTGTCTCTGGACCAGAGGAAAGATAAGTTTTCATTGTGAAGAAGCCAATTTTCAGGACATGGCCGTGGTTAAAGGTCAGGCTTGTAAACAGTAAAAAGATGTGACCGTAGCTCGAATAAACATCCCTGACAAATGCTGGAATTAATGTCAGTCAAGTGTAAGTGGAAATGCACTGAAATATTTAGAGGAATTGTTACAAATCAACCATTCCTTCTTTCTGTGGCACTTTTTATATTTACTGTTGTGAAGCTGGACAAGTTAAGATTAAATCAGTATTTTATTGTGTTAGCTTGATAAAACCAAATATTAATGTCTGAATGGGATTTTTAAAGCTCTTGCCACAAAAGCAAGTATTGTTGTTGTTGTTCAACTACTTAGGATCTTGTAAAAGTGTGTTTTTATTTATGAAATCATGTGATTAACAACGACTGTCTTGGTTTGTTTTGCTAACTGCCACTTTCTATATCTTGTTGTCACCACTAACACCCTTCTTTGTGAACTTTTGTATTTAAACTGCTATTTGTTTTGGTAATAGGTATAGAATCTCTGAAACATGGGGTCTGAAAAAGTATGAAATGAACAAGAAATGTTAGAAGTCCTGAGTGCTTCATTGTTCGCTTGTATAAGACAGCTCCCTGTGCTTACGGATCACACAGAGGGAAGTGATCTCAGACTAATGCCCTGAAGGTGCTGGGGATTTTAAGCTGATTCCTCCAGACCATGGGCCATACATCACAGAGAAAGGCACTGAGGCAAGGCAGAGTACTGAAAGTCAGTTTTGTGTTTTCACAAATATAATAAATGTTTAAAAAAAAATTCTGAACAGTGTAGTATAAACCAGTTCAGGTTTGAACAGTTTTTGTATTTTACAGTTACAGTGGTGTGAAAAAGTACTTTGCCCCCTTTGGGATTTCCTCTGTTTTGTCTTCCTGTCATTCTTGAATTTTTCAGAATATCAAACAGATTTTAATATCATATAAAGATAACTAGAGGAATTACAGAACATAGCAGTTTTCCAATGAAGAAAACTATCCAAATCAATCTGGTCCTATGTAAAAAAAAAAAAAATGTGTCCCTCATTTCAAATTAAGAATTAACTGTAATTAACCACAGTTTTTGGAAAGCTTAGTTCAGTTTCACAAGCCACATTCAGACCTGATAACTGCCAGATCTGTGGAATCAAGAAATGACCTCTAGAGAACCAGTTTGACAACATTAAGTAGGATAAATGATATCAAAAAGAACAGATCATCCCAGTCTAAAGGAATTCACCAGCAGAATATGAAACAAATTCATTTATATCTATCAGTCTGCAGAAGAGTTACAAACCCATTTCTAAGTCTGGACCTTCATCAAGCCATGACTGGGGTTGCTTTGCTCCATCATAATCTGTGTGACTTGCGGTAATTAATTTACCAATAAGTTCTGCCCTTTAGCAAAAATCCTAAAGCAGATTGTCCAGCCAACAATTTATGAACTTAATTAGATGGATAATTGTCCTGTGCAGCAGGAAAATTATCCAAAGCACACCTGCAAGTCCACTTGCCTCATAAAAACCAAACTGAAGATATTGGGACCATTCTGCTGAGAAGAGCAAGCCAAAATTTCTCCACAGTGATGTAAAACCATCATTGCCAAGTATGACTGATAGCAGTTTTTGCCACTAATGGTGGCAGAACCAGTTATAATGTGTAAGGAGGCAAACACTTTTTATGACACTTCATAATAACCGCCAATTGCAGGAAGGCAAAAAAAGATCAGGTTCAACTCAGATCAGTATCAGCAAGTCAAAGCTTCACAAAAAACAGATTGAAAATTGGCCACAGGCTCTGATCGGTGCATGGAAGTTAGCTGGAGTACCCAGAAAGACAACGTTAACTATTCTCACATTTACAAATTTATTTTCTGGCCACATAAATAAAATCATACTAATATTTGTCTGAAACCATTTGCGGGGCACTTAACAGGTTTGACGTTTTATTATTGTACTGCAAGGAAGCAATCTGTTCGTTTGTTCTGTGATAAATTAATTGATTCCTGACTTACTAAAAGCATCATCACATCAAAAACCATTCAAAAATAAAATGTGTCTCTGGACCCTAAAAGATAGCTATTAAGCTGAGACGATGCTAACTTTATGTGTTGGCTGCAATCAATGGCCCTGAAACTTAATTTGGTGCTTACAGTGTTTTTACACAGAAACTAAAGTGCTAGTCACATAAATTAATTAATTAGCAAGGCAGTAATGGTTTTTTTTTTTCTCACTTGTGCAGATGAGCTGTGTGGCTAATGTTATCTCCTCTTTTTAGTAATTGTTTAATTTCTCTATCCATAAAATGTAATGAAACTCATTAAAACTTAGACCCTGAGATGATATTTTGGAACTGTTAATTGTCTTTAATTTATAGTGCAAAACATGACTGTATATAGTTTCCACATTATAATGACAAACATGACTTAAACTGGCCATATTTTAAAACCAAGTACAATACTTTATCATTCAACTTACAGGGGGTTGGACAATGAAACTGAAACACCTGGTTTTAGACCACAATAATTTAATTAGTATGGTTGTAGGGCCTCCTTTTGCGGCCAATACAGCGTCAGTTTCTCTTGGGAATGACATATACAAGGGCCTGCACAGTGGTCAGAGGATTTTAAGCCATTTTTTCTGCAGGATAGTGGCCAGGTCACTACGTGATACTGGTGGGGGAAAACGTTTTCCTGACTCGCTCCTCCCAAACACCCCAAGTGGCTCTTATAATATTTAGATCTGGTGACTGTGCAGGCCATGGGAGATGTTCAACTTCACTTTCAGTTTCATCAAACCAATCTTCCACCAGTCTTGCTGTGTGTATAGGTGCATCGTCATCCTGATTTCACGGCACCGCCTTCAGGATACAATGTTTGAACCATTGGATGCACATGGTCCTCAAGAATGGTTCGGTAGTCCTTGGCAGTGACGCGCCCATCTAGCACAAGTATTGGGCCAAGGGAATGCCATGATATGGCAGCCCAAACCATCACTGATCCACCTCCATGCTTCACTCTGGGGATGCAACAGTCTGGGTGGTACACTTCTTTTGGGGCTTCTCCACACCGTAACTCTCCTGGATGTGGGGAAAAACAGTAAAGGTGGACCCCATCAGAGAACAATACATGTTTCACATTGTCCACAGCCCAAAATTTGCGCTCCTTGCACCATTGAAACCAGTGACCAAAGGGTTTTGGCTATAGCAGCCCGGCCGTGTATATGACCCTGTGGAGCTCCCGACGGACAGTTCTGGTGGAAACAGGAGAGTAGAGGTGCACATTTAATTCTGCCGTGATTTGGGCAGCCGTGGTTTTATGTTTTTTGGATACAATCTGGGTTAGGCACCCGAAAAATCCCTTTCAGACAGCTTCCTCTTGCGTCCACAGTTAATCCTGTTGGATGTGGTTCGTCCTTCTTGGTGGTATGCTGACATTACCCTGGATACCGTGGCTCTTGATACATCACAAAGACTTGCTGTCTTGGTCACAGATGCGCCAGCAAGACGTGCACCAACAATTTGTCCTCTTTTGAACTCTGGGTATGTCACCCATAATGTTGTGTGCATTTCAATATTTTGAGCAAACTGTGCTCTTACCATGCTAATTGAACCTTCACACTCTGCTCTTACTGGTGCAATGTGCAATCAATGAAGACTGGCTACCAGGCTGGCCCAATTTAGCCATGAAACCTCCCACACTAAAATGACAGGTGTTTCAGTTTCATTGTCCAATCCCTGTATGTATATTGTTCAGCTGAGGATGGGAGAATAAGGTTGTGTATTTTTACATTTGTGTCTCTACTGTAAAATAAATGAGCTTTAAATGTGTGTTTTTAAAGATAATGCAGGTTAAACACAATACAAATCAACAGTTGCTTTTTATATAAACTGATAACTAAAACTTGCAAAAGGTCATTTACATCCTTAACAAGGAGGGTGAGCCACAAAAAGATGTTGCTAAAGAAGCAGACTGTTCATTTAAATGTAAAGTTAGCGGGTAGGAAAAAGTGTGGTAGAAAATGAGGGGGAAACTTACGACTGCACCGCAGCTGCACCGCGTTCAGTGTGAGCCCGGCCTTAGGCTTTCATGACACCTCAGCGACACCAGAGGCTGATCTGCAAGTGGAAATATCTGTATTAAAAGAATCTCAGAATGAACAAAAGTACTCGTACTCGTCGTCTTCCGCTTATCCGGAACCGGGTCGCGGGGGCAGCAGACTCAGCAGAGACACCCAGACGTCCCTCTCCCCAGACACCTCCTCGAGCTCCTCCGGGGGGAGCCCAAGGCCTTCCCAGGCCAGCCGAGAGACATAGTCCCTCCAGCGTGTCCTGGGCCGTCCCCTGGGCCTCCTCCCGGTGGGACGTGCCTGGAACACCTCCCGAGGAAGGCGTCCAGGAGGCATCCGGTATAAATGCCCGAGCCACCTCAACTGGCTCCTCTCGATGTGGAGGAGCAGCGGCCCTACTCCGAGCCCCTCCAGAATGGCCGAGCTCCTCACCCTATCTCTAAGGGGGTGCCCGGCCACCCTACGGAGGAAGCTCATTTCAGCCGCTTGTATCCGGGATCTTGTTCTTTCGGTCATGACCCAAAGTTCATGGCCATAGGTGAGGGTAGGAACGTAGACCGACCGGTAAATCGAGAGCTTCGCTTTTCGGCTCAGCTCTCTCTTCACCACAACGGACCGGCACAGTGCCCCCATTACTGCGGCAGCCGCACCGATCCGTCTGTCGATCTCCCGCTCCATTCTTACCTCACTCGTGAACAAGACCCCGAGATACTTTAACTCCTCCACTTGAGGCAGGAACTCCCCTCCAACCTGAAGAGGACAAGCCACCCTTTTCCGGTTGAGTACCATGGCCTCTGACTTGGAGGAGCTGATCTTCATCCCAGCCGCTTCACACTCGGCTGCGAACCGCCCCAGCGCATGCTGTAGGTCTTGGCTAGAGGGGGCCAGCAAAAGTAAACAAACAAACAAAAGTAAATCTTTGAAATATCACTCTGTGTATAATAAATCCATACCATGAGTGCCACTTTTTAATTGAATTACTGAAATGGTTAACTTTGCAATGATATTCCAGTTAATTGAGATGTGCCTGCTCATGGGTTTTGTCTTATGTATAATTGATGTTAGAGAAAAGGAACTTCACACTTCAGTCCAAAGTGTTGTGAAAGAATGCAGCATGTCCACAATTTTGATTTCTTACTGAAACATTCAGCTTGAACTGATTTTCCTCAAACGCTTGTTGAGATATTTGATCTTCAAAGGATTGATGTACAGCACCTTTGATATGCAGATACTTTCCTGCTCCGCCACTGTTTTTTCCATGTAATTAGACCAGCAGTAAAACTAAGCTCTGTTGTTGCTGGAAGGTGTTGGTAAACAGCAGATTTTCTGCCGATGCCTAAGATTTTTAAAATTCTGATTCAGGAAAACGTCATGTAATTATTAGATTCCTGTCTGAAGGAGCTGATGTATCTTTTCCTCTTAACTGATGGTTCTGCAGGCAGAGAAAATTAATAGTAGGGCTTGATGGCTGAGAGTTTAGTAAGGGAAGTGTGAGGTCTGAGTCAGAGTGAAGCATAAAGACCTTTGTCTACATTGCCACTATATCGATGTCAAATTTTATTGTCCCTCTGGGATTCAAGAAAAATCTGCTCCTACTTTATGGCTTTTATCTGCCCTTGGAAATCCTTTAGTGGAGCAAAGATGAAAGATTTTATGAGATCCAGACCGGCCACCGGCTCGTCTGCCGGTCCTCATGGCTCAGGGCTGGTAATTAGATGCAGCAATTTCTTTATCTCACAAACCTGTCTGGCCTCACAATTCGGCAAGACATCTGATCCCCAATTGTCCTCTTTGCACATCCATCAACTTCTCTGGTCAACTCCTTTGAGCCTTTGCTGGGGAACAAATTTGTAATGTTACTTTTTACAATAAATTAAGTCATTGGGAGATAATGTTATGTTCTGTTTTCATTTGGAGATGATTGGCAGCCCTCTCTTTGTCCTGCTTTTTTCTCACATCTACATTTAATGTTTATCTCTTTAAAATGACTCCTGGTGGTTGCTTGGAAATGGGGAACATTATAAAGAAATAGAATTATAAAAGAAGGGAACATCGTGATATGGAGTCACCTTGCTAGGTTCATTGGGGAGTATTTTATTCCTCTGTTTTTGGAAAAGAAAGGAGCCATTACTCATTCCTTGAAGGCTTTAGCTGATATGTCTCATAGGTGGCCTTATTGCAGTCAATCACTTGTGCTGCACGTCTGTAATTTGATGTGCTGCACAGACAGTACTAAAGCACTTGAATCAGGTGGAGACAGACTTTCTGTACTTCATTGACAGTGGGATGCTTCGTTAGAGAAAATTTGTGATTTTCAGAACATATCAGAATGGAAAACTGTCCATTTTGGGTATTCTTTGTGTATAATACTTAAACAGATGAATGTGGGACCTAACATGCATCTTGAAACTTTTAAGGCTGTAGGGATAATGATGTTTGAGTGCACCCATTTATTTATAACTAAAATGCATCTAATTAAATAAAAAATAATTGAAGCACCAATAACAATCCTGCCTTCGCCGACTCAAATGTACCCACTGTTTTATCTGACTGGATGTAGCTACGATAGATGCCAATCCTAGTTGTTGCTTTTCTCCCTATAGATGCAAACGTTTTCTCCTAATACCCCCAGGTTCCTCCCACAACCCCCTAAAATATGTGGGTCTCCACACAACCCTTAACAAGATTAAGCTGTTATAGAAACTGCATGAATGTCACATTTTGGTAAACAATTCTTCTAGACTGCAAACTAGCTAGTGTAGGATAGGGGTAAAAAAATTCAACTAAACACTAAAATATGAACCAGTATATTTCTAAGTACGGTAAAAGGAAGGTTATGACCATTATTTTAGGTTTGGATTTTTTAGCTTGTATTTTCTTTGATTTGAGAGCAGGACAGCAGGTCCAGAGGAAGTGTTAAGAAATTTCATAAATTACCTCTGTGTTTTTGGACTCTTTTTCTGTCCTTTCAAAGTCTGGGTATCTGACTGACAATTGTTTTCTTTGTTTTCTTATGTCTTCCAAATAAGCAGATAAAATTACAAGTTTGTGTCACTACAGTAGATGGCAACGTGTTTACAGATCAGTTTGACATTTTCAGGCGGTGCCGTTTAGGCACAAAAAATGCTGTTTTTAGGAATGTCACAGAAATATGTCAGCAATTTTTATCATTTATTTTATCTGTCATTAACTTCAGTCCTCATCTTCTATATTAAATATTCATTACTTTTCAGAAATGTTAACCCCTTAGCAAATTTCTTTAGAAAAAAACACAAATATTGATATTTTCCCCACCTGAAGCATGCAGACTTTTTTTTCTTTTTATTTATTAATTTATTTTTCTAAGGGATTGCACCAACATTGATGTTGATCAATTTCTATTTTTAGTGCAAAGTTGTTCAAAGGACAAAAATCTAAAACTTTATTTTTTTTCTTCCTGTATATGCAAAAATTGCGGGATTCAACAGCGCTTTAAAATAAATTTTTTTCCCTTTGAAAAAAAAATTTTTTTAAAAATATTGGTCATTTCCCTGGTGTTAAAATTATGAAGGAATTGACAGGGAATGCGTAAATAAAATAGAACTGAAATTATAAGGTCCGTAAAAACACATTTTAAATTGGGAATCAATGGCACAAAAAAGACCAAATAGACACAGATTGATTGATTTATTTTAAGCCTGATTTTGCCAACATTACACACACAATGCCCTGGCATTGCTACAACATCTTTAGCGGATTTTAATCTTCAGATTTTGCTTCACATTGGAAAAGAAGTTTCTTATTGCCATGAAACAAATGTTTAATCTTGATTAATATGATTTCTTCTGTCACTAATACTGTAGTATGTAGCATAAACTGCTTCAGTTTTGAACATTCTGTTTTGTGTAATTAGGTCATTTTATCTGCAGATTAACCTGAATAGTACCTTGTACAATATTAAGAAATCAATTGATTTGCCTGGAATGTTTTGTTACATTTTTTGTTACTCTTTTTCTTTCTTTCTTTCTTTCTTTCTTTCTTTCTTTCTTTCTTTCTTTCTTTCTTTCTTTTATTTTCTTTCTTTTTTTTCCTTTCTTTTTTCTTTTTTCTTTTTTCTTTCTTCTTTTCTGTCTTTTTCTTATTTCTTTCTGTCATAGTCATTATGAAAAAAAACATCCTCCACCTGTTTATTTCCAGTCTGTGGATGATGGACCACACAAACTCACAAATTGCTATTTTCTCAATTATAGCCTCCGTGCTTCATCGCTGCAGGTGTCCAAACAGGTCATATGCAGCAATGGAAACCAACAAAGTCAAATATGCATCAGTTGCCGGGGTGTTTTAGTAATGGCTGAATATTATTTCATTTTATTTTTAAACACACAGTAGCTTGACAGGCAAATTACTTCTTTTTGGCTTGCAGTGGGTGTAATTCATAAAAAGGTCATTTTCGTTGTGTTGAATCATTATGTATAACTTATTTCGATTCTAATCCTTTTTTTGAAAAGAGAAACCTGAAAACTACAACAAAAAAGAATGCGTTCAGAATAGAGCTGCCATTTATCAAAACACCAACAGTTACTTAGAGCAGGTCAATGAGCTGCAGCTAATTTCTATTACAGATGTAAATGTTGCTAAGCCTGAATTTTAAATATTCAGAAACTAGGTACTGGCACTGAGCAAAAAAGAAATTTACTGGCAGTTGTTTTCCTTATTTTTTAGTGCTATTTGTGTGAGAAGCACCAATCAACAAGGTTATTATCGTTAACAAAAACTAACAAAATAACGAAAACTAGAAGTAAAACAAATTTTCGTTAACTGAAATAAAGATAAAAATGAGACTGCAAAAAAACTAAAACTAACTGAATATATAGAGATAATGTGCTTAGTTTTTGTTTGTGTGTCTCATGCATAAGTATGAAGTCTAGTCTCGGGTTGCTGTTATTATTATTTTTTTATTGCTGTACCGCATTACGCCAGAAGATGGCGGGTACGTCAGTCAAGTCATCTGACCGGTCCGTCCACACCTAAGGTCATGTCAGCAAAACTTGGGATAAAGCGCCAGAGTCCAAATTGGGATTATTTTGAATATGACTGCGTTTCAGATAAAACCAAGTGTCTTGTAGTGTAGGGTGACCAGACGTCCCCGATTTAGACGACCTGTCACAGGCTAAAGCTGTTGCCGGAAATGTCCCAGATTTTAGCGTTTTGTGAATGAGAAATGTTGTGTGTAGACTTACTACGGTAGCCTGGGGTAGAAAGCGCAAGTGGGCATGTTGCTCACAATAGCTGTTAGTGTAACTGGTCGCGCTGCTGTTAACATTACAGACAGAGTAGAAGAAGATGAGCTGAGTGCGCTGCCTTGGACTGAGCTGATTCTGGCCGTGATGAAGGTTTGTTTCGCGGTAGGAAACGTTACTAGTGTTGTCAACATTCAAACAAATGGTAAAAAAAAAATTTGGCTTGGATGTGTTTTGTTTTACTGAAGGTGAGGACACAAATGCTAATAAACCAAGTTTTTATGAACGAACAGAACAGCAAATAGGAAGACAAGAGCACAACTCCCTGATTTGGTAAATTGGAGCTACAGTGTCAACAAGGATTTGTCCAAAGTCAGATGTTTTAGAATTGATTGGTGACCTTTAGTTTACATTTCTTGAGTTAGTTATTAGTTGTTTTGCTAATTTATTATAGTGATTTGTGAACTAAGGCTGAGGGGTGTTTTCCACTCAGTTTGGATATATGAAAATTACTGAAAGGAGTCAGAAACAGGGAAAGTGAATGAGGGAAGAACTGCATGAACTGAGAATGATGAGAAGGGAGAGAGAATCACCTGGTTAAATGTGCATTTATTTTGTGGTGTGAGCCTGTAAAAGTAAAAATAATTGTTTTTTTTCTTTTTTTCTTTTTGCTAAATATGGCAATTTCGGTTTTTTGTCAACTGAGGAAAATAGTTAAATAATTAAAGAAAAGTTTTTTATTCGAAGGATTATCCTAGTTTCCTAGTATCCTGAAATATCCAACTACTAAAGGGTATCTGGAACAAAAATCCTATTTTATTTGTAAAATTGTAATTTTTCAGTATGCTATACACTCTGTTTTAAGAGAGGATTGTGCTTATATTATGTCTCTTTTAGAATAGTGAACGTCTGATAGAAAAGGAGAGAGGAGGAAAATAGAAAGACTGATAGAAAGAATAGTAAAGCTGAGAGCAGGGAAATAGCAGATGAGTGTTAGAAAAAGGAGGAGAGCAAAGAAGACAGACATTACTACTGCTATTTATTTGTTTTATTACTCTTAGGAAATGCTAACAACAGTGTGGATAGACTTTCCTGCTATTACACTTGATTTTTATAGTTTAGTTGTGAATAAATATTTTTAAATAAATGAAACTGTAACTGTACCAATGTTTTCATTATGTATTGATAACATTTATTTCTTTTATTCTCTGAGCTGGAAATGTCCCCGGATTTGATTTCAGAAAAAAAGATTAAAACTATAACTGAAACTAATAAAAAGTAAACTGAAACTAAGCATTTTCAAAAAATAAAAACTAAACTAAACTAGCAAACAAATGCTTAAAACTAATTAAAACTAAAATAGAATTAATAATGTGAAGTCTAAACTAAATAAAAATATTAACTAATGAAAATTGCGTAACTATTTAAACCTTGCCGATCAAGCGTTTATTGGTCCATACAAATTCTTAGTTTTCTTTGAGGTCTGATCTGACCATTGTTAATTTTGGTTGATTGCACAGAAATTACTTTTATTACAGCTATTAAATGTAACAAACATGGGCCATAAAAGAAAAAATGGTTCCTTGATAGAGGTAGCAGAAAGACTATCCCCTTATTTATAAAATAAGAACATGACATGATTGGCTCCATCAGAGGCTGCACTCGAATTTTTTGTTGTCTGTCATTTTAACTGACAGGGTCAAAAAATCCTGTCATAATCTATGTTTGCCCGTCACTTTATTTTTTAGAATGATAACACCAGCTGAGAATAACATTCAATACCATTTATTTTCATTAAAATTCAGTCCGAACAAGCTGAACTCATAATCCACATGAACCAGATTAACACATTTAACTTTTTCTCTGCATTGACAAAAAACACTGACTGGGGTCCCAATAACTACATATAAACAATGAAATTAAACGATTGCACTTATAATATGAAGAGATCACCCACTGTGACCAGAACCTACATCCTCACATCCTCCTGGTCCACATGGAACTGAATTGCGCACCCTCTTTTGCATAATCAAATGTCCCAAGTAAGATTGCTGCATAGGCTTTTGCCATGAGGTTTTGGACTTTTGCCTCAGACAGACGACTTCTCACAACTGTTTTGATGTTGTTATGGAGGCTGAATTTGTGCTCTGCCGCCACACCAGAGATTTTACAATTTACAAGTGCCACTTCAGCCAAAGTTTTGAAATCAGGAAACATTTCTCCAATTGAAGTGATCAGAAGCTGGCAAAACTCTGGGTTTCCTGATCCTGCAAGCACGCGGGAGGAAACCAAATTAAAATGCTGAATCGCCACCAACAAGTGGTCACGGGTGTGAATTGCAATCTGTGAAAATAACAGGTGGCCTGCAGATTTTCAATTCAATTTAATTCAAAAATACTTTATTAATTCCAAAGGGAAATTAAATTTTGTTGTATCTTATATAATACAGGTTTTTTTAAAGAGCCGTTGTACATGCTGATAGCTTGTGGGCAGGATGGATCTCCTATAGCGGTCTGCCTTACAGCAGATCAGAAGAAGCCTAAGCTTCCTTAAGAGGTACAGTCTGCTCTGTCCCTTCTTGTAGATGGCTTCACAGTTGCATCTCCATTCCAGTCTGTTGTCCAGGTGAACACTGAGATATTTATACTTTTTCTCCACCTCTTCTTCTCCCATGATGGAAATAGTGTTTGACCTATTCCTGTTTCTCTTAAAATCTACAGTCATCTTCTCTGTTTTATTCACGTTCAAGAGGAGATGATTGTTTCTACACCATGACACAAAGCGGTCCACCAGCTCCTTGTACTCAGCTTCTTGTCCATCTGTGACACATCCTACTACTGCAGATGACAGGAGTCTGTATTCTACTGGAGGTCTGAGGTGTACAGAGTACAGTCCCCTGTGGTGCTCCTGTGCTGTTGACTATCTGGTTAGACACACAACCTTTCAGTCTCACAAACTGTGGTCTGTTTGTCAGATAGTCTTTGATCCAGGAGATTGTTGAGGCCTCCACCTCAGTCTTCTGGAGTTTCTGACAAAGCAAATCAGGTTGAATTGTGTTGAATGCACTGGAGAAATCAAAGAACATGATCATCACAGTGCTGCTGGCTTTGTCAAGATGACAGTAGGTTTGTTGAAGCAGGTGTATGATGGCATCCTTAACTCCAACTTCACTGCTATAAGCAAACTGAGGGGGGTCCTGATAGTTTATTGTTTGGTTATTCAGGTGGGCCAACAGGAGTCTCCGTAGGACCTTCTTGATGTGGGATGTCAGGGCAACAGATCTATAGTCATTGAGGACTGATGGGTGAGTTTTCTTTGGTACCAGAACAAGACAGAAGCAGCTGACAAACTGTTGAAAGATATCGCCACAAACTAATTGGGGTGTTGTGTCTGAAGCTTAGCAGCTAAGCTGATGGCATCACATGCAGTGTCGGCAACAGCTAAAGGTACAATGTAAACTGTTGCCAAAATAACACCGGTGAACTCTCTGGGTAAATAATATGGAGAAAACTTACTGCTTATAGTTCAATATCTAGACTGCAGAGACGACACTTCACAGTAACATGTCCTGGATTACACCATCTATTGTTCACAAGTACCGCCAGTCCACCTCCTTTGCGTTAGCTGCTTCTCTTTAAATGTCTGTCTGCTCGTATGGTTAGAAAGCCTGGAAGAGAGATGCTGGAGTCAGGCATATGATGCTGCTGCCATGTGTCAGTGAAACAAATAGTGCTGCATTCCCGATACTCTGGCTGGGTCCTTTGTAGGGAGTTCATCCAACTTGTTCCCCAATGATCTAACATTGCCTATCATGATCAATTGAAGAGATAGTTTGAACTTCGTCCTTCTCTCTCTTTTCTTTGCTCCTGCTCTGCATCCAAGGCACCTCTTTTTCAACTCATTAGGGATTTAAGGTTGTAGATATTAATCAGTTGTTCCCGGTGCTAAACTACTTGAGTTCTAACAGGTCTGGAAGCCCTGATGCCAGTTACATGCTTAGGGTTGTGTTTTAAAGTTACAACAAAATTTATTTCATTGAATGGTTTAAACACAGATCAGCCATAATGCGCCACCAGCAGTCATACGTACATTAACGTTGCATTAATGACACTTAAAAGTACAGCTGGGACTAAAAGGGTTTCTAAAATAAGCTAATTCCTTTGTGTTAGCTCAACCGCTAACATCATCACGTCTGTCCATTCGTTGAATGGACGAATGGACGAATTGGTTGTCCACTTTAAGCCGCTGTTTTTAGTAGTCCACCAATCACTGTGATGGCTGATTACACAACACTGAGAATCAATTGTCCAAAAGGTTATTGATTTCTAATATGGCAAATAATATTAAAATATTATTTTATTTAAATAATTGCTATTCTGATTCTAACTTTACTAATCATACGGATTTCAAGTCAAGTGTATACTTGATACTTGAGCATAGTGGTGCTCTGATCTGTTAGTCTGACTGAAATTTTTGTATTCTAACTTTATTAATAATTTTGTTTATAATTGTTAATTATTATTTATAATTATTATTAGTTGCTAATAGCCAAACCAAACCTATTGTTGCACAACACAAATAATGTAGTTCTCATTTCTGCAATGCAACAGGAGCCTATTAAAAGCAGGCTGTTGCATCAGGAATCTGCGTCTTTCAGTGCAAACACATAATGCAACAAAAAGTGCCAGTGTTCCTTGGCTCACTGAAACAACCACCATCCATCTCTTTCTCCATTCTGACCTTCTGTTGACTCTTGCTAGCCATCGCCTGTTAGCTTCTCTCTGGAGCCCCAGGCTATTAGCTGGTATTTCTCTCTTTCTGTCCGAGGGACGGAGAGAGATTTACAGAAATGAAGATAAAGCAACTGAGACATAGTCGAATCTGTTGTGGCTTCCTCCAGTACTGCAGCTTTTGTCTCTGCCTCTAGCTCATACTTCCTCCAGGAATATAAGATTGGATTTGTATTGCTTCCATTCACATTTCTGGTTTTGTCTTCTCTAAATTGTCTTGCTTTATACCCTCGATATATTGGAAAGCACATCCATTATTATGCTGCTGGTATTTTATCCTTGTTAATGAAAGGTGATGAGAAATAGGAGTTAGAAAGCTTTCTGTAGCTGAGCAGGTGTCACACCGAAAAGGCCCCGCAGTGCTGAAATGTCACATAATGAGCCATCTCAGTCAGAAGAAACAGAGAGAAGAAAAGCACCATCTGATAGGGCGACGGATGGTGATCGAGGTTAGATGTTGTCTCTTGTGAGAGTGAAGGAGACAAAGGAGGACACGTTGAAGGATTGGGTGATGTTAGAGAATAATGCACAAGGTAGTAGAGGGTGAGGGAGACAGTGATGCAAGGCAGCAAATGAGATGAATAAAACACATGGGCAGCTTCCTCCGGGGAGTCACGGATCCTTGTTTTCCTGGCAGAAGAACACAAGCCTGTCTGGATGATTACTTTCACTCCGTGGCTCTGTCTTTCTGCTACAGTTGTACTCTTTTTGTCTCAACAGATAACAGTGCTCACCTAAAGAAATGAGATTCTCTTTGTCTCAGTATCTACTGAGGAACAGGGACCTTCCATTTGAGAGATATAGGAAAGGGAAATCAAGCTCGAACCTGCCTAAACAAGTTGTAAGGGCATCAAAATTCACATTGCATCATGTGCACATTTACATAGCTGCAAGCAGGAGCTGTCTTTTTGTTTTCAGAGCAAAGACAGAATCCTCGGGAAGCCTGTGTAACTTAATGCAGCACTACAGACAGCTCCACCTCCTTCTCTGGCTCACCCGGCTGCAGATCGATCTGCCAAACAAATCAGTACTACAGATGAAAGAAAGGAAACTGACTAAGTAAAGAAAAACAAATCCCAGTGTGATCACTTACCCATGAAACGTCTCACACATACACCAGAGAGTGTTTTTGGCTTCAGGAAGGATAAACAGATTATCCTTAACAGAATAGACAATGGTTGGTCTTTACTACTTTCTCAAAACACATTCATCAATTTAATAATCATCCCACTCATCCATCCATCAATCCATCCATCAATCCATCCATCCATCCATCCATTCATCATCAATCCATTTAGTGAACCATCCATCCATCCATCTGTCATCCATCCATTTAGTAAACCACCCATCTATCCATCCATCCATCCGATTAGTAAACCACCCATCCATCCATTCAGTAAATCATCCAGCCATCCACCATCCATTCATCCATCCTTTCATTTAGTAAACCATCCATCCATCCTTCCATCCATTAATAATTATACAGTCCATCCATCCATCCATTCAGTAAACCATCCAGCCATCCACCATCCATCCATCATCCATCCATTTAGTAAACATCCATCCATCCTCCCTCCAATGAATAATTAACAGTCCATTCATCCATACATTTATCTCTTTAAAACCTACTCCATACATCCAACAATCTTTCACCTTGCTCTTATTTCTGAAACAGAAGGGGTCGATTCTTCTAATGAGTTTTTGGTTCTTGCAGAAAACCTCCAAATTGAAGCATTTCAAAGGCATCCTGATCAGATGTCAAGTTCTCAATTGTTCTTCTTTTTAAGTGAGGGAGCAGCAGTTTTACTCCAAACCCCCTCTGAATGGTAGACCTCTGTCTCTAAGGCTGAGCTCAGGCACCCTAAGAAGGAAGCTCATTCCAGGCACTTGTATAGGATCTTGGTTTTCAGTTATGATCCTTATCATGTGACCATATTCGAGGGATGGAAAGTGTAAGGACCAGTAAAGCGAGAGCTTTAGCTTTCAGCTCTGAACTCAGCTTGAACCTGACTTTTCCAGACAGCTTCACTGAAGCTGTTATAGAAGCAAGGCAACAATTTTCAATATTACCTAAAATCCCAACAAAGAACTGACGGGATATGACAACACTTAAGCCAGTCAGACAAACCTTTTACATAGATGGATTGTTTTTAATTGCTAGTGGGGTTTTGGATGATAATTACTGTCAAGCTGGCTGCCTGGTGCTAATTAAAGGTTTGCCTGAGATGTCGGTAAACCTCCAGGTTAATGAGCAAAACTGTAATTATCTTGTAAGTCAGCAATGAGGTCAAACTGTGTCAAGTATGCTCACACAAGAACATGCTCATCCGGTTATGCCGCTCTAAGTAGTGAGCATAGAAAACACCAAGGTTTAATCTTATTTCTTCTGGTAGAAGGAGTTTGCCGGCAGCTTATTTTCACCCCAGTGCCATCCCACTCTGAGGGATTGGAGTGCCTCCTTATATTCGGCATCAGAAGAAAAAAACAGAGGCATAAAATGTTTAAGCAAATGTGTACAGTTGGAAGGGTAGAAGTTAAAGTGTCAGTGCATCAGATAATGTCTTTAAGTTGATCTAGAAGGCACTTATTTGGGGGTCTTAGAATGACTTTACAACATGGTTTAAGTTTCTTTGCATGTCTTAACCTTAAATCTTGCAAGTTATGAAACAGCATCTCAAGTGCTTTTGTAAGAAGTTACTGTATTCTGTGATCTCAGGGACAACATAAAAAGAAGCATATGATAGGATTTTGCGCTGCCTTGAGTCTACAAGGAAACAGTTCTCTCACTTTTTGCCAAGAGTCTTTCATTTTTGGATTTAAAAGATAATATTTGTATCACCTATATGTTCTGCAAGGTTGGATAAAGATTTAACTCTTTATTTGTGCTATCCTTTGACTATATTATGAGTCATGAGCTTGAATTAGTATGATCCAGTCTAATTGTTTTTTTTTTTAGTGTCAGTGCAACTTAATACTAATCCTACTCAAAATACCCTTTTTTTTCTATAAGATTGAATGAGACTGAAAAAAATTTATTTGATTATACTGAAACATCTTCTTTTTGGCACTGGTAAGATATACGTAGAGTGAGAAAACACAGGAGAATTTATTGTCAGGCATTCAGTCTAATGTGATAATTTCTTAAATTAAGTCTGAAATCCTAATTCAATCTCAGGTAGTGAGATAAAAGTAAACGTAAGTACTAAATGAAAAGTTGCAGTTAAAACAAAGTGGTTCTGCCTTGTAAAATTACTTTAAGAGTTTAATAAGTTAATTAGGATATAATATCTCTATTGACAATGCAGTACACTTTTAATTTTACTCAGAGACAAACTGTGGTACCAAATCAATGATGGGTGGTGATCCACTAATGGCTTGACTTTGTTCTTTACAATTGGGCACATCTGAAGAGAGAAGTTGAGGAGTATTGCCTCAGTTAGTCGGTTAATTGACAATACAGGGCAAAAGGTAGGGTAGGGGGGAGATATTCTGCTATTCTATGGTAACTCAGCCTTTTTAGGAAATATTTTCAAAAGGATCTTGAAGTTTTAAATCCTTGACACCTTAACAATGGAAACTGCCCCATCCTTAACTATGACTATTTTAAAGATCAAGGTTAAAATCTTTTATTTTAAGGTAAACTGATACCTTCTGAAAATAGCATGATATCTTCTATTTATTAAAACACATTCAGAATATCTAAAATATACATCTAGGCTGTAGTCTGGTTATATTTTGTCTTAAAGTGAAACTTTAGTAGACCTCTGAATGAAATTTACATGTTCATTAGACATCGAAATGTACAACTAAACCCAAAAAGATTGTTTATTATTATTTTTGAGAGATCTCCTGAGTCATTTCCTATATGAAACAAACTTCTTCATTGAATAAAAACA
This sequence comes from Crenichthys baileyi, assembly GCA_036173005.1. Classification (NCBI taxonomy): domain Eukaryota; kingdom Metazoa; phylum Chordata; class Actinopteri; order Cyprinodontiformes; family Goodeidae; genus Crenichthys; species Crenichthys baileyi. The sequence goes on along the minus strand of JAHHUM010000695.1, from coordinate 19,392 downwards.
ATTTTGAATCTAAATCTCCCAGGGGAACGGACATTTTTGCAAAATGCAATGGTAACCCGTAGCATGTTGCTAAAGTCTGTGTTACTTAAAAAGAATAATGGGTGGTTCTCCTCTGATAGTCTTTCGCTCCCTAATATATTTTCAAAAAGTTAAGGTTGTTTTTTGTTATTGGGAAAAGGTTTTGGGGAATTCCTCTGTCGTCAGCCATGGACCTTAGTGACAGCACACGATGGCAGCTTTGGATAAAGGATCAGAAAAAAACCTTCACCGTCTCTGGAATTTCATTAAAAAGAAATAAGATGTTATTGTTTTTTGTAATGATGATGTAATGATAATGTTTTTCATTATTGCATTTGTTGATAACCTCTTCTGCATCATCGCTGTTATCTCCTTTCTTATTTCAATGGGGACAGTTTAATGTTGATTTGGTGAAGGGGATTAAATATGGACCTTCCAAAGTAAAACACCACACTTCCTGTTGCCAGGGGGCGCAGCTTCGATGATGTCAGCATCTGATCAGTGAATATTGTTTGGGGCCTGATGTTGATCAATCCCAGAAGGCTTTGTGTCTCTGCAACCTTCCTTGTAGGAGCTATAAGAATTTTGTCTTTTATGGAGAGAAGTCAGATTTTGAGGCATGACCATGACCACACGCTTTGATGTAGCAAAAAGCTTTTGATAGCTATTGATCTCCAATCCTTTGAAAGTATACTGAGTGATTTTGAAATTCGTAAGTTAAAAGCTGTAGGAGGAGAACCCTCAGATTTGACGTTTGTAAACAAGAAAAAATGGTGGTTTTGATCCAAAATGGCTGACTTCCTCTGCGGTTTAGACAATGGGTCCAAGACACTTTTTTGTAAATCCTGAGTTACATATGTGTACCAAATTTCATAATCTTCAGTCAAAGCATGGCCTAGGGCTGGTTATTTAAGTGCTTCTAGGGGGTGCTGTGGAGGAATTAAGCAACACCCCCAAAGATTTTACTAAATATTAGTTGCGGGCTGGACTAAGATTAATCATATTGAATTTGGTGCCAATCGGATGATAAATGTGGAAATTAGAGCCAAGCGTAAGGCCATGGCGTGACATCAGACTTCCCCACGCCACCACGGCCACACCCTCCAGCCAAAGCTCTAAGTGCTGAAGACCAACTTAGACCATGTTGTTATCTGTCACTGGGGATAGTTTAAAGTTGATTACGTATAGGGGGTTAAATATGGACGTTCCAAAGTAAAGCATGACACTTCCTGTTCTCAGGAGGCGAGGTTTCATTGATTTCTGCATTTGACCATTGAATATTGTTCAGGGTAAGATGTGGATCAATCCTAGAAAGTTTTGTGTCTCTGCGACCTGCATTGTAAGAGCTATAACAATTTTGGGTTTTTTTTTGGCGAGAGGTCAAACTTTGAGGTCTGGCTCCGCCCTTCAGCATGCTCAAAAACAGCCAATTCAAGACAATTCAATTCAAGATGGTCGACGTTCTGTTTGTGTAGAACATGGGTGCAAGAGAGTTTTAGGTAGGGCTTTGGGAGTAGGTAGGTAGGTAGGTAGGTAGGTAGGTAGGTAGGTAGGTAGGTAGGTAGGTAGGTAGGTAGGTAGGTAGGTAGGTAGGTAGGTAGGTAGATAGATAGATAGATAGATAGATAGATAGATAGATAGATAGATAGATAGATAGATAGATAGATAGATAGATAGATAGATAGATAGATAGATAGATAGATAAGCTTTTTCTCTTTTTGTTCTTCCAGACATAAACATGGCAGGCGAGCCCAAGCCATACAGGCCTAAAGGTGGATCCAAACGGCCCCTCTCAGCCATTTACAGGTAAGACTTGCCCTCCTTTCAACGTGCAGAGCCTCCACCACTGTCATGAAAATTAACCTGTTTTTTCATCTAGCTGCTCCTGCTGATGTAAATCTGCTGTAATCTTTAAAATATGAGGATTCATTATTATGCTTTTTCTTTTCCCTTCATTTGAACCTTGAATTTCCAATTAACGGCATGATTTTTGCATTTCTGAGGCCTGACTTCAGTTTACACAGCAAAGGCAGTGAAAGCTCAGAGGAATTAATGTTGTGTCAGCTTCATTAAGCATGACCCCGATTTCCTGCTCAGTGCGTGTCTCACTTTTTGTCCAAGAATATGTAGTGCTTGTTTACTGGAGTCTAATGTGACAAAGGTCCAGACATGTTTTATATTCAAAGGGACGCTCATTTTTTCTGATATTTTTCCAAAAGTTCACAATCCAACCAGTTAACTCCTGATTTTATTCTTAGTTTGCTTATTACACATCTTATTTTGTTAATTTATCAGCTTGTGTACTGTGTTACCACGGATCCTCATTTGCATTTTGTTGCTGCAAGCAGGATGTGAAATGGTAATTATGGACCATGAGTGAGAGATATTTCTCCAAAATGAAATAACAACATCCTTCCATCCATCCATTTTATATATATTTTTTATATATATATTTATATATACTTATACCCGCTTTTTCGTACTGGGTCACAGGGGGAGCTGGTGCTTACCTCCATCAGTCTATGGGCGAGAGGCAGGTCGCCAATCCATCGCAGGGCAACACAGAGACACACAGGACAAACAACCATGCACACACCCATTCACACCTAGAGCAATTTAGAGAGATCAATTAACCTGAATTAACAACATATAAATTAGAATTAAGATTTCAATATTTCTTTGTCTGTACCTTTTCATATTTTTATTTCTATTTTTTTCATTTCAGTTGCCATCCCGAGTGCCTAGTGTTTTTCCTATACCTTAAGGTTGTTTATTTTCTCCATTTCTGGACTTTCCTTGCCTCTAGAACTTTTGTTTTGCTGTTTGTTGATTTCTGATCTAGGGATGTAACTGTATAAAGCTGCTAAATCATGCTGATTTTTTTTCAGCATTCCATTATACATTTCAATACAATAGAATATCATTAAAAAGTAAAAAAAAAAAGTCTAAAGTTACATTTCAGTAATTCAATTTAAAGATTGAAACACATTATATACAGTCAACTACAGGGGTTGGACAATGAAACTGAAACACCTGGTTTTAGACCACAATAATTTATTAGCATGGTGTAGGGCCTCCTTTTGCGGCCAATACAGCGTCAATTCGTCTTGGGAATTACATAAACAAGTCCTGCACAGTAGTCAGAGGGATTTTAAGCCATTCTTCTTGCATGATAGCGGCCAGGTCACTACGTAATACTGGTGGAGGAAAACGTTTCCTGACTCGGTCCTCCAAAACACCCCAAAGTGGCTCTATAATATTTAGATCTGGTGACTGTGCAGGCCATGGGAGATGTTCAACTTCACTTTCATGTTCATTAAACCAATCTTTCACTAGTCTTGCTGTGTGTATTGGTGCATTGTCATCCTGATACACGACACCGCCTTCAGGATACAATGTTTGAACCATTGGATGCACATGGTCCTCAAGAATGGTTCGGTAGTCCTTGGCAGTGATGTGCCCATCTAGCACAAGTATTGGGCCAAGGGAATGCCATGATATGGCAGCCCAACTGATCCACCCCTATGCTTCACTCTGGGCATTCAACAATCTGGTTGGTACGCTTCTTTGGGGCTTCTCCACACCGTAACTCTCCCGGATCTGGGGAAAACAGTAAAGGTGGACTCATCAGAGAACAATACATGTTTCACATTGTCCACAGCCCAAGATTTGCGCTCCTTGCACCATTGAAACCGACGTTTGGTATTGGCATGAGTGACCAAAGGTTTGGCTATAGCAGCCCGGCCGTGTATATTGACCCTATGGAGCTCCCTACGGACAGTTCTGGTGGAAACAGGAGAGTTGAGGTGCACATTTAATTCTGCCGTGATTTGGGCAGCCGTGGTTTTATGTTTTTGGATAAAATCCGGGTTAGCACCCGAACATCCCTTTCAGACAGCTTCCTCTTGCGTCCACAGTTAATCCTGTTGGATGTGTTCGTCCTTCTTGGTGGTATGCTGACATTACCCTGGATACCGTGGCTCTTGATACATCACAAAGACTTGCTGTCTTGGTCACAGATGCGCCAGCAAGACGTGCACCAGCAATTTGTCCTCTTTTGAACTCTGGTATGTCACTTATAATGTTGTGTGCGTTTCAATATTTTGAGCAAAACTGTGCTCTTACCCTGCTAATTGAACCTTCACACTCTGCTCTTACTGGTGCAATGTGCAATCAATGAAGACTGGCTACCAGGCTGGTCCAATTTAGCCATGAAACCTCCCACACTAAAATGACAGGTGTTTCAGTTTCATTGTCCAACCCCTGTATATAAACTCTACGACAGCTAGGGTGTGTTTCTAACTCATTTGGAGTTATTGGATATTTGATATAAATTTTAACAACGTTGAACATTTTTACTGATAATACATAAAAATTAAAACTGTAAAAAATTTTTTTATAAAAATGCTAATTCTGGTATTAAATAAATTGGAACACACCCACATTTATTCCCTCTGAAAATGGCAAAAGTTATCCATAAGCGAATGACATCAGGTGAACATGATTCAAACATCATTAGTCAGACATGTAGTTTGGTGTCCTCCTGAGTGAGTGAGAAGGTGAGATCCAAAGAGCTGTCTGAGGCCTTCATAGAGAAGGTTGTAGCAGCTTGTGATCCCAGGTAAGGGATTTAAAGATGTCCTGAAAATTATTTATAGGTAGCTCTACAGCTGTATGGAAAATAATACATGCCCAGGTTTGACTAGTCAAGCAAGGTAACCTCAAGAGCATTCCACAAGAAGTCTCCAAAAGCCCTAAAATACCATCACTGAAACTACAGAAAGCTCTTGCTACTGTTGATGCTAATGTTCACAGCCTGTACAATCAGAAAGGGAATGCAGACGTTTAGCTTTCATTGCAGGTGTGGAAGGAGGAAACCTTGAAGGCCAGACTGAAGCTTGCCTGGAAGAATGGAGACAAAGACCACGATTTCTGGAATAATGTACTTTGGTCAGATTAATCTAAAATTGAATTATTTGTACACCAGAACAGAGGACAAGTTTGGCATAAACCAAATACAGTATTTGGAGGAAAATAACCACATACCAACTGTTAAGCATGGCGATGGATGTGTCATGGTTTGGTGATGGTTTGCTGCAGGAGGACCTGACAAGCTTACCATCTACCATGAATTCTACTGTTTATTAAAGGGTGCTAAAAAATGTAAGACCATCTGTATTAAAAAGTCTAACTAAACCTGAAGCAGAACTTGACCCTGCAATCTTCTTTGTTATATTTTGTTTAATGATTTAAACAAGGTTATTTTAATTTGATTTAATTTGATAATTATGGCTTACAGCTACTGAAAACCAAACATTTTAAGTATTCTCTTTTCCTTTCTCTCTTGTTTTCTCTTATTCTCTCTTTTCTGTCTCATTTGCAGCGGTTATGAGTTTGATTACGAATACTACAGGGATGATTTCTACAGCAGGTATGTATTACAACTGTATTTTTTAAATTAAATCTTGAAGTTGTTATCAACTGTTATCTGAGCCCATCCGGACAAATTTAATGGTGCATTGCAGGTAAAGCTCAAATACAGTGAAAGGAAGTATTTAGACTCATTGACATTTTCACATTTTCTCACATTACATCCACAAACTTCAGTGTGTTTTACTACTACATTTAAAGTAGTGCATCATTGTGAAATTGAAAGAAAATAAAACAATATTTTCAACTGTTTTTACATGCAAGTTTTTATTAAGCTTTTATTTTTCTTTGTAAAACAGCTCCAGCTCAGTCAGATGGGATGGAGTGTCTGGGAGTATCAATTTTGTCTTTTTACAGTTTTTTAATTAGATTTTGATCTAGGCCATGCTGAAGTAATTGCTTTTATTTAGCTCCATCTATCTTCCCATAACGTCCAACAAGGCTTCCCTCTCCGAGCTGAAGAACAACATTGCTGCAGCATGATGCTGCCATCACTATGTTTAACCATAGGGATGGTGTCCAGGGGGGTGTCCAGTGTGCTAACTGGCTGCTTCTCTGAATAATAACATCCTTGCCCAACATATCAGTTTCAGTATAGTCCCTTCTTAAGGGGATGTAATTGTTCATCTATATTGACAATTGTCAGTACAGCTCTTTCAGTTCGGCATGTGTTTTGAATTATTACAGTTGCTTTAAACCCACATATATGTGACAGGTAATGGGCTGAATTAATGTACGGAGCTGTATTTATTATAGAATTAATTTTGTGTGTTTGTCTTATTTAAACATACAAAAAATTTACTGAACCTTGATTTCTATGCACTGTTGCACCCCTTATGTCTTGGTGGCTTTACATTTGTTCCACAATCTTTCTTTTTTCAGTTGATGAACAGGACAGTGCTCTTTGAGGCATTCAAAACTTGGGATATTTTTCTTTCTAACCAAACCCTGCTTTAAACATCTCCTTACCCATATGTCTGACCTGTCTGCTGTGTTCCTTGGTCCTCATGATGTTGTTTGTTATCTAATGTTCTCTAATAAACCTCTAAGGCCTTCACAGAAGAGCTGCATTTTACCAAGACTAAATTACACACAGGTGGATTATAATTACTAATGTGACTTCTGAAGGGAACTATTTACATTGGATTTTATTTTGAGTGATCAGAGTTATGAATACTACTTCAACATTTAACACTAACAACCTGTCTAATATCAACTGTAAATTACTGTGATAAATTAAAAACGAAAAAATGGGTTTGTTTTGTGCGGGGACTACCAAATGGAAAATCATTAGATATGAATCCAACTCTTTAAAATCCTCCATCTGATCAAATGCCGCCTCTTGAAAACAGAAACTGTCAACTTGTAATAATGGTGGGACATGTAAGCGCCAGACTTAAACACGTTGATGAAGGAACGTTTGTTTTCACTCTCATTTATCCAGCAGCAATCAGAGCACTTATCTGTGGAGGCACTTTCCATTTTCTAAATGTCAAATGTGTTGAGGTTGAGCTGCGACACAATTTGTAACTGAGAACAATCAAAGCTGACGCCCTCATTTAACATTTAGCACCCTCTTCTTTTCATCCTCGACATAATCAAAGGATCTGTGGAGGGACAAACTTTCATTCTTTCAATAGTCTTGGAAACTTTACAGAGAAAAAGGGAGATATTGATGGATTTAATCTGTAATTTCTGCCTTTTGTTTCCCTGTGTTGTCTCAGAAAGAGAACCCAGAAGTAAATCTATCTTGAAATACAATACTGGGAAAAAAGGGAGAGTCGGCTTTAAAAAGAGCTGATGTGAGATAAACCATAAAAACCTTTTTTAGCTCTAATAAATGGGCAGTCTCTCAGTGTTGTAGTACCTCTTGTGACTTACAGAAAAAAGTATAAGAAGTGTAATAATATAGCTTTTCCTTTCTCTCAAGGCTTTTTGATTACCACGGCAGAGTGGCCCCCCCACCCAGAGCTGTGATCCCCCTGAAACGCTCCAGGGTGCTCGCTCCTTCCTCTCGCCGTGGGAAGACTTCCTTACCTGTCAAAACATCCTCCTCTTCTTCCTCTTCATCCTCCAGACCTCCAACATCCTCCTTCTCCTCAAGCGTCAAATGTATGTACAAGAAGACATTTTTATACTTATTTGTTTTGCACCAATTGCACTTACAATTTTTGAAAGCTGTGCCCCTGCAGCTCAGGACAAGTCGAACCAAAATGCAGAGTTGAATCAGAAGCACCCTCTTGTATATAAACCAGTCTCATTAAGCATTGCCCTTGCTGTCTAATCACACACATCTGGATCTAATTTGCTTCTCTTATTAACTCGATATGCATTAAAACATGTTAGATGAGATTGGGAGCATCTCTGTGAGTCAGCTGTGTTTTCCTAAACATTAGTCCCTATCTGTCTGGTGTAATTGGTTATAGCATTTGTTTCACTGTTGGCTGTCTCGGCCAGTGTTATCAGCTTAGGCAGCTTGGTGAGGTCTGTCTGGAGGACCCAGCTGCAGCTGGTATTGCAGTGATGATAAAGGGGAAAAAAAACAATCTCCTGTCCTCTTTTTGAAAAGAGTCAATAAATTCTCTGCTGTGTCTAAGCTGAGCTTCTGTATGTTGGGGAAACTAATTTGCCCCTGCCAACACCCTTAAAAATCCTTGTTTGTAGCGATTTCGGCTGAGATAGATTGGACAGACAAATTCATTTAGAATATTGAAGTAACTGGCTAGCAGGTTAAACCATTAGATGCAGAATTAAAAATTCACTTTAGGAAAACAAAACAAAAAATAAATTGATTACTATCTGATCAACTGAGTACTAGCAGCTACCGTTTTAAGTTAATTTTTGTGCTTTAGGTTTGTTCCCACTCCAGGAATTAGGTCCAAATCTCAAGCAGGTAAAAATCTATTCCAGAAAGCAGCTTTGAAATAGAGGTAATCATTTTTAGATGGATTTTGAACCATGAGGGGAGTTTTGTGATGGGTATAGAAGGGTTTTGTCGAATTCAGCTCTTTTGCATCATTTCTTTTTAAAGAGCATTCGAAAGACCGGCTCACTTTTTATTTATGTATTTTAAGAAGCTACCCTGGTGTAACTAGCAAACATTACACTCCTTTTGGCAGGGCTGCACAGCAGATTTGTTAGCAAGAAGGTCTTGGGTTAAATTTTTGGCTGGTACCTTTTTGCTTGGAGTTTGCATGTTCCCCTGGGCATTTGTAGGTTTTCTCAGGATACTCTGGCTTCTTTCCACAGTCCAAAAACATGCATGTTAGGTTAATTGGTCTCCAGATTGCCCTTAGGTATAAGTGTGTGTGTGCACATTCACTGAGGTATTATTTAAACTCCAAACAGACAGACAACAGGCCAGGATTCGGTCTGCATTACAATGGATCTTGTGCTATAACATAATCCTATAAGTTAGAACTGATCAGCCTGCTGGTGTTTGACCTTGCTTGGCTAATGTGATGTATTGGAAGGCATTGTGTCCCCTTTGGGTTAAGTAATGAGTCACTTCATCATTGATGATTCTTAGTTTTCAGTGCAAAACGTTGCCTCCAGGAATGTTTTCTTCATTTTCTCAATCAAAGCAGGACATTTTTAGCTCTGAACATTTTGCTTGAATAAAAGTTTATTCAACTCTGTGTCCTGGTAGTTATGTAGTATGAAAGTTTAGTGATGATGTTAAGAAACTAAAATGAAGAGAAAAGTTAAAGGTAATTGAATGCTGATCATTTAACCTAAACCATATTTTTCAAATATTAGTCTCAGTGCATTTTTGCAAGATATGCTCAATATTCCTCAAAGAGAATATTTGTTTGCCGTAATGGGGACAGAAATTTACTAAAATTAGACCTATAACTCATCCCCTGAATTTTTCCTCAAGCTTTCTAAATAACAACAGCCTTTTCTGTATCCTTCTCCTAAAAGCACAGCTATCTGAGATGCAGTTGATGAATCTTGGGTTAGATACGAGAGTAATGTTTCCTCTCAGCAGCTTAGTGGTTGATAACACAAAAGGAAAGAGGCCTGCAGGTCCAGATAAATTAAAAACTGTCCCACTCTTTCTTATCATCAAAGGACTCCCAGTGAGTTGCCCAGAGCCAGCGGAGATGTTGCTGGAATACTGCTGGACTTAGGAAGAGAGCTTATATTCACAGATAGTGTTTTGTGTAAATGGGAGAAGGTGATGCAGAGGCGATAGAAACACATCACTACACCCCCCACTGGGATAAGATTATATATGTGCTGCCATTGCCCATGTTTATTTTACTTAGATATAAGCTTTAGAACAACAGTATGAGAACACAATCTGTGGTTTCAATTCAATTTCAATTCAGTTTATTTATACAGCACCAATTCACAACACATGTTGTCTCAAGGCACTTCACAAAAGTCAGGTACATACATTCCAATTAATCCTAACTATTGAACAGTGCAGTCAGAGTTAGTTATTTATTCAAATTGGATAAAAAGTTTTTCTGTCTAAGGAAACCCAGCAGATTGCATCCAGTCAGTGACTTGCAGCATTCCCTCCTCCCGGATGAGCATGTAGAGACAGTGGACAGTCACTGGCGTTGACTTTGCAGCAATCCCTCATACTGAGCATGCATGTAACGACAGTGGAGAGGAAAAACTCCCTTTTAACAGGAAGAAACCTCCAGCAGAACCAGGCTCAGTGTGAGCGGCCATCTGCCACGACCGACTGGGGGTTAGAGAGAACAGAGCAGAGACAGAAAGAGAACAAAGAAGCACTGATCCAGGAGTCCTTTCTATGGGAAGGAAAAGTAAATGTTAATGGATGTAGCTCCTTTAGTCGTTTCACCTAGATAGAAAGAACAGATAAACTCGGAGCTAGTTTTCAAGGTTAGAGTCTGAAAGAAAGCATATAATTAGTTACAGTAAAAGCTCAGTCAATCACCATGTGTAGGAGAGAGAAAGGGTTAAACACTAAAGGACAGGGCCATGTGGATCATCTATAGAGGGTGAGCACTAAGTTGTTGCCAGCAGAAGCTCGGACGATTCCCCTCTCCAGAAAGGTGTTACAGGTAGACACAGAGTCAGGCCAGGTGTAGCTTCTACGAAGAGAAAAGAGAGAACAAAGTTAAAAGCTGAAATAACAGCAAATAATGCAAAATTGGAGAGTAGTGTGAGAATGTAGCGAAGAGGGTGAAAGTGGTCATTATGTCCTCCAGCAGCCTAAGCCTATAGCAGCATAACTACACAGAAAGTTTCAGTTCAGATTATTTAGTTAAACGTGGCTTATTTTCAACAATGTCGTCTCAAGGCACCCCACAAAGGGTCCCACTGATGGTCATTGTTATACTAAAATCCACAAGGATTGGGATACCTCTCTCTGTCAGATTGATTATAACCATTGGAAAAGAGAAGGGGTCATACAGCAGAAATGGAGGGTGTGTTTGCACCTCAACCATAACTGAGCCGGTTGAGGCTGAACCTGACTCCCCCTTACTCCATCCAACAGGGAGGGAGGAAGGCTCCCTCCCTGATAACCTAAGCCACTCTAACTATAAGCTTTATCAAAAAGGAAAGTTTTAAGCCTAGCCTTAAAAATAGACAGGGTGTCCGCCTCACGGTTTCTTATCATATATTACCATTGGGTTCTAATCAGTGGGCTTTTACATAGACATGTCAGTTTCCAGCTTTGTCGAAAAAAGGTCCTGCATTGACTAATATCATACAGAGTGAATTGGATCTTGATGGGTTGGCTGTTTTGTTGTTTTTCAGCATGAACACCGGGGAAAGATTAAACTGTGCTTTATGAGGGATGTAGCTCACTCCGAGGTAAAGAGTTTTTGTTTTTTTGTTTTAAGAGGGTTATGTTTCATTCATGAATTTTGATCATGCACAGACTTCCAGCGCAATCTGTACTGTGATGTGTGGGTGTAGATATTGCATCAAAGCGTTGGCAAAACTAGTGTGTTTTTATTTTATTTTGTGCATGTCTCCTTCGTCTGATTTGCAGCTGAGTCTTTGCAGGAACGTGTGGGTTTGTTTACAGATTGGATCTGATAGGTGTCAAGCTGAATTTCATGTTTTCTTCTCAGCTTTTAGCATCTGTATTTCCGCCCGCCTCCTAAAATATGACACACTTCATCCGCTGAGGGTTAAGAAATAAGATTATGTTATTACCTCATGGTCTGAGTCCCTTAATCTGCTCAGCTCAAGCACATCCTCGTTTCAGCTGTCTGAATTCATAGCAGCAGCTGCTCTGATAAGTACTTTTATTTTCAGCTGTTATTTCCTATTTCCTTATGACATATCAAGGTTAAGTCTCATACTTGACATGATCCAGTCATGCTTCAGCCCCACACTTCAGATCCTGTGCGAATTGTTGAGAGATTGCTTGAGACCCAAAACAAAGCAGGAAGCAGAGAGCAAATAATTCAAAAGCCTGCAAACACAGACGCTGTTGGGGGTTAAATTATTCTGTTGCTTTCCATGCTGAACTATGGAGAAATATAAACATACATTTCTGAATGTATAAAATATTAGAGATTTAAAGGTATTTTGAAACATTTAATTGTTGATCTGATTTTATTTCTACCGTTGACAGAACTAAATTAGTTAACACAATTCATTTTAATATCAAATCAAGCAGATTAGAACTGTCCTTAAATGGATATCCTAAAATTTTAAAGTGGGGTTCTGAAGAGAGGTTACAGGTAGCTATTTTTTTACCTGCAGTTGGTCCTAAACATCATGGAAAATTATAAAGAAATCAGTACTGAGCTGCAGTGTCCAATACTGCAATTGAAAAGGACTGCTTAGATATGCAATATTTGTATTTGAGGCATTAAAGGTCTGCATATGAAGACTGGAGGGGGGCATTGCTTATATGGTAAAGAAAGAAAAGAGTCCAAAAAATAAGGGTCAATTGTAATCAATATTTTTATAGCAATTTCCAAATAAAGTATTACCATTAATTATTTTCTTAAAATCATGCAGCCCTACAAGATATCTAGAAGAGACTTTTTAACTTCCACAATACCATGCTTTCCAAAGCTGAGCCATCATGCTTTCATACAGGTCTTGAGGGAGTTAGGTTCTGTGACCCAAAGATGAACGTGTTTGGGGGCAAAATGATTGTATCAACCCCAAAACAAAAGCAAAAGACCTTGTGGAGATGCTACTAAGAGAGTGTCTTTATCCACAGAGAGGCAAGCTCTGTACTGACATAAGCTGGAAGGCCGATCAGCAGGGAAGATGTTATTATGCCAAAAGCAACATGAAAACCCAGATTACAGTTTGCAGAGGCATAGAGAAAGAGCTTAAATTTGGGAGTCATGTCCAGTGGTCTGATGAAACTAAAATTAAAGAGTTTCGCCAGTATGACCATCGTTTCATTTGGAGAAAAAAGGATGTGTTGGGGTCATCCATTTTGGGGGGATAGACTGGCTGGGCTGCACAGTTCGACATGGCAGCTCAACAGATGTCGCAGCTCTGATGTCACTCGGGATTATAAAACCTCGTACTCGTACTTGTCGTCTTCCGCTTATCCGGGACCGGTTCGCGGGGGCAGCAGACTGAGCAGAGACACCCAGACGTCCCTCTCCCCAGACACCTCCTCCAGCTCCTCCGGGGGGAGCCCAAGGCGTTCCCAGGCCAGCCGAGAGACATAGTCCCTCCAGCGTGTCCTGGGCCGTCCCCTGGAACTCCTCCCGGTGGAACGTGCCTGGAACACCTCCTGAGGAAGGCGTCCAGGAGGCATCCGGTATAGATGCCCGAGCTACCTCAACTGGCTCCTCTCGATGTGGATGGCCGAGCTCCTCCCCCTATCTCTAAGGGAGTGCCCAGCCACCCTACGGAGGAAGCTCATTTCAGCCGCTTGTATCCGGGATCTTGTTCTTTCGGTCATGACCCAAAGTTCATGGCCATAGGTGAGGGTAGGAACGTGGACCGACCGGTAAATCAAGAGCTTCGCTTTTGGGCTCAGCTCTCTCTTCACCACAACGGACCGGCACAGTGCCCCCATTACTGCGGCAGCCGCACCGATCCGTCTGTCGATCTCCCGCTCCATTCTTCCCTCACTCGTGAACAAGACCCCGAAATACTTGAACTCCTGCACTTCAGGCAGGAACTCTCCTCCAACCTGAAAAGGACAAGCCACCCTTTTCCGGTCGAGTACCATGGCCTCTGACTTGGAGGAGCTGATCTTCATCCCAGCCACTTTACAGTCGGCTGCGAACCGCCCCAGTGCATGCTGTAGGTCTTGGCTAGAGGGGGCCAGCAGGACCATGTCATCTGCAAAAAGAAGAGACGAAATCCACTGGTCTCCAAAACAGACCCCCTCCGGCCCTTGGCTGCGTCTAGAAATCCTGTCCATAAAAGTTATGAACAGGACCGGTGACAAAGGGCAGCCCTGCCGGAGTACCCTGTAGAGACTATAGAGCTGGTCCAGTGTTCCACAGCGGGACGAAAACCACACTGCTCCTCCTGAAGCCAAAGTTCGACTATCGCCTGGACTCTCCTCTCCAATACCCTGGCGTAGCCCTTACCAGGGAGGCTGAGGAGTGTGATCCCCCTGTAGTTGGAACACACCCTCCGGTCACCCTTCTTATGAAGGGGGACCACCACCCCGGTCCGCAAGTCCAGAGGCACTGTCCCCGACCGCCACGCAATGTTGAAGAGGCGTGTCAACCTGTGGAAAATAAACTTTCATTGCCATTTCGATGCAATGGAGGCGCATATCTGGAGAGACAAAAGCTCGCAGGCGAACTTTTCCTCCACACGGCCATTCCCTGAAGAGCCTGAAAGCTTGAATTCTGTCTGATACAAGAAGGTCAGAAGATTCATATACCAATCGAAGACCCCGCCGACACCCGGCGCAGGTGGAAACCCCCAGAGGTTTTATTTCCAAGGAGAGGAGTTTCCCCCTGTGATTCAGTCGAGTAAACGGTTCCTCATATTTTCCACTTTTGGACGGATGAGAAGTTTACCGTTGTTTTTTTTTGTTTGCTTTTTTTCTATATTAAATCGTATTGTATTTAGGTGTATTTAGAGGTCTGGGCAGGGTGAAGCATAGTTAAGGTGATTTAGAATTACCAGTAGATAATCCAAGGTATCAACTTGTTGCATGCAATACTGATTGAAGTGTTTTATGCTGAGCTGTTTTGATTTGATTTGCTGTGCAAGTGCAGCTGAATCGCGCAGCGCGGATGCGATTAGCAAGGTGCGTGTTCATGTTTTTGCCGGGCTGATCCCAAATCAGCCGGGCAAGAAGTTGGACTTTTAAAGGTATTCCATTCAAAGCAAATGCAGTCTAGACCTCGTGGCCTGACCACTCCTTTGTTCCAGTTTTATTACGGGAGTTTTTCCACTGAGTTCCCGCCTCAGAGTTTTATGACCCTTTGTTCGAGATTTGGGGCGATCAGCTGCTAGTGGCTAAAGGCGCAGCCCACCGTCTACCAGCTGATCGCCGAAAATCGAGACATCTGCACATCAGGAGGTTAGGAGAGGTTAGGAGAAGGTTTTTGGACCAGAATGGTGGTATGTCAGGGTTATGGCTTCAATAAATCTTCACATATATATTTAAGAGAAGTGATTGTGTTTATTTCAAGCAAGAGTGATTTATCTTTCAAAATAAGGTCAAAGTTTCCCCACATTCAGTGAAACGGTTGATTAAACAGTGACATTTAGTGGTTTTGGTTAATAATTATCAATTATTAATGATAATTTAAGGGCTTTGAGTCATTAATCACAACACCAGAGGATATCGCCGATTTCTATTCAAAAGTAATGATTTTTGGTTAAGAAATTCTGAGAAGAATTATGATTTTTAATTATAATTTTTGATAACTATTAATTAGTCAATAATCATAATCCTTACAGAGGAAGCTTGAGAAACAAAAAATAAAACACTAAACCCAAGTTATACAGTTTAAGATATTTCTACCAAATACTAAAGAACCAAACACTATGAAGAAAGTAAAAGAATATCTAAAAAAATTTGTCTGATTTAATCAGACAGGGAGGATAACGTTATGTGTCTTTTTATACCGAGTATAAAAACATCTGGTTTCCACTGTAGGTACTTGTTCCATAGACTGAGAGTGTTTTTTTTTTCAGAAAAGTCCTCCCTAGCAACATAATGTCCACCTGTTTTCACAGTCTGCTAATGTCATACTGTAAAACCCAGTTTTTTCAGAAGTTGGCACTGCTTGTAGGAAAACATGAAGGACTGCTGCACAGCATGGTGGGCGTAAGCTGTGCACTAATCTTTAAATTGAAAAACAGCAGGTCCTCAGTCTTAGCTGGATAACTTGTCAGTAGAGACCTGATTGAAACGTTCATCCCTGAGGAAGATTTGACTCAGAGTCATGAGGGGATTGTTGCGAAACATCAGTTGATGCATTGTTAAAATGACTGCGGAAATTGAACCGAAATGAACCAGTAAAGGCTATATAAGATAACTCTTTGTGTTTACAGTGAAGACAGACCAGCTCCAGACCATTAAACGAGAGCTCACCCAGATCAAAATGAAGATTGACTCTTTACTGGGACGCCTAGAGAAGATTGAGAAGCAGCAGAGGACTGAATCTGGTAAGAAACAGAGCGCAGTCTGACTCAGATGGGGGGGAGGAAGCACGCCAGGCAGTTACGGAAACGGAAATTAAAAAGCTCCTGTCGGCCATAAGTCTTTTTGACATTTTTGGAGATAAGAGCGGCAGAGCTCTCCGTCATATCAGCAGACAGGTGTCAGAACCACGCTGACTCTGTTAAATTGAGGTCTTTGTAGATGTCCTACACTGTGGGACAACCTCACAACAGATCACTGTGAAGGTCACTCAGGAGAGGCACTAAAAATGGCATGTCACATGATTTTCCACCAAGGATGCTGCTTATTTCATGTTTGCACTATAGCACTAGAAAAAGTACAAATAGGCGGTCCAGTTTCTTGTATTGCGAGGCAGATGGAGGACGCATATTCAGGACATGGAAACACAGACAATAAGGAAAGGTAGCTGAAACACTTCCAGTCAACATGAAGGACAGGAGTCCTGGAGCATCAGCTCAGGGGAATGAGGAGCAGCCACATTGATTAGTTAGGTTGGTCGAACACGATTAAACAAAGAGACTAATGAGAAAAAAACAAGACCACACAGACACACAAAGCGTAAGCCGGGAAATAAAACCAACAGTGACTTATTACAAATAAACTGAAGCAAATATAGCTGAATGTTCAGACATTGAGAAACAGTGACTGTTTAATTCCAGACTCTTCAGTTGGTATTCTACAATGCTAGACAGATTTTCTTGAACTTATAGCACAGTGCATTAGGTTGGGTGCATCTGTTTGAATGCTATTTAAACAAGTGAAACAATTCTAAATGATCAGAGTCCAATTTATTCCCCTTTTAAAATTGAACATACATTAATCTTTCTTATTTATGAGCATATTTTAACCTCCAAACTTGCTGAATAAATGGAACAGCTTAGCAATAGTTACTGTCTCCCACTTACATTTTGGCTAAAGAGAAAAATATGTACATTCTCCTTATGTTATAGGCAAGAAAGTTGGTAAAGATTCAATGTGGAAAATGAAATTTACTAAAGTGATATAGCTTATAGGTTTTTATTAGTGGCTTTTTATTCTCCAAACTTGCTGTTCCTCACATGGCTAAGATTAATCTGGTTGCCTATACAGTAGCTTGCTGGTGCATTTTATACTCCAAACTTGCTTAACAGTAGGGGCTTGCAACACTTGCTTCCTAATATGCAGATACGACTTTGCTAATGTGGAAAAATAAGTTACATCTTCAGTTGAGGTAAATCCACAAGAAGAATAAAATACAAAATTTCAGATACTGATGTAGAGTTTTGGTTATTAGTGCATCTTATTTTCCAAACTTGTTCAACAATGTAGACGCCTCAGTATCAAACATCTTCTCGCACTTGGTGACACTTGGGTAATGGTCAAAGACTTGCTACATGTTTTGTTATGGTGAGGGCTAAAAACGCAGTAAAAAGGTGTGTTTCTGCTGAAGGAAGCTTTTCAGAAACCAGGGTAGTTCGCTGGGGTAACCTTTAACAACCTGGTCCAAATCAGACAAAAGCGGGTAGAAATCTACCCAGAACACAGCCCTGTTAAGCCCACCAGGAAGTGGAGCTTCCTGGTAGGAGGATGCTAAGCATTTTTTAAAGGTTGAGGATCCCCAGCATTTCACTTATTTATCAGGTAATACTCATATATAGTTCATGTTTGCTGGTAACTTCCAATTACACAGCCAGAGTTCTGTTTTTTTGTTTGCAAGCACAACATTTTAATCCAGCCACCCATGCTGAATATCACAATGCTTTTCTGAGATGGATTCAAATACTTTTATAAAATCCACTTAGCTCAGTGGAACTAAGCACAAACTTATGCTTTCAGTGTCTCTCAGAATATGGAGAGAGAGTAATTCTATTATCAATGCCTTTTTTAGTAAAGTTTAACTGATAAATTAAAAATATTTTACACTGTTCTGTGTATTCTCATTCTGGGTGCCCTGCTTCTTTTCAGAAGCTCAAAGAAAATATGGAGACAACTGTGACTCCCTGCATGAAGAGTCTGTGTCGGAGACGGCAGAAAACTCCGGTGAGGAGGCAGGCGAAGGGGCGTTGGACGTGGAGGCGGGCGAGATGACCGATGGAGGCGAAGACGACTATGACGAGGAGGGCGGTCACCATCTGGTAAGTGGAAAGAGGTTGACAAGCCTGATGCACTTTGGGAGATCTCAACTAGGCACAGACTTCACTGTCTGAAAGCTAATCTTCTAGAATTATTCATGAGCACATTTCTGACGGATCAGGGCTTCATATAAGCAAATGACAAGGGTACCCAGACCGACACTATCCCAGTCTGCCCAGGCTGAAACTGTGGAAGAACGGCTCTTACCATGAAGTATAATGGGCTCTCTTCGAAAGGTCTTTCAAGAAAAGCCAAAAATAAAATGATTTCTGTTTGGTTTTGAAAATATCAGATACTCTGAAATCTTCAAAAATGAGTTGTCTTCTACAAAACACATGGACAGACAAAGAGTTATTAGGTTTAAACCACTGTAAAAAAGAAAAAATAAATTTTTAAACTATCACATTTTATGTCATAATTTATTTTCTTCGAACTATTATTTTTTTATGATGTACAAATACAGAATTTCAGTAACTTTTAAGTAGAATGTCATGTAATAAATGTGTTCTACATTCTTGACCTCACTGGTGTTATAATCCGTTACAGATAAAGTAAAACTGAAAACAGAAATTTAAATCAATCAATAACCTCAGAGAAGAAGCAGGTTTAATCAGTATTTCCTCTGTTATTGTTCTCTCAAAGCTAGTATCGATTGAATTCAGTGTACTTTTTGATCCAACTGAGCTTGTGCTCCAAAGCTCATTTGTCACAACATTGACTCCAAAGACAAATTGCAACTATAAGAGCAAATTTCCATCTGCCGGTGGTTTTTCTAACCAAAAATAAACCTGCAGGTTTGCTGGATTTTCTCAATACAGGTTTTAGAGATTTACAGTGCTGGAACTTTTAAAACATCCTTAGTGTTTACCAATTTATAGCAGCCAAAGCATTATTCCTATAATGATTTATACATAAAATAAACAGCTCTCTTTAACAAAATAGGTTATACATCCAGAAGTTAGGCCTGCAACATTGCAAAGAAGAGCTTGTACTGCAATACTTACGTATTATACAACTAAAAACCTGTATTGCAATTATGCCTTGCATGCCAACTTTATTGCATATCATATATTTTCCAGATATAATGCAGCCGAAACCAGAAGGAGTGCTCCATGTAGGATGTAATTTGGTACACGTATAGACCAGGGCTGGTCATGTAAATGATTTGATTTGAAAGGAGCTGGCACACCTAGGCACCAGAAGGCTTAAAACAGGGCATCACAAGTGGAGTGATTATTTCAGGTAGTAGTTTAGCATCT